>CM042009.1:147590882-147648382 GCA_023525715.1 Cichorium intybus | reverse complement strand
GCTATAGAACTCAAGCTCCCTCGATTCACATTACATTTAGAAACTTTCTCACTCGACTTCTCTTTCCACAAAATTTTAACGCCCGTCATTATTCTCATAAAATGATCTCTATAACCACATTGGTTGTTACCATTTCACGTGGACAACCACTCATTCTTTCAGGGCACTCCCTTGTTATAGCTTTGCCGATACGAAGGTATCTCACCTCATTCTTCAAGTGATACTCCAATCACTATCATCACTTACACACACCTATATCTATGGTTCACATCGAGCCGTATTCTCAACATACCATCCACTCTTTCTATAACACTAATCTCAATAACTATTTTAGATTCAACTTCCATTTCCAATTTCCTAAAAATGGTTTACTCTAACTCAATAAAGAAAACGGTCTCACCGATTCCAAGCTCACATTCTCTCTCAATTTACTTCTCATATTGCAACATGTCAATAATTTATTTCTCATTAACATAGCTCATAATTACTAGGATAAAACTACAAAAATAACAAAATATTAGAAACTATCTCGAGTTTCACTCATGCCTCCTCTGAATTTGTTATTTAACTCTCGACACTTTAGTCACACAAGACCTGTTTCAGTTGTCTCATCACCACAACCGACTTCAACTTCTCTGAAAACGCATTCATCTCTGCTCCCTCCTCACTTATGTGGACAATCCACATCACACTTTCACTCAATCGATATGATAAATTAGAAATTTAAATGAGAATGACAGAGAAAAGGTCTCCCCTCACCTTTTCTCTGTCATTCTCATTTAAATTTCTAATTTATCATAATGACACAAAATAAATCATACATACATTCGACTCTCCGTAATCTCTACACACAACTCGTAAAGAATTTATAATGTTCAACACTGCAAGCTCTACGGTGAGATCATATCTCATCGCTCGACTAACTCATTAATCTCAAGAAAATAACTTAACATTATTATAACTAAATCTACTATCCATCGTCTCATACGAATAAGTAGTTTTGTTATCTCGACATTCACAAATTTCTCTCATCAGCGGTAATCGATTTGATTGTTAAGGAAAGAATCCTATCAATCACAATCCCGATTATTTTTATACTCTTTTTAACTCATTACATAGTTATACAACTTTATCTCGTTCAACAATCAAGTAAGTTTCAGACATTCTCAAATTAATATGTTAATACATAATTATAACTCAATTTCACCCTCAACATCGTCTAAATACAACTCACACATACTCAGTCAGAATAGTACAGTTTCAATACTTCATATCATCATCATACAGTGCATGCATGTCTATACATAAGCACGATACTGCAACATCATTCCAGTTCTGCTTATGGTACCCCGTACCATCCTCCTGTCTCGTCACTCACACTATCTTACAGTACCCCGTACTGTCCTCCAAACTCACTACTCAATATTATCTCATGGTACCTCGTACCGTTCGTCGACCTCATTATTCAACACTCTTTTACGGTACCTCGTACCGTTCTCCGTTCTAACCACTCAACGCTGTGTCACGGTATCTCATACCGTTCTTGATCAAATCATGGTACCTCGTACAATTTTCTAATTTCAATCCATCTCTTCTTTGACTCTAGCGGGTCTCCCTTACGGTCTCAAGCCATATAGACTCACCGTCACTCCTCTTTTTGTTTGAATCACAAATGTCCCCACTTCTCTAACCACAAGATGCTCGTTATGTGGTTCCACAGAAATATGTGGTCTCAACCACTTTACTCGATATATGGTCTCACAAAATATGTGGTCTCAACCACATTTACTCATTATATGGTCCCACAAAATATGTGGTCTCAACCATATTTACTCGATATGTGGCCCACAAAATATGTGGTCTCAACCACATTTACTCAGTAACTAACTCAATCTCTAAGCCAATAAGGTCTAGATGAACCACTCTAGGTTCTCTCAATTATAACCACAAGGTACTCTTTATGTGGTTACTTAAGTGTCCTCTGACAACTCTGTCACAAATATCTCATTATGTGATAACTCCAAACCACACAGTTTAACTCTCAGTATGTCAACTCATAATCAATTATTGTGTGCAATCAACTACACACTCACCGTCTTTCTCAACTCATACTCTTTTGGCTATCTCAGCCATTTATTTTGATCAATCATAAGTACTAATCATGTGGCCCCACAAAACATGTGGTCTCAACCACAAAGTACTCGTACATAGAAGTCTCGTCACATCTGTGAAACAACAAACACTATATATACAATATCAAAATTTATATATATATTTACCATGTATATACTCTTTATACACACTTCTCTATGGTTGTTAAGTACTCGTCAAGCAACCACTTATAATCTCAGTTATATACAATCACAAAGCACTCGTTATGTGATATGTAAACATTACCTCAAATGGACACGAGATTCTCATCTCGATGTCGATTACTACACTTTATAACCACAATTTTCTAACACATGTAATCTCAGTTAATCTTTTACGTGTCTACATATTTTATACATATTCTATTACATGTGTTATCAACAATTAAATATGCGCGACACATTACAGCTAACATGTTAAGTAAAATTACTTGCATACCTCATACCAACAAAATCTCATCTCCTCATTAGTTGAACCTTGTGTACCACGGTTCTCAAATCTTGAGTGTACTCGGCTATATTCACATATCTCAACTCTTAGCTCATGCTCAACATATGCTCAAACTCTTTCTCATCATCAGTTAGAATTTTGCCTCGACCAGCATTTCATCTTAACATCTCATCATCATCTGGAAATTCGCCATCAACAAAATCTCATCTCATATTCAGTTAACATCACATAATTAGCTGAATTTCTTTTCTCCTCGTTGGTTGATATCTCATATCAGCCAAAATCTCGTCTCATCATCCACTATTGGTCCAACCGACTCTGACCAATTTCTCAACTCATCCTTCATCTGACTCCATATCTGTATTTACACGAAGATATACCCAAAAATCTCGTCTCATCATCCACTATTGGTCCAACCGACTCTGATACCAACTTGTAACACCCGGTTTCTCATACAAAGTATACCCAAAAATTTTCAAACAAATATACATTAAAATGGGTATACTTGTACTCAAATCACGGATCAAGATGTTATCATCACAAGTAATTATAAAAAAAAGGTCCTTACAAATATTAACCAAGCATTACAAATAAATCAAATACGATTAAAGGACAGGCTCTAAACTTGTCCATCATTCTTTGTCACATGTCTTCCCCTATCACAGCTACAGATACCTGCAAAACAACATAATACTCAAGTGTAAGCTTATAAAGCTTAGTGAGAAATCTCAATCATACTCCAAAATCTCTTTTAGTAAACTCTCTTCTCATTCTTCTTTTTTTGCTAGTCTCATTAGCAATATTCACTCTCTCTAAACTCTGAAACCTGCAAACATATTAGCTTTACAAACACCAGCTAATTAGTAGTAATATCAACTCAATAAATAAGTATCTCAACTGATACTACTCATAAACTCAATCCTACATACTCGTATAAACTCATTTCACTATTAATTATGCTCAATTATAACAGTTATCATGGTTGTAGCAACCAAACTCAAAGACTCTTTAAGTCACTCACTCTAGCATATACTCTGATCTTATGCTCAAGTAGAGACTATAACTCGTCTCTTGTTATCCACAATTAACAGAACCACTTTAACTCTAAGCTACCACAATATCAATATAACACACATATATGTACAACATATGTATTAACTCAATCTCTATGATTATCTCAGTCATTCAATATATTCGTTCAAACCAAGTACTCGTATATAACAGTGAATTCTAAACCTTGTTTAACTCATACAACTTAGTTATCTCAACCAATTAACATGTACCATAATTCAATTTAGATATAGTCAAACTATACATAATGAATTATAACTACTCACCTAATACCGGCTTGGTACGTGGAACTCCCAATTTGCGCGTACCGGGCTTCTGTTCGCTAGACTTGGTTATATCACCATAGTCTAAATCAATTTTTCAACATCCACAATCATTTCAATATCATCTATCTCAAAGATGTATCAATCAAAAGAGGAAAAAGGAGTATAAACGGTAAATATCAACTCAATATTTACCGAAACCCCCAATTCCGCGGTTCTACTCATTCAACCGTAGAAACTCGACAATAATCTCACCAATAACTCTAAAGGCATCCACTAACAATCTACTATCAACATATATAACAATATATAATGAAATCACGAAATCAAAGTTAGGGTTTCAAAACCCCAAACCGAAGAAATCACTCACCTCGATAAATTCGGAAGCAAGAACATGTTTACGGGGTTAGATTCGGGTCTCCATATGTATTCCAATGAATCTCCAGGCCTAATTTGACCCAAAATCGCCATATAGAGCTCTCAAAATCGAAAAGGGGAAATGTTTCTTCGAAATGGGTTTTGCTGCGTATTTATAGTCTGCACCGTAACCCGACCCGGGTTGCAGAACCCGACCCGGGTTCTGTTACGCAAAATTCACGTTTTTTAGTCCAAGGCGCAGCACGGTCCGACTTCTCCAACCCGACCCGGGTTCTGTCGAACACGACCCGGGTTCCTTAACACGACCCGGGTTGACCTTTCAAGAACCCAAGTTGTTTCTTTTACCCTTTTTAACATCCTACTTCTCATAGATGGGTTTCTAAACATCTTAACTCGTATTTTAACTCATCTAATCTCGTTTATATCAAAAATTAAAATAACTCTACCATAAATTAAAATTACGGTATTACAACAACAATGTCTTTCATGAGAAAATCCTAAAACTCTCATTCAATATTACATTTTTTCGACCTTGTGAGACTATTATTCTCATTAAACCTAAAATCAAGATAATCTGCTTCAAAGGTCTCTCCCAAAAGAGGGTTAAAGGGTTTACATTTCCGACCTTTTGTTGATTCTGAAACAATAAAATCATTCCCCTGAATAATTTAAATCAATTCACTTTCAAAAAGGCAAAAACGGAAACACAAATGTTAGAATACTTAAAAGTTACTTCACTTGTTTTCTTCGTTCAAAGGCACAATCAACCAAACAAGAATACTTCAAATCCTCAAAGCTTTTAAGCATTCTAACATTTTTGTTTTATATATCTTGATAAAAACCGAAAGAAACTTATTCTGGTTTGGATTCCAATTTTGAAACTAGTGATTCAGATTCCAATTGAAATATTTTCTAAATATTCCAATTATGTTGAGAAAAAGAATCTATAAACACTTATGGAATCACCAATAATGTTTAGGATTTATGGGATCATTGATTGTTTCCTCTGTTGTAGGGCGTATTGTGTATTCTTCTTTTATAGGATAATTAGTTGTTAGAATTGGAATATCAAGAATAATAAATTTGTCTATGTGTTAAAAGCATGGTCTAAGATAGTTATATCAGAAAAATATTCTGAAAAAACATCAAACTATACTGGTTGGGTTTATGGAATTTGGCCTTTAATAAAAAAGAATGAAATTGGATCCTTTCCGCCAAATTCTACATTATGTCCAAACTCTAAAGTTGTGTAATAGAATAAAAGGTAGTTGTAAACAGAAACTGGTGATTATCTTACTCTTCATACTACTAACTAAGAGTAGTGTTTGCAGTATTCCAATTTCAAATTCAATTTAGCGGACTTCATTCTTGATTACTAATGTGAATGAAATTCACTACAACTCGCATATCCTAGAATAGTCTTATATGATGTTTTGTAATGGAATCATGCATTTATTTAGTTTCGACTTTTGGTTTATTTTGGTTTTAGATGATGTATTTATGGTAATAGAAAAATAATTGATACCATCATTCTTTTTAGAATATTGTACTCATCAATACCTTGGAACCTATCTCTTGCTGGAAACTTTTTCCGAACCGAGATATAAATCTATTATCTCTTCAGATACAATAGAGATAGGTACTTTGTGTAAGCGTACTACTTCCCATATATATATATATATATATATATATATATATATATATATATATATATATATATATATATATATATATATATATATATATATATATATATATATATATATATATATATATATATATATATATATATATATATATATATATATATATATATATATATAAAAAAGCTAATCTCTCCATAGTATAGGTTTCACGTATATGTACAAACTTCGCAGATTTCGTCAATCGGTCGACTACGACCCAGATAGAATCATGCCAATGCGGGGTTTTGGGAAACTTTGTCATGAAGCCCATGGTAATCTCATCCTATTTATTCATTGGAATTAGTAGAGGTTGAACATTTCCATACAGATTTTGATAACTAGATTTTACTTGTAAAGAAGTCAAACATCTCTCCGCGTATCAACCCACATCTCATTTCACTACAGGCCACTAGTTTAAAGGTTTTAGCGTTTGGTAAAACTTAGTACTGATTGGATGAACTGCATACCAAGTACAATGTGTGTTATCCAATAGTAACCTACGCGTCTCGCCCCACTTGGGCACCCATATACGTCGCATAGAAGTTTTTAACTTCTGAGAATTCTCTTCCAATTGGTTCACATAACCAACCATTCGCTCGCTTTTTATATTCTCTGCCTTACTCGCTTCATCCTGCGCTTTCTTGATTAGATTTGGTAAACGGCTCACTACACCCATTCAGGTTGAAGTAACGCGAATAAGCCATTATTTCAGACTCCGAGCATCAACAACTACATTTTCCTTTCTAGGATAATATAGGATTTCACAATCATAATCTTTGAACAGGTCCATTCATCTTCGTTGCCTCATATTGAGCTCTTTCAAACAAATATTTCAAAATTTTATTATTAGTATAAGTATGGAACTTCATCCCATAGAACTAAGACCATATCCAACCCACCTCAATTTTTACTCTATTTTTGAAGTAAAAAATGGTGTAAAAAGTGGATCATCTCCAACCCACCTGTATTTTTCACACTATTTATTACTTTTAAATGTATATTCCTAGCATATTCTTTTTTCTTCATTTACAAAAATTGTCAAAATCTCTCCTTCTATTTATTAACTTTTAACATATTATTACTAGAATATTCATATTGTATAATATATTAATATATATATATATATATATATATATATATATATATATATACATATATTCTATGTTTTTTTATAAAATATGTTATCGTGCTTTAAATTTTTTTTAAATATACGTAAATTTTTATATGAATTCGATATATAAATATTCAATTTTGATAATTATAATTAATTAATATCATTTAATATATATAATATGATGGTAAATATTTGTCATTATATTTAAATAAACTAGAAATGTATAAAAATAAAATCTAGAGGACTAAAAATGACAAGTGAAACATTAACTCTATATTTGGTGTAAATGAATAGTATTACCCTATATTTGAAGTAATACTATTCAAATACCTAAATATAGAGTTGGTTATAGTGTTGGGTTGGAGCAAAATAGAGTAAAAAATGAAGTAACTCTACTTATAGAGTAGGGTTGGAGCTAATGTCTCCATATTCTCAAAGCTAGAATAACCACGGCCAACTCAAGATCATGTACATGATATTACTTTTCTGTATCCTTCAGATGTTGAGAGGAGTATGCAATCACCTTGCCCCTATGCATCAAAATACATCCAAGGCCAACTTTTGAGGCATCGTTGTACACCACAAATCATTTTCACCTTGCGGTAGGGATAGTATAGGATGTTGGGTAAATGCTCTGAAATAGTGAGTGCTTATTCAGCAATGGGATTGAGAATTTGAAGATGAAGTCTACCTGACAGTTCATGACTTACACTCAACATCTATCACCATTTAGGGGATATTGTTAAGGTAAATGCCGAAGATGTTGAGTTATTGAGTTATAATCAAGAATCAAGGAACTTCCAGCAGCTAAGGTACCTTCCAGCAATTGAGGACCAAACTTGGTAAATCTAAGTTTGGGTTCGAAATTCACAAGTCCAACTTCTGCACAATGCGAAATTACTCACTGCTGAATGGAACCGAAAATGAGAATGTTGAACTTCAAGATGGTACTGAAGTCCCTGCTCTACCGAAAATCAGGTTCCGAAGTCAGTCACTACTGCATACGTAAGTCTGCTCCTAGCGCGGCTGATCCGAAATCATACATAGGTACCGAATATGTTACTATACCAAAGCATGCAAGCAATACCGAAAATATCCTGGTAACGAGACTAAACCGAAGTGGAGCAGCCGGTACCGAAGTCCAGATGGTACCGAATTTAGGAGATGGCACCGAAGCTAGTACCAAAATTCCATGTATCGAAGTACACTTGCATGTCGAAGCCAAGCCTTGGATCCGAAATTGTAATATACCGAAGTACATGATGCAAACCAAAATTCTTATATTGTTTGATGTTGGATCCGAAATTGGCAAAGTGATGAAGTTCTAATATGCAGAAATTCATAATTCAGAAGTATTAGGCAGGACCAGCACCCGCTGTATCAACAAATCTCTGATCCGTCTAGCAACGGAAGTACACCAGCAAATGAAGATCAGAAGTTCAAGACTTAGACTAAATAGGCTAGATGTAGGCTTGTAATAGTTTAATATTATTTGTTGTACTTGTGATCTGAAAGATATCTTTTACTCCTATAAATAGGAGGCTTGGGCCATGAAGTTAAAGTGAGATTCTGGAGAGATTGTGAGAAAATTATCACTCCAATGTAGTATAAAGGAATTGGAGGAGTGGATGGAGAATTCTCTCCAGCCACCTCAAGAACTTCAAGAACACCTTATATCCTCTTCCTTTATCCACTCTTGATCTCCATATCTTCTCTTCTTTCACCCTCTATTCTTCTATCTATTCTCCTATCCATTCTTTTATCCATTCTTCTATCCACTCTTCTATCCATTCTAGATCTCTATGTAATTCATATTAGACTAGAAAGTCTGTTTGTGAACTTAACCTTTAAATATGTAACACCTTTCGTTTATCAATGAAAAATACGAATTACATCATATCGTTTAAATTATTGTCTTTTAATTTCCGCACTTGTTCTTTACAATTTATTTAATATTCTGCAACTTTATATTTCAAGTCATTTATATTTCCGCATCGTTCCTTTACATTTTAGCACATAATTTATTTATATATCTTTTTTTATTGTTGAGCGAACGATCTTGGACCCGAAAACCCTCAATTTTTCGTATATTTTTAATTTTCAACATAGGAGCTTCACATAAAGCATGTTTTAATTGTTGAAAAGCATTCTGCTTTGACCCGATCGACATAAATTTATCATTTTTCTTGGTTCACTTGGTTAGAGGCACAACTATCAATGAAAAATTGTCTACAAAGCGTCGGTAGTAACCTGTTAATCCGATGAAACTCTGTTTCTCTGAAGGGTTTCATAGAACCTCCCATTTCATCACTGCTTCAACTTTGATGAGATCGACTTTAACATCGTCACTATTAATTACATACCCAAGGAATTGGACCTCACGTAAACAAAATACGCAATTTGAAAATTTTGTGTGCAACTTCTCACGACGAAGGATTTCCAAAACTTGTTGCTGGTGGACTCTATATTCTTCTTGACTCTGAGATGATATCAAAATGTCATCAATAAACACGATAACAAATAGATCTAGAAAGGGGCTGCACAATATGTTCATCAAATCCATAAATACGACAGGGGCGTATATATATCCAAATGGCAACACTATGAATTAATAATGCAGTAACGTTTGCGGAAGGCGGTCTTTGGGCCATTAGACTCTCGAATCTTCAACTAGTGATAAGCCAATCTCAATCAACCTTGGAAAAGAATAAGGCTCCTTGAAGCTGATCAAATAGATCGTCAAAATTGGGTAGGGGATACTGATTCTTTATTGTAATTTTGTTCATCTCGATGTAGTATATACACATGCGCATCGATCCATCCTTTTTTCTTTACAAACAATATAGGAGCACCCCAAGGGGACATACTAGGTCGTAGGAATCGCGGTCTAGCAGTTCTTGCAGCTGCTTCTTTAATTCTTCCATTTCTGATGGCGCTAACATGTAAGGAGCATGGGCAATAGGAGTAGCTCCAAGTACCAAATCAATGGTGAACTCTATTTGTTTGTCGGGTGGTAATCTCAGGAGCTTATCGGGAAGTACATCAGGATACGCTTTCACAACTTCAACATTCTTTACCTCCAACTATTCTACCTCTGTCGGCTCAGATGCGCCATGAATAACAAACCACCCTTACTGAATGTTATGTCTCACTTTAGCTATAGAGACAACTGGTACGGTATTTGGCCATGCCACTACTCTCCATGTATAGTCAATTGGGAATCGTCTGGTGGTTCGAGTAATATAACTTTCTTGTTGCAAATAACCCGAGCATTATTTTTTTCCAACCAATCCATGCCCACAATTACATCGAACTTTTTGGTAGTAACTGACTTCATATTTATAGGGAAAACGGTCTCGTAAACCACAAGCGAACGCTCATGTAACTGCTCTGAAACAGGTACACATTTGCCATCTGCAACATCCACCGCTAATTTCTCCTATAAAGGAACTAATAGAGTGGCTAGCATGTGTAAAAGGGAGATGGACACGAAGGAAAACGTTGCTCTTGAATCAAATAAGACATGTACTGGTAGATAATTCAAGATAAAAGGTACCTGCAACAATATCTGGTTCGACCATCGCCTCCTCACGTGTCATCTGGAATACCCGGCCTGGTACCACACCGTTCCTACCACCTGTATCATCCTTCTTGCCCCTTGAATCTGCTCTCGGCTCGCCTCTCTGAACCTTTGCCTTGGTCTTTGGACAACTGGCTTGTAAGTGATCCTTGCTCCCACAAACATAACAAGTCTGAGGCCGTTCAAAGCAATTTCAGGCCAGGTGCCCCGACTTTCCACATTTATAACATATAAAATTCACTGGCTGAGAAGAACAACCTCCAATATGCTTTTTCTAACACCAACTACACCATTTCTCCTCGTCCCGCCTGCTATCAAACCTCCTATTCCCATATTCACTTTGAGACGCTTGTGCTTCCTTTTGGAACTTTCTCCGCCTCCTGACGATTTATCTCAGTCTCTCGATCTATTATGGGCTCCACCACTTGTATGAATGTAGTATACTCGGAGGATCTCACAAACTCCCGAATTTGGGCTTCTAATCCCAAAATATAACAGTCAATCTTCATTGCCTCGATATCCACATGATGACCCACAAATACGCCTTTTCAATAAACCGTGCGGTATACTGTTGGACAGACTTGTTCCCCTGTTCAAAGCGTATAAACTCCTATTCTAATTGACTCGCAGCCAATCACGAGCAATATTCTTCTTTAAACTTAATCTTGAATTGTTCCTACGTTAGCATACACATTAACTCCGCCCCTAGGGCACCGCTTGTAACCTCCACCAATATTAGGCTTTATCAAGTAGTAAACGGGTGGCGAACTCAACTTTGTCAGCCTCTGCACATTTGCTAATACGAATTCTGATATGCTCTAACTTTTATAATCTCGCAAGGATTTTAAGATGTTTTCAGTTGGCCTCTAATATCGATAAACTACTTAATGGTTAAAGGATTTGGAATTGGTGCGGATCTAATTAAAATTGCATATATAGCTTCAATTCTCCATTTCAAATCAACCTCTTTCCCTGTCACATTCTTAGGTCTTCATGCGAGCATAAACATTAATCTTTCTAAGCATTAGAAACTGATGATGGACAAGTTCCAATATAAGTTATCTGTTTGGAAGGCAAAAGCATTATATTTTGGTAGTAGACTTAAATTAATCAAATTAGTTTTACGTGGCTTACTACTTATCCATATTTAGAACCATTAAAAAGGTATCACTGAGTTAGAACAAATTAGAAGAAATTTTCATTGAAATTGCATTCCCCAAACTCAAAATATGTTTAGTGGCATGGAATAAGATATTCCCCTAAAGCACAATATGGTTTTGGGGTGGGGAGTTTAAATGCCTCAAATTAAGCACTACAAGCGTGGTTGGTATTAAAACAATACCCTTCCACCTTGTTGTCACAATTTATTACATCTCTTCATCACCATAAAAGGTTGTATAATTTTATCCCTAACATTTGTGATTAACTGACACTTGGAAAGGTATCTCATGCATTGGATTGGATTTTGAAAATATTATACTGACCTCTCTTCCTTGTAAATATCAAGGTGATCCAATGCAACATTACCTCATTTTGGCATGATACATGGGCCTATTCCGCCCAATACATCTATTTTTCCTAATCTATACTCGATCAGATCAATTAAAATTTGCTCTATTGCTGACAGAAAATCGACTCAAGGGATACTGTATTAGTGCTAGACTAGAAAAATAATAGAAGGACGTGAAACTAGGGAACCTAAAGTCTATATTGGGTTCATTTTCAGTTAATATGTAATACCGTGCTATTGAAATTTTGAGATTTTGAATTAATCTTAGTGTAATTAAGATTTTATTAGGCCATAGTATGAGTTTGAGTAGTTAAAATCCCATTTGGTAGAAGTTTGAGGTTGAAAAATGCTAAAAAGGGGTTACACGGGTCGTGTAGAAGTTACACGGGTCGTGTAGGAATTCCTTGTAAATGTTTTGAGCATACCGTGAATTACACGGGTCGTGTCATATTTGACACGGTCGTGTAAGCCTGGAGACTAAAACTCAATTGCATACCGTGAATTACACGGGTCGTGTAAACATTAACACGGTCGTGTAAGTGTGCAGCACGGGTCGTGTAATAACTACACGGGTCGTGTAGTTCTGCAGACCAAATCTCATTTCATGCCGTAAATTACACGGGCCGTGTAATTTTTAACACGGTCGTGTAATCGGCACAGATCTGTTTTAAGACACGATTTCTTTTCATTTTGGGTTATTTCTACTTCGACCAAAACACTCCCAAAACCCTAGAAAAGTGATTCTTACCCTTCTAAGTCGAGATTAAGGCTCATTGATCACGAATTGAAGCTAGAGATTAGTTCTTTGAGCTTGAAAGGTAATCCTCTTTGATTTTTATCTTGTTTTGACGGTTGAATCCTTGGAATTGAGATGGTATCTCGTGGTTTTGATGAACCACCTGAAATTAGCTAGAGTTAGAGTGAAATTTGTTTGGATTAGTTAGTATAAATGAGTTCTAACTATGAACCCGAGCTAAAGAAAGGTTGATTATTGCAATTCTAGGGTTATATGTGTCAAAGTGATGAGATTGAAAGCTACAATTATGATATAGTTGCTATTTTTGATTATAACTTGTTTCAATGATACAAGTTCCTTGATTATGATGAATATTGAGTGTGATTAAGACTATTCTTAACTTGAGTAATGAAAATGAGTTGTTATGCTACAGCTAAGGCTAGGCAGGAGCATACACGAGGTGTAGGAGTTCCACACATCGATTCCACAACAGGTGAGTAGTTGTTTATTAGATAAATTATGTTTTGTTGGGATGTTTGTTGCAGATAAGAAGTATGCTATATTCGATTGGTTGAGTAAAAACCAATTATGAGTGTTTAGATCAAAGAGTTATAGTGTGTGATACACTAATGGCTGAGATAGTCATCTGAGATTAACCTAAGCGAGATATTGAATGATATAATTCGATTGCTCTTTATGTACTCACTGAGCTCTTGTAGCTCATATATTGTTTGTTAATATTGCTTGTGATAGGTTCTGGTAGTGGAGACCGCGGGAAACGAAGCATGGATGGATAGCTGGACTTTGGACCTTGGACTTGAATTTACTTGTTGTTTTGAATATGTAATTGACCCGGTTTTTAAACAATGATTGTAAACACTTAATGTAAATAGTTTAGGACATAAACTATGTTTTTGGTAACAGCTTTGTAATACTTGTTTCTTAAACTGAGTTACACCCTTTAATGTTGTTGTAATGAGAAAAGATTAAGGTGTAATTCACTTTTGAGAAACCGGGCATTACAAGTTGGTATCAGAGCCGTGGTTTAAGGGAATTAAACCTTGAGATAGGTTTAGACTTAAACCAATGAGATTGAGAAGTCCCAAAGAGTCCCGAGTAGCTATCCTCCGCAGTGTATTACAATTGAGTTGATTATACACTATATTGAGTATTATAGTGCTATACAATTGAGTTGATTATACACTATATTGAGTATTATAGTGCTATACAATTGAGTTGATTATACACTATATTGAGTATTATAGTGCTATACAATTGAGTTGATTATACACTATATTGAGTATTGTAGTGCTATATAATTGAGTTGATTATACACTATATTGTGTATTATAGTGCTATACAATTGAGTTGATTATACACTATATTGAGTATTATAGTGATATAAAATTGAGTTGATTACACACCATATTGAGTATTATGGTGGTGATTACTAAATGAGTTGATTTTCTTTTTCAGTTAAAATGAGTGCTGGAAAAGAAAAAGAGCGAGGTGATCCATCAAGAGATAAATCGGGATCACGAGATCCGGTTAAAGAGCATCAACCCGAGGGAGAGCGACCTTCCGAGACACAGGGTAATATGCAAGCTATGATTGCGGCTGAGGTAGCCAAAACACTTAAAGAATTACTACCCACTTATTTGAGGCCTCAGGCGGAGGCTACAACTGGAGGTCCTTCGGGACAACCACCGGTTCAACCTGAACACAGGGAGGATCGTGAAGAGGTCTATACTGAAGCGGGTAGAGCTAGAGTACCTGAGAAGACAAGGAGGTGTACTTATGATGTTTTCCAGAAGTGCAAACCGTACGATTTCTATGGGAAAGATGATCCCATAGCAGCCAAGAATTGGTTGACACACGTTGAAAAGATGTTCCGCACAAGTAAATGTGATGAGGCGGATAAAGTTGAGTTTGCAACGAATTTGTTAAAGGAAGATGCACAATTTTGGTGGGAGAATATGTGCATGGAGATAGGAGAGAGTTTGGCGTATACACTGAACTGGGAACAATTCAAGTTGAAGTTCACTGAATATTATTGTTCCAATAATGCCATGAAGGGAATAGAGGAAGAGTTCTTGAAGTTACAACAAGGGTCGAGAACAGTACAACAATACACACTGGATTTTAATGAGAAGGCAAGATTTGCACAACATCAAGTTGATACAGAGGAGCGTAAGATGGATCGATATTTGTGGGGTTTAAAAACCCAGATCCGAGAGTTTTTGCCGAGTTCCAGATATACTACCTTTCAACAAGTGGCTGAGGTAGCAAGATCGAGAGAAAGGGAGTTGCAAAGACAGGAGGAGGAGAGAAGAACCGAAAGAGAAGTTGGAGGATTTAAGAGAAAGTGGGAAGGTAAAACTGTAGATACTTCTCAGAGATCCACTACCACGGGTTCTCAAGTCCGTGGTGAAACCAAAAAGAATGAGGAGAGATGGTGTAAGAAGTGTAGGCGCAAACACACGGGAGAATGTGATTCCCAAAACCCTCCATCGGTTTGTTTTCAGTGTGGAAAGACGGGACATATGGCTCGTCAGTGTACTGAGAGTCACCCCGTTTGCTTCAATTGCGGAGAGAGCGGGCATATTCGTCCTAATTGCCCGAAAATGAGATCTGAGTTACAGAGAGATTTTCAAAAGACCGGACGAGGAGGAGGTCGAGATCGAGATGATCGAAAAGACAAGAGTGGCGGTCAAGTGAGAACACGAGCTTTTCAATTAACTGTCGACGAGGCTAGAGATCGGACCGATGTTATCACAGGTATCTTTAGCTTGAACTCTTTTCAAGCACGAGTACTTTTTGATTCGGGTGCATCTGTGTCTTTTATATCAGAGTCTTTTGCTTCTAAACTAGATAATCCATTAGCTGAATTATATGAGAAAATAATAGTAGATGTAGCAGATGGGAGATGTGTTTTTGTAAAGAGTCATTATAAACAGTGTCGGCTTGAAATCTATGGAATTGCGTACCCTATAGATCTGAAGCCGATCACTAATCATGAGTTTGATGTGATAGTCGGGATGGATTGGATGGATGATAATAGAGGTCAAATGGATTGTCATGAGAAAACGCTTTCCATAAAGACACCGAGTGGTTCCCGAATTTTGATACGAGGTGAACGACGTTCCCGAAAAGTACCAATAGTGTCACTTGCCACAGCTAGGAGATATATAGAAAGAGGGGGTGAATTGATTATGGCACATGTGATTAGTGCTGAGTCAAAACATTCCAAAATAGAAGAAGTAGAAGTGGTTTGTGATTATCCCGATGTATTTCCCGAAAATCTTCCAGGCGTACCACCAAGTAGACAAGTTGAATTTGTGATCGATGTCATACCAGGGGCGAAGCCGGTAGCTCGACCACCTTATCGATTAGCACCATCTGAGATGGAAGAATTAAAGAGACAGTTGCAAGAGTTATTGGAACTTGGATTTATACGTCCGAGTTCGTCTCCGTGGGGTGCGCCTATACTCTTTGTGAAAAAGAAAGATGGATCTATGAGAATGTGTATAGATTATCGGGAGCTCAACAAGGTCACTATAAAGAATCGTTACCCGTTGCCGAGGATCGATGATTTATTTGATCAACTACATGGGGCCACGTATTTTTCAAAGATTGATTTGAGATCCGGCTATCATCAATTATGAGTACAAGAAGCTGATATTCCGAAGACAGCTTTTCGTACAAGGTATGGCCATTACGAGTTCTTAGTCATGCCGTTCGGTTTGACTAATGCTCCTGCTGTTTTTATGGATCTAATGAATCGGGTTTGTCGTCCTTTTCTCGATAAATTTGTGATTGTATTTATCGACGACATCCTGATTTATTCAAAGAGTCGAGACGAGCATAGATTTCATCTGCAACAAATATTAGATCTTCTTCGTGTTGAGAAATTATATGCAAAGTTTTCATAATGTGAGTTCTGGTTGCGGGAGATTCAATTTCTTGGCCATGTGATAAATGAAGACGGTATAAAGGTAGATCCAGCAAAGATCGAAGCTGTAATGAGTTGGGAGCCGCCAAAGAGTCCAATGGAGGTTCGTAGTTTCTTGGGGTTAGCAGGCTATTATCGAAGATTCGTTGAAAATTTTTCTCGTATAGCTACACCCTTAACCAAGTTGACTAAGAAGACAGAGAAGTTTAGTTGGACTGAGGCACAACAGACAGCCTTTGAACAACTACGAGATGGTTTATGCAAGGCTCCAGTGTTGGCGTTACCGCAAGGAGGGGAAGAGTTTGTTCTTTACAGCGATGCCTCCTTAAGTGGTCTTGGGTGTGTGTTGATGCAAAGAGGACGAGTGATAGCATATGCCTCCCGACAGCTAAAACCGCATGAAAAAGCTTATCCAGTACACGATTTAGAATTGGCGGCGATAATTTTTGCATTGAAGATGTGGCGACACTATCTTTATGGCGTGCGATTCCAGATTTACACGGATCACAAAAGTTTGAAATATTTATTTGATCAGAAAGAGTTAAACATGAGGCAAGTACGGTGGATGGATTTGCTAAAAGATTATGATTGTGAAATACTTTACCATCCCGGTAAAGCTAACATAGTGGCGGATGCACTAAGTCGTAAAGAGTCGCCTATTCGAGTCGTATCGGCTCGAATGGGGATTTTGAGTCGATTACCGGAGGTGATACGTAGATGCCAAGTCGAAGCTAATGACTTGAAGAGAGAGAGAATGATTGGTTATGTAGAAAAACTTGTAGAAAATGCACAAGGAATCAAGACTTTCCAAGGGCGAGTTTGGGTTCCGAGACATGGTGAGGCGAGACAGATATTACTGGAGGATGCTCACTGTACTAGATATACGGTTCACCCTGGTAGCACGCGAATGTATCATAATCTAAAACCGTACTACTGGTGGCCCGGTATGAAACGAGATGTTGGGCATTTTGTAGAAAACTGTTTGACGTGTCTGCAAGTAAAAGCCAATCATCAAAAGCCATATGGAGCAGTGCAACCATTAACTGTACCAAAGAAGAAGTGGGATGAAATCACTATGGATTTCATCACGAAGCTGCCTCGAACTCCACGAGGATATGATTCAATTTGGGTGATTGTTGACAGGTTAACAAAATCTGCTCATTTCATTCCAATCCGAGAAGATTTTCAAGTATCAAAGCTAGCTGAGATTTATACGAGAGAAGTAGTGAAACGACATGGAGTGCCGACTTCAATAATTTCTGATAGAGATAGTCGTTTCAATTCACATTTCTGGCAGAGTTTCCAAAAGCATTTTGGTACTAAAGCTTTATTGAGTACTGCGTATCATCCCCAGACAGATGGACAGTCGGAAAGGACGATACAAACACTTGAAGATATGCTACGAGCTTGCATCATTGATTTTGGAGGCAGTTGGGAGGATCATCTGCCTTTGGTGGAGTTTGCTTATAATAACACTTACCACTCCAGTATACAGATGGCACCTTTTGAAGCCTTATACGGTGCGCCGTGTCGGACCCCGACCTGTTGGACAGAGACTGGAGAGAAACCATTGGCGGGACCAGAGATTATAGCTGAGACCGAAGAGAAAATACAAAGCATTCGTAAGCACATGCGGGTAGCCCAAAACCGCCAAAAGCAATATGCAGATAGAAGAAGGAAGCCATTGGAGTTTTGTGTTGGGGACATGGTAATGTTGAAAGTGTCTCCATGGAAAGGAGTAATCCGTTTTGGTAAGAGAGGTAAGTTGAGTCCACGACTCATTGGACCCTTCCGAGTCTTAGAGAGAATTGGAGCAGTTGCATATAAACTTGAGCTTCCAGACGAGTTGCAGGGTATCCACAATGTTTTCCATGTATCACATCTTAGAAAGACATTGCATGACCAATCCACTCGGGTACCCTTGGCTGGAGTTCAATTAGATGAAAAATTGAGATACCCAGAAATGCCGGAACGAATTCTAGATAAAAAAATCAATAAATTGCGAAACAAAGAGATTGGAATAGTAAAAGTACAGTGGCGACATCATAGAGGTACGGATGTCACTTGGGAAGCTGAGGGAGAGATGCGGTCGAAATATCCATTCTTGTTTCAAGAGATTCCGAGGACGGAATCTTTTGAAGGGGGTAAGAACTTGTAATACCGTGCTATTGAAATTTTGAGATTTTGAATTAATCTTAGTGTAATTAAGATTTTATTAGGCCATAGTATGAGTTTGAGTAGTTAAAATCCCATTTGGTAGAAGTTTGAGGTTGAAAAATGCTAAAAAGGGGTTACACGGGTCGTGTAGAAGTTACACGGGTCGTGTAGGAATTCCTTGTAAATGTTTTGAGCATACCGTGAATTACACGGGTCGTGTCATATTTGACACGGTCGTGTAAGCCTGGAGACTAAAACTCAATTGCATACCGTGAATTACACGGGTCGTGTAAACATTAACACGGTCGTGTAAGTGTGCAGCACGGGTCGTGTAATAACTACACGGGTCGTGTAGTTCTGCAGACCAAATCTCATTTCATGCTGTAAATTACACGGGCCGTGTAATTTTTAACACGGTCGTGTAATCGGCACAGATCTGTTTTAAGACACGATTTCTTTTCATTTTGGGTTATTTCTACTTCGACCAAAACACTCCCAAAACCCTAGAAAAGCGATTCTAACCCTTCTAAGTCGAGATTAAGGTTCATTGATCACGAATTGAAGCTAGAGATTAGTTCTTTGAGCTTGAAAGGTAATCCTCTTTGATTTTTATCTTGTTTTGACGGTTGAATCCTTGGAATTGAGATGGTATCTCGTGGTTTTGATGAACCACCTGAAATTAGCTAGAGTTAGAGTGAAATTTGTTTGGATTAGTTAGTATAAATGAGTTCTAACTATGAACCCGAGCTAAAGAAAGGTTGATTATTGCAATTCTAGGGTTATATGTGTCAAAGTGATGAGATTGAAAGCTACAATTATGATATAGTTGATATTTTTGATTATAACTTGTTTCAATGATACAAGTTCCTTGATTATGATGAATATTGAGTGTGATTAAGACTATTCTTAACTTGAGTAATGAAAATGAGTTGTTATGCTACAGCTAAGGCTAGGCAGGAGCATACACGAGGTGTAGGAGTTCCACACATCGATTCCACAACAGGTGAGTAGTTGTTTATTAGATAAATTATGTTTTGTTGGGATGTTTGTTGCAGATAAGAAGTATGCTATATTCGATTGGTTGAGTAAAAACCAATTATGAGTGTTTAGATCAAAGAGTTATAGTGTGTGATACACTAATGGCTGAGATAGTCATCTGAGATTAACCTAAGCGAGATATTGAATGATATAATTCGATTGCTCTTTATGTACTCACTGAGCTCTTGTAGCTCATATATTGTTTGTTAATATTGCTTGTGATAGGTTCTGGTTGTGGAGACCGCGGGAAACGAAGCATGGATGGATAGCTGGACTTTGGACCTTGGACTTGAATTTACTTGTTGTTTTGAATATGTAATTGACCCGGTTTTTGAACAATGATTGTAAACACTTAATGTAAATAGTTTAAGACTTAAACTATGTTTTTGGTAACAGCTTTGTAATACTTGTTTCTTAAACTGAGTTACACCCTTTAATGTTGTTGTAATGAGAAAAGATTAAGGTGTAATTCACTTTTGAGAAACCGGGCATTACATAATACATTGAGAAAAACAATAAATTTAAAAATATGCAACACATATGACTTTGTTTTCTACTATAATAACTTGCTGCCACTCAAATTGTTTATCTTTTCATATCATACACACAATGTAGATCATCTTTTCATAAATTGTTTATTCAGAAAAGAGGCGTGTTCCTTAATCAACAAGTGAGTAGTCTAGGGTATCGATTCAATGGAAATTAAATACCTTTCAAAGTTTCCAAGTTTAGTAACTAATTCAATGAAAGTAAGTAGATTTATTCATGACATTTTTATCTATACATGGCTCATTTGAAAAACCAAAAGTACAAGAGTATTTAACAATAGACACACAATCCCAGACTTGTTGTTAGAAGAAATAAAATCAAATAGACACATATGGATTAAAAACTGGGCCAAATTACATAGCTTGATCAGGAATTGTGGTGCAACTCTCCCTTTTGTCACTTTCATTATAATATTATCAATGAGGAGGGGTGGGGTTAAAATAGGTATGCTTTTTGTGTGAGTTTTGGGGCTATAAACCCTATGAAGATGGTTATGTGTGTGTTTTTTGGAGGGAAGTCACCCGTGTTTATCTGAAAGTGTTTACCTTCTTCGTGGTAATTTTCTATTGTGTAAGGTCTACAAATAAGAATTATATGGGGTAAATTCGGTGTAACTGAATTTTTATTCTTGTGTGCTTCCTATTGTAGAAATTAACTTGTGGGGGAACAAGTGGGGATGTGTTTTGATTGAATCATGCTATTAAGTTATGTATGTTGAGGTCTTAGAGTGAGTCTTGGTGTGGATATTCTCAATAAGGAGTAATCAAACAAGCTCTTTTTGATTTTTTTTTAATGTTGTATATCTTTTTGAGACATGTTTTATTGGGTGAGCTTGGTGTGTGTACTATGAAAAGGGATAGTATAGGTTTGATTTTGTGGAGTGCATACTTATTGAACGAATTTCCTTTGTAGCATTTACATTCATGTGCATTCTTTCATTTGTCTATGGCCTATAAATACCATAATCCATGTTCTAACTCTTAACATTCAAGAACCTTTATCTTAAAGAGAGGGGGGATGACTTTGATGTTGTAACTCTTCTGTAGATATTATTTAAGAGTGAGTTTGGCGTGTGGCTTGTATAAACAATCATGTAAATCGACTAAGGCCCTGTTTGTTTACCTCTTAATTGGGTTTTTAAGAGGTAGACTCTTAATCTGACTGATTCAGATTGTTTGGTTACTTCTTAATTTTTACCACTTAATTTAAAAAGTACCTCTTATTCGCTCAGATTTGAAGGAACCTCTGAATAACAAAAAGAGAAGCGTATTCCTAAATTGCCCAACACTTTCTTCTCCTATGCGTCTTCCGCCTCCAACACACCATTCGGGGGAACCCGCCTCCATCTCTTCTTCTCCTCTCCACGGTCTCTTCTCACCGCCATTGGATTCCTCTCTCCCCGTCAGGCCACTGCTGTCGTCGTTCCCGCTCCTTCCACTGTTGCTCTTCTGCCATTGATTCTCGATTTCTGCTTCTGATTTGTCTATTTGCCTTGCCTTTGCCTTTGATTGTCGATTGAAGTCTGATTATTTGCCGAATTAGTCTGATTATTTGTCGATTTGACTTTGATTGTCGATTGTAGTATGATTTTGAGTATGTTCGATTATTTGTTTTCTGATTCGGAGTAGTCACGATTAATTGATTCCTGATTTGGAGTATGTTCGATTATTTGGTTTCTTATTAAGAGTTTGTCGAATTTCTGATTATTTGGTTTCTTATTCTGAGTATTCTCGATGATTCTGAGTATTCACAATTATTGATTTAGCTCGATCATGTATTATTGATTTCTGAGTATATTTAATCATGATTTCTCGATTTCTGATTTTTGAGTATGTTCCTTAGTTGCATATTCATCTCTATTCTATTTATGTGGTTTTGATTTTTGTAGTTGATGATGTAACAACGCATGAAAAGGCTGATGAAAATAAATGGCAAACAAAAGAAGATTGACATCAACAGTTTGCAAATTGCAATTGGTTTTTTTTTTAAATCAGCTTTCACGAATTGTTGATTTGCTGAAATATTGAAACAACAACATTTATTAAGAGGTTCCAACCAAACAACATATTAACAGATGAGCTCTTAACAATACAGACCCTCTTAAAATCTCGGACCTCTTAAAAATTCAGATCTTAAAAATTAAGAGTTGCCAAACAGGGCCTAAGTCGTTTATTATGTGTATGTATCTGAATACAGTATACTTGTATATCTTAAGAGGAGATATTGTAGGTTAATTAAAGTAAACAAATCGCTTAAGTAGAGTAAAAGACTGGATAACACCCAATCCGACAATAATTCCAAATTTTGTTATTTACTTTAAGTTATTTCATAGATATTCGTTTAAAAACTTTATCCAAGGAAAAAACACGGTAGCATGTGACTTCCCTTTTTCCTGAATAATATTATAAAAGTACAACATAAAATTATATATAACAAAACAAGGCAGCATGATCAGCCAGACCATTTGGCTCCCTCTGATGAGACCACCATTTATAAGATTAAAATTTGACAACAAATCATAAATATATTAAAATACAAGTTGTTTGATCTTATCATAAACTATATTTCCGTAATAAAATAAAAACCGATAGATATTTGATTCATTTGTATATTAATAGTCAAAACTAAAAACATTCAATGTTTGTTTGAATCAATTTTATCACTTGGTCAATCATAAATTTATTAAACCAAAGTATGTAGTTGTGCTTTACAATTTAGAGAGAAAAACGTTCCAATATCTATGATTTTCGTGACATAATTTTTATGTGTGGTTTGCTTTTTAATTGTTACTTTAGAAAAATATGAATTATTGGTCGGATTCTATAACAGTTAAAGCAACCAAAACTAATCTTCTTGTTTGGTTAGAAAAGGAAGTCATGTTGTATCTTGATCTATATTTGCGGGTATTGGGTGAATATTTTTCATTTTTTATTTGGTCATTTTTTTTTCTTGGTTATCTCAATATGGTCCCAACAACTCTTAAACATTTATTCTTTATTTTCCGTTTTAATTCTTCTTGTACAAATTAAAATAAGACATGAAACGACTAACTTAATAAAGTCTATTATAAGTATGCAACTATTTCTATCAACCCATGTTATTCAATTTAATTTTCAAATATTGTTTTTTGTTTTGTTTTGTTTGTTTTTTTCTGATTCCATTCGGTTTTGAATGCACGATCCTACATGGTGACATCTTTTGTACCAAGAAAATTATATAAACACTAAAATATATAATCTAATTATAATTCTACTTTATAAAATACAAATCATTAAAACATAAAAATATATAAACGGAGACGACAATAGCACACCACATTGTGATTGTGTTTAACAATATAAAGTTGCATCATAACGAGTGCCACATGTACCCAATTTCTCACTTTCTTGTAAGTTGCTATAATTAACGACCTAAATCGTTCATGGAATTCAAGAATAACCTGTTTGGATACAATTGAATCTTTTACTCAAAAGAACGTTTTTTTTTCAACAAAAAGTAAGAAATTACAAAAAATAGTATAATTAATATTAAAATTAGTTCGGAACTCATAATCAATTTGATTTCAAAAACTTGATGAATTAAATATCATTGATAAAAAAGGTTATTCCATATGACCACAACACTAATGGACCCTTTAAAGACATGTTTTAATCACAAGCAATCAAATAATTATGTAGGAGGAAACTTAGATTAGCAGCAAGTTAGGTTCTATAGAGCTTCAAATATAAGCTCCAATTCGCAATGCATGCTCACATAATTTAATCCTCTAAATTATCAACCACTTATCCAAAAGATTTGATCCCGTTTGGTTAGTAATTGTTAATTTTATTTTATTATTAGGTATCGTGCAATGAAATACTTATTATTTGTTAATATACACATTTCTATTTATTCAGATCTATTTATAACATTGAGAAAGTTTGTATTAAAAAGAGAAGAAAATCATATACACACATACAAACAGAACACACACACACACATATAGTTAAACAGGTCATATACACACATAACATATTAACAGTATCAGATATTACTAAAACACAAGAAAATTTAAGAGCTCGTGTCATTTTTGTCTTATTCAAAAGCAGAAGTGTATTTCATCTAAAGTGCCAACTAAGAACATGTGTTTGTATTTGGTTTGGTGGTTAAGATTTTTGCTTTTGATATTTAAGGTTATAAGATCGAATCCCTTTGATGCTATGTTTTACCTGTTTTCATAAATTTCCCTTTGCTTATTTTTTACTTTGGCTGCTTCGCATTATTTCACGTGGTTTTCCATCTCTTTTGTTTTCCACCTTTTGTTAGCCTACTTATTACTCTTTTACAATCTATTACGTATTTTCCCTTACTTATGTTCATTTCTCTTTATATTTCCATTACTTATGTTCATTTCTCTTTATATTTCCATTACTTTCTGTTTATTGAAGTTTAAAATGTTCTATACACTTTAAGGCTCCATGTTTTTGTAGTTTTCTATATTCAGGGCCGGCCCAATGGGCTGGGCAACCTGGGTGACCGCCCCGGGCCCCCAAACGCCAAAGGGCCCCCAATTTTTATTAAATGTTTATAGTCCAGGTTTAATTTTTAGTGTTAGCCCAATAATTTTAAGCCCAGACCCACTTTGTCCAACAATCCAAGCCATTATAGGAAGGCGGGAGGGGAATACGGCGGATTAGTTTACGATTCTCCATTAAAGACGCAGCTCCCTGCTCTAGTTTCCAACACTCACGCCTACCGATTACAGTTTCCAACACTCACGCCTTCTTAGTTCTTAATTCTGCGATTTCTCCTTCTTAATCATTCATTCACAATCGGTATTCGGTCTCTCTAACTTCTGCGATTTCTCCTTCTTAGTTCTAACTTCTGATCGATCTCTCTAACTTCTGATTTACACAAAAGACACACTGAGACACAATAGCCTTCAGCCTTGCCTTCGATGATCGATCTCTCACAATCAGTCAATTCATTCAGCCGATCACTCATTCCAGGTTTGTTTACTTTTTGATCCTCAATCAGTCAATCGATTTCTCAGGTTTGTTTACTTTTTGATCCTCAATCAGTCAATCGATTTCTCAGATTACATGGTTAATTCCTGAATCGATTTGTAATTTCACAGGGCAGTCTCAATTGGAAGGTGCGACAATTTTTGTCTTTCCTGAATCGATTTCACAGTGGTGTTTGTCTTGGTGTTTATTTTAATCTGATTTCTGTTTGACTGTTTTGATTTCACAGATTAATCTGATTTCACAGTGGTGTTTGTCTTGGTGGTGTTTGTCTTTGGTGTTTGTCTTTCCTCAATCAATCAGGAGCTACCGCCTCCTGATCTGTTTCTTCCCGTCGCTCACCAGGCGCCGTTTCTTGGTCGCTGGTGTCTTCCCCACGGTCACTAGTCGCCGCCGTCGGAGCCTGCTTCTTCAAGGTTATTATTTTTTTTCTTCCCAGTCTGCTTCTTCCCGGGTTGCTTTTTCATTTTTTTCCTTCCCAGTCTGATTACGGTTTGATGAACTTTTGTTTAATTTAAATTGTTAGGGTTTGTTTAGATCTGCGTTGTTCTTATTGTATGCCATTAGAATTTGGATATGGAAAAATGTTGAGGAGAAGTTAGCTATCTCACCAACTGTTTGATGAAATGCTGAAGAGAAAGAATCTGGAAAAATGAAACGTGCTTGTATCTTGTATATTACTATGTGCAATTCTCATTCATATATTTGAGAAATCTGTGTTTGTATCTTGAGTAATTGCAACTTCGCCCCGATTTTTTCCCTGTAATGTAAAACAGCCCCATGTATAAACAATTGAATTTTCTGATTTTGAAACATAATTTGTTGCATTCATTGGTTCAATCTATTGCAGGAGCTACATGGATAGACTCAAGGAAGAAAAAATACAAAGATTCGAGGAATTTGTTGACCGCCGCTTGAAACCTGACCTTGTTCGGGCCATTGCTGAAAGGTACAAAGTTTCTTTCTTTTTTATTTTGTTTTTTTATATCAAGCCAGTTTATTGCTTCACAGTTGATTTCAGGAGTCGGTATAATAAGCCCTAATTTGATTTCCATTAATATTACAGGGACAAAGTTTTTGCAACAGAAAGTCTTGTATCCACTTTCTTGATTCCAAAACTATGCAACTTAAATCGTTTATTTTTTAAAATTAATAAAAAAAACTCCGGAGGTACCGCCCTATTTTATTATAAAAAAAGTTTATCGCTTAGGGCCCTATTTTATATTTCGCCCCGGGCCCCAAATCGGCTTGAGACGGCCCTGGACCCAATGAGAGGGCAGCATGGGCGATGGCCCAGGGCCTCGAATCTCATAGGACCCATTTTTATATACGATAATCACTTTTAATCTTATCCTAATAAATAATTAACTCAAAGCCATATGTCATCTCCTTATTGAATTTGCCACATGTTATTTTCTCATAATTTTAAATTTCTTAAAAAAACTAATTGGTTTGAAACGTTTCTAACTCATTAATGATCGGTTTAATTATCATTCAATTTCAAAATTAGTTGTTTTTTAATATTATATTATTTTTTAATGTGTAGAATGATTTGAGAGACAATAGAGAGACAATTGACATCATAATATTTTGAAAAACGATTCCAATCATAATAGTGAATTTGATTTTAGTACCGGTGACATTGTTATATTCAATTATATTGATCAAAATACAAAGTCGTAATAGTAAAAATCAAAAGTAAGATGTCACGATACACAAACAAATTTCTTATGTAAAATTATTAATGTTTAGATATTTTTAAGTAATATTTTTTTTGTATCATCCCGTGTAATACACGGGTCTTACAACTAATATGCTAATATAGAAACGATAATTTTAGCCGGCTGAAAAAATAGAGACAAAATCGCCAAATCAGTGAGAAGATTGTACGATTCTTTAGGGATGAATGGCGCCATTTTCGGGATTTGCGATTTGGATTCTAGAACAGATCGCCAACGGTTACATATAGCTATTTTACAATCGATTTTGATTTTTTTGCGATGCGATTTTATCACTCTAATGTCTATTGGCGACCTTATCAATTCCAAGTTCCAGCAAGTCTGCAATTCATCATTCGTAAATAGTGATTAAATGAATAACCGATTCTGAATTTCTGAAGTCGAACCGATTCTTAACCGCAACAAGTGAAGTACCCAGCGATTCTGATTTTTTATTTTTGATTATGATTTCGAATCTGAATTTCACAGGTATGTTTATGTTGGCTTTCTGAAACTCTAAGTTTTATTGCCCATGTGTTTCTAGACGATATATGATTCGGTGATAACAATTGACTCTGTGTGTTAATAAAATTATCTCATAGACTCATACTGATGTTAACTTCTATTTGTAGGAATTCGGCCGATAATGACTTTAGTTTACCCATACCCACTTCATTATCAAAGAAAAACTAAGTGAGATCGACATACACGGGTTTTACTAAAATGTATTTTTATTAATTTGTTAATTGTTTTATTTCGCATTAATGTTTTATATCATCGAGACATTCAAAGTTACATCTACTAATAAATTTGCAATTTTCATCTAGTGTTACCGGAAATTGTCAACTTGTTGGAGCTTAAAAACGATATATTAATAGAACAGACTCCCCATCACCATTACTTTATCAAGTGTTTTCGTTTCTTTATTTATGTATTCTTACAATAATTGTTTTATTTAAGTTTAAAAAAATACCATGTTTCCTGGGTAGTGAAAAAAGAAAAAAAAAAACTCAAAACCGAACAACTAATATTATCTTAAAAATGATCTATGGATAAATTTATGAAAAAAAGTAGGTGTTAATAGTTCCAAGGTGCCACACTCTTTTACCACATAAAGTTATTGTAATGGGCCTCGCCTTTTTATCGTGTCACGGGCCTCAAATCGGCTTCGACCGGCCCTGTTTATATTGCGTTCCAAATCCTCGATGGAATGCTAAAAATAAGCCATACTATATGTACATAATCTTAGATAGATTTATGTGACACCAATCAAATATAACTTTAAAGTTCTGAATTTGTTTCCGTGCATCAAAATACACTATATTATAATACAGATTAATTTATAGTGACATTAACCAAGTCTGTATTAAGCAGTGTTGTAGAAACCGGCCTTCGTGGCCGATTAATCGGCGATTAATCGTTTGGTGGTCTGCAACCAATTACAATTAGGCTAATCGGTCAGGCTTGGTGGTTTGATGAAATATCGGTCTTAGCGGTCCTTGGCGGCCGATTAATCGGCCTCAGCGGTCATTTGTTTTTTTATTTAATATTTTTTTATTTTTTTATTTTGGTCAAATATCAGTCTATTAAATCAAGAAATTTGAAGAAAATCAAAATTAAAGAATGAAAAATACACAAATATATAATATTTGATGTGTATCTAAGAATAAAATGAATCATAATTTGCTATTTTGTTATATTCATTTATTTTTAAATAAATTTCTTTATATTTTATGGTCTTCGATTAATCCCCGACTAATACCCAATTAATCTGATTAATCTCTTAACCCCCCCCCCCCTCCTCGACCACCAAGCTATCGTCAAACGATTTTTACAACACTGGTATTAAGTTGTGCTACACTATTAGCTTCTAGGATGACATCTTCATTATTTCATTACAATAATTAATACTAACACATGGGAACCCTTACTTGAACAGAAAATCAAATGCCCAAATCTAACTTACAAAACCTACTTTTTTATGTAGTCTAATTGAGTTTATTTTATGTAGTTTTAGTACTTTTAGACTATCCATATTAGCAACCCACCCCAACCCATATTTTCTATTAAAAAACTAATTTCTTACTCTTTCACCTACACAACCCAACCCAACTCAATTTTTCACTCTCATTAGCAATCCAACCCATTCTATATTTCAATTAAAAAATCACAAAAATATTATCAATATTGGTCTCATTTTGTAAAGAAAAAAGTTACATATTTTGGTGTCTTTTATTTATTTTATAATAAATATTATATTTATATTTTAATAGAATAAATGTTAAAAAGAACAAAAGAAAATAAAAGAAAATAAAAAAGAATGGAGAGAGAGGTGGTGAGCTGGGGTCGTCCACACGGCTTAGGCCGTATGTAAAATTACTTGTTTTTTTTTTTTTTTTTTTACAATCCATGAGCGGATCGGGCTCATCTAGCCGATGGGGATGGTTTTAGGGTGGTTATAAGAAAAACACATCATTTTAGAAAAACCCTCCTTCAAATTCTTGACTTTAGTTTACCTGTTAAACATAATACAAGGTTTTAACTTTGACGATCAATTGGTCAATAATTTACTTAAATGGTTTTTCTAATAAACGTCTATCACATGATGTTTGCTTACCGAATTGCCATTTTTATATTAAGAGATATTTTAGTTTTCTTATTCATGCATCATAGTACAAGAAAGTATATATTTGGTGTTGAACCTAATATTGTGACTTTGCGTTTATCTAACAGTGTGTATTTCTTCGGACGTTGGGACTATAATTATTTGGTAATAGGTAGGATGTCACTTGATGAAACTAAAAATTCTGAATCGAAAGATCATAGACCAGGAAAAGAAATATTAGAAGAACCACAAACTTAGCAAATGAGAAATATTTTTTGGCATGTAATGCAAACAAATACACACTTATATCTTTTGAATGTAAAACAATCACCATGTATGCACTCGAACAATAGCATCAGCTGTACTCTTCTAGCATAGCTTCATTTTTTAATTGTCTTTTGAATATAAAATAATCACAATTTATGCACCCGAACCATAACATCAGCTGCACTCTTCTAGCATAGCTTCTTTTTTTGATCACATGTATATGTCTCCTCCATGTAACTATGTAACCGTAGAAGAACTTATGCATCAGATGTATCAATATGATTTCCTCTCTATTGGTTTCATTTTGCATAAGCATTATGAATGAAACATATTATACCCGCCGCAAAGCGCGGGCTACCAATTCTTTATTTAAACTGAAACAGGGGTTTAAGTTTATATATTTCAAAACGTTGTGTGTTTTTATAGGGTTATGTGGTTACTTAAGTTTTAGCTTTATGCTCATTTGGTGTAACATCTGTTTTTTCGGCCTAGGAGTTTTGAGCTTAAACCGACAAAATAAAACTTATTTTGTAAATAAGGAAACAAATAAATAAATAAATTTGATATTTTGTTATATTTTTATAATGTGAATAAATGAGCCAAAAATAGTTTTAAAATCAATTTGTAACCAAATGTAATAAATTTTGTCATAAGGACTAAAAGTGTCAATTTGCTCAAACTTACCATAAGTAGATTTGACTAGTCATGGATTTGGAAAATTAGAAGATATTATGAAGGATTTGATGTGGAGTTTAAATTAGGTCAAATAATTCCTTGAATTAATATTAAGGACCAAATCTTTAAGAATTTTAGTGTAAAAGACCATTTATGTCAAGTTGGGAAATTAAGGGTTAGTGTTGACTTAGTCAATGACTCAAGTGAAATAAATATTTATATTTTGGGCATGCGTGTGAACTTAGAGACTTTCAATGAGAAAGATGGACTTTTGGGGTGTTGGGTGAAGAATGATCAAACTATAGGGACTAGTTTTGCCAATTATGAAATATATCAAGCTTTTAATGGGGGTTTCACTCATTTAAGCCATAATCACGTTTTTGAAGGTTAGAGAGGGTGAGAGATGGCGATTTTCATCTCTTCCAAGGAGATTTGTGTGGGTTTTGAAGGATTATGATCATACTTGAAGAATTATAGCAATATAAGGTATAAACTCTTCATATTCTAGCTTTAGATTTCGAGTTAGGGTTTGGGGTTGGACCCAATCCGAAATTTATGATGGGTGGAGGTCTTCCCTATGATTCCCAATGTTCATTTGATGTTTTTAAGTTGATTGGAGTCTACATTCAATCCATGGATGCTTTAGATTTAATTGCTTGATTGATTTGGGTGTTATGAACCCTAGAAATTGGGGCTTTTGTGATTTGTTGAGGAATCTAGAAATTGGTGGATGATTATGGTGGCTTTGGATGATGGGATTCATTTCTAATGATTCCCTAAGGATTCCAACCTTTGATTCGTAGTCTTAAACCTTGAATCACTAAAAATGGGAATTTGGTGTTGGAAATGGGTTTTATTCTTGTAGATGATGATTGAATCTCTTGTTTAAATAGATGAATGGATTATTTGCATCACTTTGATGAAATGGTGGAGTAAGGATCATTTCCTAAGGATTCCATGGAATGGAGGAAGGAATCTCCACTTGTAGTTATCAATTGATGGATTGGAATTGGGTATTCCAAGGGTTTTAACCATTTGGACCAATGATTGGAATTGCGAATTCCATGAGGCTATCTTTTTAAGAGTTATGTGGGAATGACTCCCTTAAGGGATGACCTTACTTAAGAACTTAATTGGGTACTTGATGGTGTTAAGTGTAATGATTGACTTGGAACAGTGTTCATGAATCACTTGTTAAGAGATAAGAACATGGATTCTGATTTCCATTGAATTAAGTCATGAACACTTGGATTGGGAGTTGAATACTTGGAAATGAGTTATTAAATGTGTATTTTCATGTATAATTAGTCTTGGGTTGAATTGGGACTTGAATTGGGTCAAAAGGGAGTGAAAATGAGCAAAAACGAAGCTGCATCGTGCAGAACACGGCCCGTGTAAAAGGGTCTGTGCAATCTGCTGGTCCTGACACGGCCCGTGTCAGGGGGAGCACGACCCGTGTCAGAGGGTTTTCCATATTTTCATCATTTTTGGGTTTTGAGCTTTATGGTTTGGGCATTGGGTCCTTGTTTTAATGCCAAACTTTAGGGATGTTTTAACTAAGATTTTCCTTATATTAGAGGGTCAAGGACTTCATTTTGGATGATGGATGATTGTTCCTTCTTGGTTCTAAAGGAGTAATTATAGTGTGACTTTTAGATGAAACGACTATGATATCTTTCGTTCTTGTGTTGTAGGAAGGAGATATGTTGTAGTGACTTGGAGGTGAGTCTAAGGACTTGAGCTAGCACTCAACTAAGATGATTTGATGGATGGGATGATGTCTAGGAGCGCCTCCAAATGCATCAAACCGTGTGTAGAGTTAGTGTTGACTCGTCAGTTGACCTTTGGTGAGTTTACCGGGAGTACACATCCTTCCAACTATCTTTTGCGTGTGTTGTCAATTACTTTTCATGCATGATATTATGTGCAATGTGTTATATAATTACTACTTGTGCATTGCATGAAAATGAGTTTTCTAAAGATGTTTTCAAATAAAGATGATGATGGTGTTTTGAAAGATGTTTTGAGCATCCTATTTGTGCATTGCATTGCATATAGGATGAGATTGACCGAGTGAACCTTATGATGGCCTTAAAGATGTTTAATGATGTTTGGCTAAAATAGCCACTTTTATGATGTTATACCCATGTAGAGGGCCTTTTGGGTTGGATAGCCACCTTCAATGATGTATTGGGATTGTTTCCGACAATAAGAAACCGCATGAGGGAGTTGCTAACCCTCATGGGACTAGTGTGATGGCCACTAGTTCTAGTTTGACCTATACGGGGATCGAGTGATATGCTTTGTGCGTGTCATTTGTGAACTTAGGTAGGTGCCATTGAGGTGAGTTGGACTTTTATGAGATGGACGTGGGGTTTGGGATAGTTGCATCATGCATTGCATTTGCATATCGTAAGTATCTATTTTGAGTAAATCCTTATGATGTTTTAAATAACTTTTGAAGTGTGTTTCAAATCTATTTTAGGGGTTTGTCCCGAGTGTGGTAGTTCACTGCCCACTCGAAATGGGTCAACCTCGGGTAAGCTCACTAGGCATTTTAATTGCCTAACTTATTTTGATGTGTACTCAGGTTGAGGAGTTTATATGACTTAGAAGAGCTGGATGTTTAGAAGGCCACAGTTTGTGTGGTATCATTTAAGCTATGTAATGGTATTTGAATTGTTACAACCTCGCTATTTTATAAACTAAAATGTTTTATCTAAAATAGGACCAAACGATGTTTTCCGCAACTTAAACCTAAATTATTTCTCATTAAACCCCATGTGTTTTAAAATAGTTTTTAAAGAAAATGACTTATTAGAAGATGTTGAAACTAAAGTTTTCACTAAAGGATGATTTTATGGAATAATGATGGTAAACCATGGGTTAAAATGATGTTTTATGAAAATCCTTAAGCGATGATGTTTCATTTGGTCACTTTATAAACTATTGGATGCGTAAGAAACTGATAATCCTAAGATTATCATTTAGATCAATACTTTTGTAAATAAGTTATTTGACATCTAATTGACAAAATAAATAAATATAGTTATAAAAACAAACAAACGTGTGTGTATATATATATATATATATATATATATATATATATATATATATATATATATATATATATATATATATATATATATATATATAAACAAAAAACAAACCTATAAAAACGTATACATAAAAAACATGAAAATGAAATACGAAAGGAAGTAGTAAAAATAGATTGTGAAAAAACATGAAAAATACAATAAAAAGACTCAAATTATAAAAGAAAATTGTGAAAAAAAAACATGTAAAAAATAAAGTTATAAAAACAGATTGTGAAAATCATATAAAAATAAAATAAAAAATTAAGTAAAAACAAATTGTTAAAAATATATAAAAATTAATGGACGCGGTTTTTAAAGTTTACTGGATAATTATAACCTAAAAAATGTTCATTGACCTTAAGTAGCCAAAAAGAGAAGTTTAGTGACCTTAGATAGCCTAAAAATATATGATAACCTATTATTGTCGGTCATAATGATCATTTTGGAACAAAATTCGCAAGCTAAATGACCTTTTACAACTCAAGTTAAGTTAAGTGATCAAATGAGCACAAAACAAAAACTTAAGTGATCAAATGTAACATTAACCATTTTATTTTATAGCATAAATGTGCATTTTGCTAACTCCTCTAACAGATCTTTCTCTCTCCATATCCATACCTATAAAATATAAAAAACGATAAGATTTGGTTCTCATTTAAAATTCAGATAGGGAAAAGTTGAATATCAAAAACCAAACATTTGATTCCTCTAATAGATTTGTCTTCTCTATCAGGTTTCAAGGTGGTGAGGCGAGTGGTGGTGAACAATTCAGTTGTTATGGACAAGCGGTTGTAGAGAATAAGAGAAAAGGAAACAACGATGAAGGACAATATTAGTGATAATAAGAAATGAAAAGAGGATTTTGCGTGGGACCCTAGATCTAGATATTTCGACAGTGACGTATAGGTTTTCAAGCTACCTTGCCATCTCCTGTAAGCTCCTCTTTGGGTTTCTCCATCTTGACCACCAGTGCTGCAAATCACAAACATTAAAAAGAATCGCCTCCTTTAGGGGACAATTTTGACTGATTAGGGTTCAAAAAAGCATATAAAAAGAGCAAGAACATAAAGGTTCCATGGAAACTTTATGTAGCTTTAAGTATGAAGAATTAGAGCACGACAACAATGTTGCAACTTATCAACGAAAAAGCATATAAAAAGAAGTCATCGACCAAAAAACTTACACTGCCACCGATTATTAATTTTTGGGTAAGAAACACCGGTTTCTCGTCTCCTAGATCCGAAGATCTGACACATCAACGACAGTGGAGTAAAACGAACAAAGTGGCTCGGAGGCGGCTTAGAGAAACTAAAGACGGTTGATAGAAAGAGTATTTCTAGCATTTGGAACATGTGGTTCCTTGTGTCGATGAAGAATGATGGTAGTGAAGATCATGGTGTGTATTAGTGATCGTGGTGGTGAACAACGACGGGGTGGAGAAGCGTAGAGGCGGTGCAACTGAGAAATGGTTAAAGAGAGGGGGTGAGAGCATAGGGTTGTGAGTGATTTAAAAAATGCCTGATGTGTAATTCGTGTAGAATATGGAATTTGACATTTCAAAAGCTGATCTCCACAATTCATGGAAAAGGGTGAAATCTGTTTACGAGGAATCAAATTTCAAACACTAACCGAGGGGCGTATTGAAAGGTTGTATTTTGTGTTTATTATTTTGGACGTCTTAAAATATACTAATATTTTATTCAATGAGTTGAAGTTTGCTTCATAATAGTATATAGATATGTCATGTGCTCATAGTCTTAACCTTACAGTTAATGATATGACATTTTCATGTGTTAAAGTCGTTTCATTTTTGGAGTTGTGCAACGCATATATGCACTACCTTCTAGTTCACCTAAAAGATGGAAAAATGTTGTTAGATAATGTTCAAAGTTTAATCGTAAAATCATTGACTTTTGGATGATGTGATGGTCTAAAATCAAATAGTGAAGCGAAAATTGTAGTTAGTGCTATTGAGAGTTCTGAACAAAAAGTGTTGCAATGACTTTGCCTAATAATATAGTGTATACGGTTGAAATAAATCGTTTGACTATATTTGTGTCTTTGAAGGACCTTTTTTTCTTTCGCTCCGGGCCCCAAAAATGTTTGGACCGACCCTGGTTCAACTACACTACCAATTAAGGGAGTGTCATTGGGTACCACTTGTACCTCTAGTTTCCCTTACTCTTAAAAGTTTATTACGTTTTTTTTCTAAAATAACCATATTAAAATCTCACCATTCTTACTTTATCTCCACAACTATTTCAGCATGCAACTTTTCATTCTTATATATTGTGTTTATTTCGACAATAATTATTGATATCTCAATCATGGTAACAGTTGTACTAGCTTGGCCTAGGTAACACCACAACTTCATTTCCTATGTCTAGGTTTAAAACTAAACTTAAACTATCGTTTTGATACCAACTTATAACACCCAAATTTTCAAAACGTAGTAAAAAACTACATACCGTTCCAACATCTCCCAAAATCTTTCCTGATTCTTATTTATGTCTAAACTACAACAAAAGCAACAAAAGTATAGTATACTCCTAGAATGAAAACCCTGCATCCTCATGGAACTCTTTTATCGTCTTCATGATTAAGCATTCTCGTTAACTTTTCCATTGTCACTTGTTATATAGTTTCCTAGGTTGTGCACATTTAAAGTTTTATTTGGATACGCTTAGGGTCTAATGAGTTCATCATTTTCATGCATATTGATGTCACCAGATAAACCAATGCAACAATATCTTTGGTAGTAACTATTTTTCATTTTACTTTCCACCCCTGAAGATACACATTAGAGAACTAAAATGTCCTGTCCAGATAACGAGTCCATGAAACCCAATTCTCTCCATCGCGCACAACAAATATGCTTGCGGCTATATAAATCAGAGCACATAATCTATGTCGTGTACTCACACCGTGTACAAAGACTAACATTCAAAATTGTGTAGTAAGTCACTGCATTGGTTCCCTATACATGTGTCACTATAAAACTTTCACATCCTGAGAATAAATAGTTTATACAATCAACATAAAATCTTTTGTGGTTGACATCAACAAAATATAATCACGTATGATATCTATAAAAACTTTTCATAAAAGCAATTGCATAACTCACACGAAACTCACATGTGTAAAGTCGAACTTCAAAAGGAAATTTGTCTCTGCTACAAAAACCTCTACAAAATCTAACAAGTAGCTCTAAGTCAAGTATACGCCAATCTCACTTAGAAGTTCGTTTCCTAGAGTGTTCCATAAACGTTCAGTTAAGTGCACCATATATTCCCTTCGGCCAAATAAGCTTTATACGTCGTTAATAATATTTAATTCCGGTTTGAAATTTATTTCTTATGGATCATTTTCAATATTTTATTATTTAAATGGCAATAATAAAGGTGGACGCAACTATATCGAAATTTTAAATTAAATAATGAAATACACCCTAATTAGTCGCACATATAAGAATTTCCGGGACTTTTTATAAATTATGGCTATCATATAACTTTCAAAAACTAAATAGTCTAATTTTGTAGCTAAAACTAAAAAAAATATAAGGGCTCTCTTGCCAATTTCAGAAACTTTGAGATCACAAAACTTTTTTCTTTAAAACTTTTGAATTCTTTAAAGATGAAACAACAAATGTTTAGGGGGTGAATTGTAAGATCGGAAAAATGGAGTCCTACTAAAATTTTGCAAAACCATATTAGCAAGACTTGAACATTGATCTCCTAGTCGAGGGTGTAAGGTGTTAATCATCAGACCACAAAGTATTTTTATCTTTACGGGTGTTAATTAATCAGGTTAATCGGGCCAGGTTAGTCGGGGTTTTAAAAGACATATCTTCACCTTAAACCCGGCCCTAATAAGGAACTGGTTAGTCAGGTTTCGGGTTAATAGGGCCAGGTTTATCGGGTTAACCGGACTAAAGTCTTGTATACTGGTGTAGGGACTTAAAATGTAATATGAATTAATATTGTGCCATTTTAGTAAATTATGTACATGTGTAGTGGCTTAACATGTATGGTAACAAATATCCAATTTCACTTTCAAAACATTGATGATAATGTAAGAGCATATACACAAATTGTCGTATTATGTTTCCTATTTTACACCGTGTAAGCCGGAGCTTTAGTATATATTGTAGAAAATTTAAAGTGGAAAAGAGGAGACTGATGAAGATGACGAGAATACAAATTCCTGTTGGACAAGTTTTAGTCTTAAGGTGGGATAGAATATATAAAAGTTAAGTATACCTTATTCGGGTTAATCAAGTTAACCCGAAACTCAGTTTTTCTTAAAAATCAACCCTAATTGCAATTTGGGTTTGTCGAGTTAACCCGATTAAGAACTTCGACCCTATTAAACTTGACCCTAAATACCTTATTCTGGTACGAATCGGATCAAATTGATCGGGATCAGGTTTTTCTAACACCCCTATTCTTGCATCATGAAATAACCAGAATCTATCCGTTTAAACCATAATATAAACATCAAATATTTATCATCTTAACCCAAAAATTACAAATCCACCAATGATTTTTCTGCCATTTTGTTATTTCCATAGTTTACATTTCCTTAAAACTTTTGTTAAATAAATCAATAAAACCAAAACCACTTATCTTTGTTTTTTCCCAACATTTGTCTTACCTATATAACAAAATCAAACTCACAAATAGGATTAATTCACCATTTTGTACTAAAAGTATAATAATTCGACTTTTAACATATATGAGTATTTCTTGATCAAATTGGAACACTAGAACTCAATTGAATGGTATAACAAAACAATATACAATTCATTATACAAATAATTCAAGCAACAAAACATAAATCATACCTCAAATCTATGCAACTTGGAACTATTCTCCGAAAAGTTCCTACTCCAATTTCTCATTCAATAATCCACCAACTTGCGAAAATTAAGTGCGGTTGTTCTTCTGTTTTTCATCTCTTCAATGATATAACACTTGGATCTTATATACTCATTGTTTGAATTTCTCCCTTAATAGAGGTAACGGTTTTCAACCTCTCCAAACCTTTCATACCACCAAATTAATTGTTACTGATTTCTAATTAATACATTTATTTTATAATTATTATTTTTCTTTTTGCTCCAATGGTAGAATAAATACGTATATTTATTCCTTTTAGAAGTACTACATTTTACTTCTCATTTTAAAGGTAGAATAAATACGTATATTTATTCTAAAGGTAGAATTGTTTGTTATTCTTATTATTAATAATCAAACTTAGTATATCTAATACAATATATATTTTTTATCTCCATGATCTCAATATTTGATAGAATAAAAACCAAACGTAAAAGATGAACATTGGTTCCGAAAGACACGAATTATGTAGAAAAATACCTAAAAATCTTTTACTAACTGTTATCTTTTTTTATTATTGATTTACCAAAACTTTTTATAAGACCCGATTTGAAAGTTAGGCAGAAGACATGTGTAACAATCAAAGTACAAATACAAAATATGAGAAAGCAAACAAAATATGAAACGACAAATAAAGGTTATATTATATTGCCTTACAAACTCTCGATTGTTATCTAGAGTTAAAATTTATTGGTTTTACAGCAATTATTTTGAGATAAAAGAAAGCTACCAATTAAAAAATTGAATCAAATAATAAAATACAAGTTAAATTTGCTTAAAAAGCTTAACCATATATAATACCTTTTAAATATGTTAACTCTGAACCTCATGTTCGATAAATTCAATTCATATATAGCTTGACAACAAAGCGTTAGGCTAATGATTTTGTGGTCGTTAAAAAACTTGTTGTCTCTTTTGGTAATCAATTATTGTTGTGGGATAAAGGCATTACCAAAAACTAACAAATTCAAATGTTTATTGAAGTTTTGTTGGATTAGATGACCAAGTGCATGCTTATCTATAAGTACAGCTATGTCTTAGTTTTAAAGTAAATTAAAGTACTTATTAAGATAATGAAAGTTAGGATTAGATTATGTTGTTGGTAAACTAGCCAAAAAAGTGGTTTTACTTTGATCCAAGATACCAATAATTAGTTGCAAACTCTACTATTGGCCATCATTATTGGTGGGTTAGATTCTTTACAAAAATCTTTTTATAGAAATAGTTATTCCTTACACATAACTCTTTGAGCCCATAACAAGAAATTTCACTTAAATATCATTACTTATATTATTCAAAAGATTACAAGATAAGTTATAAAATGACAAGAAAAAATGTGTAAGTTTCGGTTTCGATTTTTCTATTTTATGATTATTTTCCGTTTAGCTTGTGTTAAAATATCATAATTTTCGAAAATCATGTGATTTGTTAGTATTTGTTTTCAGTATTTTTCAATCAATTTTGATTTTCTAAAATGTGACGATACCTGTCTTATTTAACTTTATTAAATCAATAAAAATTGAATGTAGCCTTTGAAGGCATCTTGAAAATTATTAAAAAATAACAAAATTTCTTTGTCAAACCCTAAAACACTCTTACGTTATTTACTCCCTTCTACATCATTAATTTATTACCAAAAAAATGAATTGTTTAAGTAATCATCTACATTCAAAAAGGTACAAACTCACTTGTTATTAAAAATGCAACCTAAAGTAGAGTCTATAGCAAAAATTTGACTTAAATAACTTTCTAATTCTAAAAAATTTAATTACCTAAAGGCCAAAAAAAAAAAGTGGACACCATGACACACCAATCAAACTACATCATTTGAAACTTTAGTTAAATCTCTTTGATGGTACACTAGGACATGACTTATTTTACAAGCTTAAAATTTAAAAAAAAAAATTTAAAAAGAGATAATATTTAACCAAAGGACAAAACTAACTGGACCCCGTGGCAAACTAATGGGACTACACCATTAGGGTGCACGGAGTAAACGATAGATCGAAGCGGGCTCGATGGGGGATGGGGGCGGTACCGCCGGTACCTCCGGTACCGCTGCCCCTCCTCCTTGCGGGTTCGGCGGGCTCGGGTTTGAGGCGGGTGAGGGATGATGGTGAACCCGATGATCCCAGCCATTTTTATAAAAAAAAAAAATTTTAATAATTAAAAAATTACATTCCCCTCATCCCTATAAATACCACACCTCCACTCCTTCACAAATCACACCTTCACCCTTCTTTCTTCTCTCATTTTCTCTCAAAAACCCTTTGCCCTCTATTTTATAAAAAACTCTTTTTTTATAAAATGGATTCAAATCGTGGTAAATCCAAACGTCGCAGTTCCTCACAAAGCAGGAGCCGTGAAGTTCCCCCAACCCCATCCCCACACATTTACAGTTACACACAATACCCCAACCAATTCCAACAAAACTTTTCACAATACCCCAACCAATTCCAACAATATCAAACTTTTCACATTTCCAGGCGCAAATTCAAGGGACCGATCGGACCAAGCATCAAATCAACTCCAAGTACAAAGATATGCTAAATAAGGTAAATAAGTTCAATTGTATTTACAACAATAAAATGAACATGCGTGCCAGTGGGAGGGGGGATGCGGATGTTTTACAGGCCACCCATTTAGAGTACCGGAAATTGTACCGGTCCAGTTTCTCACATACAGGGGCATGGGAAATACTCAAAGAACATGCCAAATGGGAAACGGTCCAGTTTCGCCTCAACCTATCGATCTTGATGAAGCTTTCCCACAACCATCATCACATTCCCGGCAAAGAAAAGGGAAAAATGTGGCTGGATCTTCATCAATGCCAGATGGTTATCAGACCATCGTCGATAAGATATCCGCACTGGCGAATATTAATGAGGCAGAAGCGCAGAAGAAGGAAACCCTCCGTGCAAAGAAAATGGCTGTTTTGGAGAAACAGGAGCAAGAATTGACGAGGAAATCGGCCCTCCTTGAGCAAGAGATCGAAGCGCTCAAAAGGTCTCGTGAACAAAAAGATTTAAAATTCTTCCTTAAATCTCATGATCATTTGACCGGATCAAAATTGGCATTGGTTCTTGGGAAGAAACAGGAAATTGCAGAAATGTATGGGTGGGAACTTTAGGATTTTTATTTCCGTATTTAGGATTTTTATTTCCGTATTTAGGATTTTTATTTCCGTATTTAGGATTTTTATTTCCGTATTTAGACTTTTTATTTCCGTATTTAGACTTTTTTTTTTCTTGTACCGGTGTGTTTTTTAATTAAATGTAATTTGAATTTTCTTTAAATTTTGTGCATTTTATTATTATTTCTATTATTAAATTAAGTGTTAAAATTAATTTATTCATTTAATTAAAACATTTAAATATCAAATATATGATGTGGCATTGTGGGTTCAGTGGGTTCAGTGGGTACTGGTTCCATGGGTGAAAGATTGGTGAAAGATTGGTGAAAGATGGGGAAAATGGAAGTGAGAGGAGAGAGAAAAGCTGACGTGGCGTGTGGGTTCAGTGGGATGGGAGGGATCTACTCCCCCCACCCTTACGTTGTGAGATAAATCTCTTTTAATTGTATGCTATTGGCCAAATGTGAAAAGATCCCACTTAATATGTTTAATCGAGCACAATTATTACAGATGAAAAATATTATAATATGTATCATCTATTTTATTCAATCAACGGTTGCTAACTAATATCAAAAGTGATAGAATAAAGTGCGTGAAAGTAGCATATAGAAATATAGAATTATTAGAATCTTACAGTTTATATCCGATAGCTAACGCTTGAATCACCGATCCAAATTTTAGGTTGGTGGTGGGCCATCATAACAGCTACCATCTGAAAGAAGGAAGAATCCAGAAGAAACAGCGATTGTACAAAGCACAAAGCTCAACATCGCGATCTTTATTTTCTTTGAGAACAGATTAACACTGGTGTCCCTTTCTTCATGCAAACCATAGAATTCTTCAATTACCATCTTAGATAATGCATCTAGAAGCTTCTTGTAATTGGGATCAATATCAGCTGAATGTAGAACCTGGAACATGGATTCCCTCAGATGCTTTACCACTGATTCTAGTTTAAATGAATTGGTTTGAACTGTTGTAGCTCCATCATCCGAAGAAACATAAACCAGAGAAGCTTCAGCAGTTATGGGGGATGAAAACGGAATCGTTTCAACGGTTGTTATGGATGACAGAGCAGGCGATGTGCATGATGATGGACTCTGTTGTACTGAACTTTGGATTGCAGATGTTGGTGAAGCGAATTGATTCAAAAACACAATGTAGCTCTGAAACATTGATAGCATATATATAAATTGTTGCAAATGGAGATCGTAAAACAAAATTATAGCACGCAGCAAACAGTAATCACTAGCTAATGTTGATTTGACTTGTGTATACACGACATTCATGAGATTAACCATAAAAGGTCAATTTCAAGTAGTCAGTAAGTGCTAAAAGAATTGTGTTTGAATTAGATCAATCCTAAAAGTATTAAATTGCTACTGAATTGGATCTACTCTAGATTTCTGTTTCTAACGTAAATAGGTGTGTTTACACAATAATTGCTTAAAAAAGTAATTCAACGCTGAGTAAGTCAACATCCTGATCATTTGTACATTTCAACAACTCTAGAATTGAGTGAACGATGATTGAAAATGTTAACTGGATTAAGAATATACCTCGATGGACTCATTGGATTGCTCTTTACAAAAAACGAAAGCCTCTGAGATCGGATCGATCCCAACCGACTCTTCTGGATGTTCAAGCGCCACTGATTTTCCAGGAACCAGAGTTTGATCGGAAGTTAAGCTCGTTTTGCTGATCTGAGCATAAAAAAGAACAAATGACGAGAAGAACGAGTGAAAATGAAACAATCAAATAAGCGCAATGACTGTACAAGGAAATCACCAATATACGGATTGTACTTTTACATACCTCTAAAGAGGACAGATCAACGTCAACAGATTCTGAAATCAACGAGAACTTATCGATTGGCACCTTCTCCGGTAAGTTTAAGATGATATCATCCTCGGTAACAGAATTTAAAACAGAGCTTAAGTTTTTCTTGATGCTCTGTACATCAAAATTAAACAACGTTATACAAAACATGCAGATCAGTGATTAAGAACACTGAGAAATTATACTTATTGAGATTGTTTTGACCTTTTGCTGTTGATGATGTAGCTTCTTCGACGGAGCATTTATCTGTTTAGCCTTGCGATTCGAAGGAACTGGTAGATGTTCCTTCTTAGGTGTTTGAATATCATGATTATCCTCTCTCATCTCGGTCTCGGTCTCTCTCTCTCTCAAACACACAAAAATGGAAGTTGTTCTGGCGCCAGGATTTCAAAAACTTTTTATTTATATACTAATAGCGATTTTCTAGAGTGAGAGCCATGGCCCATATGTTTATTTCAAATTGGACTGGATATGGAAACTAGTTTCATGAAACCCTAAAGTGGGCCGAACTTTTTGGACGCCCATTTTGAAACTTTTACTTTTAAGTTATTCATTAAAATTTTAATATTATTATACAATCGCAATTTTTCAAACTAACTAAAATAACTCTACGAATATATGTTTATAGACTCACAATTATATCAAATCTGACATAAAGGAAATTCTACTAAACTTTTGTGGTTATAGTTTATTCTTCGGATGAAATCTTTATAAAAAAATCAACATCTCCACCTAATAAGGCTCAATAATTTTCCGTGAGAACCTATTTTCCTCGAGAGTAATAAGGTTATGCTCTTGAGGTAACCTTCAATCATGCACACTTTAGTCATAATTTATACTCGCTAAATACTCACAGTTACATCTATTTCTATCCATTTAAGGGTGTAAAGATCATATTTTTAGGATTTTGTCTAATTATTGCAATGTAGGTTTGAAGGTCCTTTGGAATGTTGATCAATCATTATGATCTCAATTCGAGTGTGTTTCCATATAGCAACACATGAGTATCTCATAAATACTCCATGTACTTAAAATGAATATCAATGTACACAAACACAAATATACAACTTATAATGATCTTCACATGTGAGCTAAGCAGTTAATAGGACGTTATAGTTGCACTAATAATGGTTAGCGGGCTATTGCAAAACAGCGTTGGGTTATAATGATGAGTTATCGTGGTGGCGCAATTAATGCCGCTAAATACTACTATTTTTTTGAGATTTGATGCTATTTGGGACCGGTGTTGTAGCATTACAATCGCTACTTGGTGCAGGTGATCATTATTTGGGAATTTTTGAAAAATATTATATTGTTGATTGTGATATGTGTTAAGGTCATTGTTTTGTATATATTCCTTAGTACGAGATATGATTCTTTTTATGGGATGTGACTCTGATTAACAAGAAATTCAAATATTACGGATGAGTATAGAAGTATAGGTATTAATTCTATGTAATATAAAAAATTGTGATACCATTGTTAGAACCGCTATTTTATTTTGGTTTGCGATAACTGTCTAGCACCTGAGAGAGGAGAAGGCCTCCAAGGAAAAATCACAATGGTGCAAAAATGTCATTAACAACATGAAGAAGGAGAATCTCTCCAAGGAAAAACCACAATGTTGCAAAGAATGTCCATTCAGTGTCATTAAGGTTCAATCCATTGAAAAACGAGGCTACGAGAACATGTTCAAAGACAATAACAAATATGTTATTTTGGTACAGGTATCACTCCCATTCGATGAGATGTATCAAGAATATGTATACATTTTTATATTATAAAAACAAATATGGTGTTCTGTAGTAGGTTCCGTGTTGGTTCATTATTTAGTAATTAACAATCATCTTGCTAATGTAATGTTCTTGTCCCTGGTTGGTGCATTGATGGTTTGTTATTTAACAATAAACAAGTGTCATTAATATACATGATTGATTATTAGAGAAAAAAATTGTCACATAATATTACATAAAAACATCCAAATTGGCAGACTAATAATAATATAACCAGGAAGATGCACTCTCCATGTCGTTAGAAATGTGGAAAGTAAATATACAAGCCTTTCCGCCTCTAAGTAACTACTATACAAATTTAAAAAATGATAAGCCACTGATATCGTGGGGGCCTTCAACATCTTTTATCCAACATTCATAATGCCTAAATTGCTTATTGGTATTCTAGATAAGTGATACCATGGTATTGTTATAGATAATTCTATTGGAGACTATGTTTTAAATGATCAAGATCTTTTAAAGCTTCTTGTTTGCTTTCTCAATAATATATCTTCATGACATTAGAGTGTGTGTATATCGTGTTATTGAACACTTCATATCCTCTGAGCTTTTATTTTTGCTCTTTTTGCATATTTTAAGCTCCTTGATTACTTCATCAATATCACTAAATGAAATAAAATGGAAAATATATACAATGGAGTGCTATTTCTTATGATATATATGTTGTTGAGAAACCAAAGATAGGAGATCAAGGTATCAACCATATCTAAAACTACTTCTATGCATGACTATAAATAGACACACATGAGCTCGTGAATTGATAGTCTCGTTTGATTGAAACTCGTGGATAGATTAAACATAAAGCAAAAAAATCTAGACAACCGCATGCGATTTTAATTTTCCTTGGACAATGAGCCTCATAATTACGTAATTACTTCATGGTTACCATTAACCCTACTATTTATATACAACTCTACATGGACGTATATCAAATATAATCATCTTGTTTTCGGTTTTTAGACATATGTCATTAGATATTGTTAACAATGAAGGCAATGAAATTCCAAATATATCATAGCCATATGTTGGCTCCAATAGCATGATGTGTAAAGGTGAATGAGCAACTTAAAAAGATTTCAATATGGTGAAGAGTAACATTGGGAGGAATCTGGAGTGTTCGATTAATATATATTGCTACATGAGAATGAAAACAAACAACTTGTAAGGATTAATGTCTTTACAGTCAACGCACGATATAACATTTATGAACTACAGGATACTAGTAACAAAGTTATAGAGAATCGTCAATGCCTTTGAGCTTCTCTCTTTTCATGGGATCATTTACACTAATAATATCCTATCACTCAACTAAAATGCCAATAAATATATCACTCATTTTAAGTGATTGGAACAAGATGATTAAGTCCCCGACAGTATTAGTAGCTTAAAATTTTGTATACATTAGTCGATAGTTAGTGGGAGGTGAAAGTTGTGCATGTCATTGAACCCTTGTAACATAACAGTTCATTCTTTATATTGTTGTTTGATAATACAACTTTTATGATTATATATAATTACATATATATTAGAACAAAACATTAATGTAATTCAAAAAAACAACTAAACAACCTAAATTGACGATAAGGAACAAACAATTGATGATGTGCATATTAGATAATACACGTGTAACTTGTTTTTGGGCTGACAATGCACATACTAAAAAAGGCACGTGTAAGTTGTTTGTGGTTTGATCTCGGTGGTTTCATCTACATTCATCATTGTTCAATCTTTCTTTGAACTCGAAGATGATAGAATATGTATGGATATTGTAACATTGTCGGATGATAGAATTGTGAATTGAGTTAATAATAAGTTGTATGTTTGCCTTCTTCTTCATTAGCCTTCATCTTAAACACATAGACTGATGGGAATCGATATAGCCATGGGAACGACATACTAATTGAAATTTGTTGTGTGACAATCACACAAGTGCTTATAGATATAATCTATTAAACCCTTAAATAGATGAAAATATATAACCCTACAACTTCACAGCGATAAGCATTTATATTTGCATTGTTGAACAAAACGTTAGGAATGTACCGATAATTACTATTCACGCATGCTTAACTATTAGAAATCAGTAGTGATAGTTAAAACAACTTAATTTAACCTCGTAAAAACTAAAGTGTTCTCGTGAGTGGTGATGGTTCTACGTGCTAGAAGAATGTATCGACGATTCACGATTTCACAAATATGTTTTAGCGATATATGTCATTGTTTTGTTACAAATTAGAAAAAATGGTTGAGTGCAAATATATTTCAACTTTGTATGGTTATTTGAGTTAAAAGTTCATCTTTTTTATCTATTAACTAATTACTCAATATCAAATTATCATAAACATATAATTGGCATGTGATCAGACCACTTATATTCAAGAGTAGTGGACTAAACCAAGGGAAACATATCAATTACATTTTATATAACCAAAAAGGATTAAACTTTGACATCTTAGTTCCATGCACATTAGATTGTGTGAAAGCAAAACCATCCAAGGGAACATCTACCAAATCACTATCAATGTTCCAATCATTAAAGTATGAAGTAGAGTACCTAAAAAAGACCATACCCAACCTGCTATCCACATTATAATGGAATTAAGTCGCCAAAAAATCCCTTATTGTTCGGTTCATAAATGACTGCAGAAATTGCCAAAGTGCCGTTTTTTATTTCTATCTTGAGGAGCATAAACATTCACCATGGTACATTTAAATTTAGAAATACTCCATTCAGTTTCCATTATAATCACATTTACTTGACATAAAATATAGTGTTTGTTAAACGTCTTTGGATCCCAAATAGAAACAATACCACCGAAATGACCACAGGCAAAACGAACATGCAAAATCGAACTGAATGTTGCCCATATCGAATTTAATTTCAAGAAATCCAATTGTATCATAAACAGATCTTAAACAACCAAAAAATTCCCACTATTTTTCAAGAAAAAAATATTTAACCCAACTCCTTTCTTCAACCCCAAACCATAGAAGTTTATGGATAATAAACTCCTTTTCAAACCCCGTTTACACTAGTTATATTAAGTAATCTATTCGAATATTTTTTCACACCCTTTCATCTCATGCCCCTAAGATCTTGCCAATTCTATGTACTATATCCCATAATCGACGAGAATTCTTACTTATTCAATCGTCTTTTTAAAAACCACCAATTTATTAGATAAATTGTCAGAATTTGATCCTAAAATTTCGAGCTCTTTTGTCATATTCTTTGAAACAAATGGAGAGTGAAATCGCATCCCTTCAAAACCAAGAGCCATGGAAGCCATATTCCACCCGCCAATGGGACCCATGGCTACATGAGCAACATCATTAGGTACAATAATTGCACCAATAGCTGTCATGGTAGCTACATGTTGCTATAAAGGCTTCAAGACAATAGTAAAAAGCTAAGATTGCTCCATTCACCTTAAATTTGCTTATGAATCTTTGAGACCTCCTATTCAGTCATATTTCCATGTTTTATTTGTTGTAAAACAGCCCTTGAGATACTTTCCAACGCTTCTTTTTTCCTTGAACTCTATTTTTTCAATAGCATCGTCATCTACCACATCTTGTCTAGCATCAATTTACTTATTTGTGTCCTGTTTATTAACATTGTCATCTATTTCCTTATTATCTTCATCATGGTTATCCTAAGTATATGACATAAAAGACTCATCTTCCACTTCATTTTCCTCCAATGATTCCAAGCTTTCTTCACCCTCTTCATCAGATTAATGCTCCTCTTGAACCTCATAACATTAATTACTTTGACCAGCTTATTCTTCTTTTTCAATATTAGGGACCCAACCCAAAATCTCCCAACCTTCATAAGATAATAAACACCTTCGGTCTTGATTAAGACTTAGTCCAAAAGCAAGTAAAAAAGATGACTTTATACATACTCTTCCGGTTGAAACAATCTCATCTTGATCTTCAACATGAAACATAGCTTCACACTATAATCTTGCCACTAAAAAAATAGAAGATCATCAATTTCCACCCATACCATTCTCTTCTAAACTAAAACATTCTTTGACAATGGCTTTAATTTTTTGGGATCTGTTTAACCCCCTCGTTTTGTTTGAAGTTATTACAAGCACTTATTGTTTAGAGTTCCAACCACACCCATGATCCACTAATAAATAATTTCCATGTATTTATATCCTTCTATCGAACACAGTTTGTGAGGATTAGTAATGATCCTTACATCTAGAAACATCTCCAAGCACCATTCACCACATTTGTACATGATTCTTTTTTATCTACCTTCCTGTTACCATTAGACATAGATCCCTTCATACCTTCATGAATCTTAGTTTTTATCAAGCTCTCCCCAGGATTGAACCTTGGTAATGAAGCATATACATGATCATCTCCAATCCAAATTGAAGACAACCTTTTTCCAATATCGTGCATGGCATACGCACGTAAAATCTAATGAATGCAAATTTGTTACCATGTTAAGACAACTTGCAAGCAATATACACATCTAAAATCCTACCAAAGTTTCTATATTATTTTTTCAATTCATTCAAACCCAAAGAGATTGGGAAGTTTTTTATATAGTATGATACCAATACATTCCCCAAATCAAAAAAGTTAGGGTTTACCGGTTTAATACATATATTGAGCGGTACTACATTGCGATTTTGATTGACAATGGATTACTTTCTAGTTTTTGGAAATCTCTATTCCGGTTCACCATTTATCCACCCTTTTTTCATTAGCTTCCATGGAATTAGCCTTTCTTTTCCATACATACATACACACACAATGGTCTATGAGAGAGGCAAACCCTAGATCAATTTAAACTAACAATTTCGATTTTGTATAGATGAAAAAACCGAATCAAAGTTGATTGATATGTTTCCATCTATATTTAAGGGGAAGTGATATTTCCACTTGAAATTTTGATTCATCCACATGATGTACAACACACTTGCAGTTATCGTACAAATCAATAAAGCATATATATAATGTGGATTAATCAATTTCTTAGGTGGAAATTGATTCTCATATTTAGGTTGTCGCAGACGAATCAATAACATCGATACAGTTAGCGTGGTTTTTAATGGCAAGCTAGTCATCCACCATTAGATCCACCAAAAAGTGGAAATATTCTCATTAATTGATGATAAATTGACCTTAATCAATCATAATTGCTTAATTTGGTCCCTAAAACCTCCACAATAAATAGCAATAATTAACTCACTACACCTTCACATTCGACTATCATCCTCCCTAAAAATACAGTTCTCGGTATTAACCTTTTACCACACCCCAGATATACTTTTAAACAATATATGTAAGTGATGCTTGAAGACCTTAGTTATATCTGCTATTAATTGCTTGCTAAATTTTATCATTTTAACTTTTCGTTTATAGCTAGTTTTATACATTTACGGTTCATTTAACTCCAGATTTTATTAATTTAGGTCTAATAACTTTTCATTATAGTAAGCATATAGTTTTTATCGTATGTCATAACTCATAACGCTATTAATTTCATTTGTTCATGAGCTTAAAACTTATGAGAAGCTTTGGAGGGCTTTGTTTCTTTTAATTACATAGACGTTTTTTAAAGTCTTATAGCAGTATATATTTACATATTCTTAAACAGATTGTTTTACTGGGATGCATGCAGATACAATTAGAATTATAAAGCATGTGTGTTTCCATAGGTCTAATTATAACTTTTCATTATAGTCGATATATAGGTTTTATCGTATGTCATAACGCTATTAATTTTCATTAGTTATTAATATTCCTTTGCCAATATATATATATATATATATATATATATATATATATATATATATATATATATATATATATATATATATATATATATATATATATATAAAAGATACGGATCCAATAAAAATAAAAATTTTGGTAGTAAGGGTAAAAAGTACTTCATTTGTATTATTTTTGACGAACTAACCACTACTAGAAACAGGAGCATTAGAGACAAAAATTTCCTCTCTAATCCCACGCTAAATGGCTTTAGCGACGGACTAGCTACGGACTACCTCCATAGCAAAGAATAAGCATAGCAACAAAACTAGCAATGGACGGTTTTTAGGTTATGAATGGATTTAGCAACGTACAGTCCCTCGCAAGCAGCTAGTACTTGTGTTGTAAATATATATGTACACACACACACGTGTGTATATATATATATATATATATATATATATATATATATATATATATATATATATATATATATATAGACTTAGGATCTTTTGAGAACCATAAGTTCCCCGAGAACCCGAGAACTCGACGAGGAGCGTTGGATTAGATTAACTTCATTAAGGGCAAGATGGTCATTCTGTTTTTCTTTTTCCATGTACCAATTAATCATAAATCATTTAATTAATCAAAATCTCATTTAACTAATTAATTAAAACATAATATCATTTAATGATAACCAATTGAAGATTCACGTTGACTTTCTATGAAGATTCATGAAATCAAGAACACGTAACAAGATACTGAGCCGCCGCCATAGCTAGATTTCTCGAGTGGAACTGAAATTAAACTTTGCAGATCGATTTCTTATCTAATCGTGTTATCAAAAAGCAATATCTCGTTATCAATATCATTGAATTTCTTCTTTTCTCGTTCTATCTGTTCTTCACGCATTAACAATTTGAAATCGCAACAATTACAGGTGAGTTTTTGATTTGATTACAGTGAATTCCTCAATTGATTTGTGTTCTGAATCGATAATGATAACTAATTAAAGATTCACGTTGACTTTCTATGAAGATTCACGAAATCAAGAACACGTATCAAGATACTGAGCCGCCGCCATAGCTAGATTTCTCGATTGGAACTGAAATTAAACTTTGCAGATCGATTTCTTATCTAATCATGTTATCAAAAAGCAATATCTCGTTATCAATATCATTGAATTTCGTTTTTCTCGTTCTATCTGTTCTTCACGCATCACCAATTTGAAATCACAACAACAAAATCGTAACAATTACAGGTGAGTTTTTGATTTGATTACAGCGAATTCCTCAATTGATTTGTGTTCTAAATCGATTTTGTTAACTAGTAATGTTAGTTTTTTATGTCTCTGAATGGATTACATGTGAGTTTTTTATTTGATTACAGCGAATTCCTCAATTGATTTGTGTTCTGAATCGATTTTGTTAACTAGTAATGATAGTTTTTTTATGTTTCTGGTGTAATCCTCATGTTAACTTACACATGTCGCTATTTTTTTTCAATTTCTTAGTTTACCTAAAACCTTTGACTTTGTTTATCAGTTTATTCTCAATAAATAACATTAATATTCATGCGATTCAATTGTTTTATGTTAGTGTTACATGATTTCTCAGGTTAACTGAATTTCTCCTACTTATTGAGCCTAATTCACATATTGGAGGAGAACGAAATGCTGGATGTATCGTCTCAGGTAGTCAAATTCTTCATGTATTCAAATTCTCAATCATTATATTCAAATCATCCATAAGTAATGGAAATTCAAATGTTAACTTTGATTTTGCTGTTGTATACCGGATATAGTTAATAAAGTAGCTAACAGAGTTGTGGAATCAAATGTTAGAGTTGAAAACGAAGATCATTTGAATATTATCACAGGTATTTATCTAATGTATCTAATAACAATCCTATATCAAAGTTTTTTCAAAGTTTGCAGAAGAAAAATACTATAATTTGTACATGTCTAAACCTTTGCACATGTACACATTTTGTTGCACATGTACACAGTTTTTTCAAAGGTTGCAGAACACAAATACTATAATTTGTTCATGTGCAAACCTCTGAATATGTACACATTTTCGTACAGATGTACACAGAGTTTTTTCAAAGTTTGCAGAACACAAGTACTACAATTTGTACATGTGTAAACCTTTGCATATGTACACATTTGTGTGCACATGTACACAAAGTTTTTTCAAATGTTCATAAGGTTTTTTTGTTCAATAAATTTTATGTATCGTTTCAATTCAGCTAATGCTATCTAATGTTATCTATTTGTTACAATATAGCTAATGATTTGTTTAGGAAGGATTCAGATTCGTTTTTTCTTGAAAAGTCTAGCTATGATGATTCATTGAAGATTGATTCGTTGTTTTTTAAAGATTCTGATTCTGATTCTGATGAGGAATTAGCTCCTGATTTGGCAGAAGAAGTTTCAGATGAATCAGGTCCTGTTTTGAGTGAAGAAGTTTCATCAGATGATATTGTTAAAGAAGTTTCATCGGATGCTATTGTTTTAACAAACTTTGATGTTGGAAATGTTGCTTCAATCTCAACATCCGGTTCAGAAGATATTCCTCCTGTTCCTGCAGGTAATACCTTTTTTCTTTAAAAATATTTGGACATGTGCAAACGTTTTTCAATTCAACATATGTTTTATATGCACCAATTGTGTACTTTTTTGTACTTGTATGTTGTTTTTGTGCATAGATTATTCTGAAGTTTATTGTGTATCAAAGATTTGCACGTGTGTAAACTTTTGCACACACACATGTTTGTTTACATTCAAGTTTGCACATGTACAAAGTTTATATACTTAAAACTTTGTAAATGTGCAAACATATCCATATACACTGGTTTGAAATACAGAAATTTATACATGGGCAAATTTTGTCCATGTGCAAACATTTGCACACACACAAGTTTGCACATGTACAAAGTTTTTTAATTTTGTATCTGAAAACTTTTCTTTGGGTCTGTTCATATGTTCAAAGTTTTGCTTTTGTGCTTATATTCTAACATACTACTTATACATATCTAAATAGATTTTTGGTATTTGGCGATACATTCAGCAGTATTGAAATCAAGGCTCCGAACTCGTCTGAAACGATTTACTGGATTCCTCAAGTTTCTGAATCGTATCTTCCTAAGAAAGATATGATTTTCGATCAGATTGAGAAGGCCATTCTTTTCTACTTTAGGTATGGTGACAGAGTCGGTTTCAATTGTAGGCAGCTTTAATCGCACAGTAAACTGAAGAATACTACACTTGGCTCCTTCATAGCTTTCTTAATGCCTTTGGATGTGCACCTTCGATTGTTGTTACAGACCAAGACCGTGCTATGCGCAATGTTGTTCTAAATGTTTTCCCCCAATCTAGTCATCGTCTTTGCATGTGGCATATTGGTAAAAAGTTAACAGTCAAGGTAAGATTAGCCTCCCTTTTCTAATTTGTACATGTGCAAATTGTTATTGTTTATGCACATGGGCAAACTTTTTGTCCATGTGTGCTGATGGTTACACATGTTTAAACCTTGGTACATGCAAATATTTTACATTTGTAACAATTTGCAAAAGAACCATGTATCCATATTTAAAATTTATTTAGGCATATGTGCAACTTCCAGAAGTATGATTCCTTCTAATGCAAGGTCTTATTTTTCAGAGATTTTTTTAATGGTATAAACCATTTTGCACATGTGCAAACTTTTCATATGTTTGCACATGTGCAACTTTCTACATTTTTGTTTGATGGTTAAAATGTTAAACATGCATAAAGATTCATTTAACTATTTTAATGCAGGTGTCTTCAAAAGTGATTAAAGAAATTGACTTTAGAAAAAGGATGAACAATCAAATTTGGAACTCATGTATTGATCCTGATGTCTTTGAGCACAACTGGAACTCGTTGGTAGCAGAACTTGGACTTAATGAAAATAAATGGCTGAAAAAGATGTATTCGTTGCGTTCATCCTGGATTCCGGCGTACTTCAAAGATATGCCCTTGTCTGGTCTTATGAGGACGACATCAAGATCCGAGAGTGAGAATTATTTTTTTCAGAGCTTCTTGTCAAATACAACCAACTTGATTATGTTCATAGTCAAGTTTGATGCTGCCATGGATAAACAAAGGATTATTCAGTCAGAAAGCGACTACAACTCTGTAAACAAACTACCGCCAATTCATTCACGTTTGGAGTTTGACGTTCAGGGATCCAGGTTTTACACACATAAAATATTTTCCTTGTTCCAAAAAGAAGTTCATGATTGCGTGTGGAGTTGCTCGGTCTCCAACTGTAGATCAATGGGTGGAAGGAAACATTTACTGTTTTAGAGCAGATCATGGGTAAAAATTTACCAAACCAAAGTGTGTTCTTTAATCCCAATTCATGCAACTTCAGAAGTTTAATCAAAAATCAGTTCCAATATGAGGTATGTTTGCACATGGGAAAGTTTTTGCATATGAGCAATTTGTTTGTTTGTAAGCATAATTTTGTCTATGTGCAAAGTTTTGCTTATGGGAAAATTTTTGCACACATACATATTCCCGCCCCCTCCCCCTCTTTTTTTCTTGTTTTGCACATATGCAGGTTTTTACACTTTTACAAATTTTAGTCATTAGTTGCAAACTGTTTTCAGGTTGAGTGTTCTACAGAATATGACTCTTTCAACTATAACTACATGGTATTCAAGCATTTTGGATTTCTTTGCAGACATGTGCTATGTGTAATGAAATCAAAGTTTAGGTCTGAAATACCTGCAAAGTGTTTTCTTAAAAGATGAAAAAAGGTGTTATACGTTCACATGAGTTGGAAAAGTGCTACTTCATTGGTGAAGATGTTGGATGCTGTAATGCATTGGTACAAGATGCATATAGAGTGATAATAGATTCCATAAACATGATAGCACATGATCCAGATTCTATCCTTAAGTTTACTGAGTGGCAAAAGGAACTTAGGTTGAAAATTGAACAGAATCCACCGAAGAAAGATACAAGTACAAAAGATGATTCTATCTCTTCCATGCTCGGTATAAAGAAGGTTGATAAAGTTACCATACGTAATCCTGAAGGTGTGAAGTTTAAAGGGTCTGGAACTGGTGGGAAAAGGATTCAAGGGCAAAGAGAAGCAACAATGAAATTGGTTGGGAAAAATCCTAGAACTTGTAGCTATTGTAAGAAGAAGGTAGAACCTGGAGAAAAACATGATTGGAGATGTTGTCTAGATAGTCTTGAGGCTGAAAGAAAGGCAGTAGAAGAAAAAAAGGCAGCAAGAATGAACATTTGATTTTTTTTTTCATTTTTTTAGTATCACAGATGATGAGTTTTATATTGAGATTTAGTATGAATAATCTGGATAATGGTTCATTTGTTCTTTTAGGAATTTTTTTTGCATATATGCAAAGTTTAGGAATTTATAAGGTTTTAATCATAGTTTATAAATTTGTCTATATGCATTTTTGTTGATGTTTGAGAGATGTATACTGGCATTTCTGTTTTGTATGTGCTAATCTCTTTATAATTGTTTTTGCTATAAATAAATGTTTGCATATCTATAAATTTTTTTGTATTGCTTTTGTTGTGGATAAGAAATTTTGCACATGTGCAAATTTTTGCAAATTATTTCATCTGTTTTGCACATGTACAGGTTTTTCTTTATTGATTATTTTACAGAAACATAAATATTTTTTCTCTGAAGTATGAGATTATATAAATAAGATTTGAATTGGAAAATCATTAAGATTTTGCCTATGTACAAAATCAATTATCCATAATTTGCCTATGTGCAGATTTTCCTATACATTTGATTTTTGTGTTTATAAGTAATTTTGGACATATTAAAATAATAGCAGTTTTGATTATAAGCTAAAGTAGTCCAAACAAGTTAACAAAATACAAAGCATCCTATTTTCAGATGTATTAACAATAGAAGTTTCATAGACAACCTAGTCTATATTATAAGGATTATTTTTATCCAAACCCCTCCCATATTTATCATTCCATGGTGCTTTCAACTTCAATCTGTTGATTCTTTCTGAATCTTTCTTTGTTCTCCTCTGTACCGATGCAATTGGTTCCGGATCAACCACCTCTTCAAACC
>CM042009.1:147320882-147585882 GCA_023525715.1 Cichorium intybus | reverse complement strand
AATCTGACTGTGGCAATGGAATCCATGCTTGAAAGAGAGCCATAACTTCTATAGTGGTGATCGTCAATTGTAAGTTAATGTGTGTGATTGTAGGGAACTAAATAGCCCCAAGTGTCTGACGATCAACAATCTTTTGGTTCATTGGCATGAAGCTCCATGACCGTAAGTCCTGAGTTCGATACTTCTATCACTATGAGATAGAATAGGTAAGTTTATTTTTAATTTTAAAAATTAAAGAAAGCTTGTGTAATGAAGAGTGATGTATTGAAGAGTGATTTTGGAATTTCCATTATTGTAATATATTATATAAAAAATAGTTTTGGAGCTTGGTTACAGTATGTCATATATACACTACAAGAAAATAATACTTTCACATACGAATTATACTCCGATGCTAATCTGTGTGTGATTTTTACCGACACAATAGATGGTCGCATATATAGTATTGTGGAAAATTGTAACAGATTTGTCACTGATTGCAACAGAAGACTAGCGACTAACTGTCTTCGACGGCTTAGCGACGTCATGACTAGCGACGGATAGTGAAAACCAAGTTTAGGACAAATACGAGGGTTTAGGGTTTGTTTACCGACAGAGGGTTTTACTTTGGATGCATGGTGGTTGTTAATACGTCATTATTTAACTATATATTTAAACTAAATTATAAGTACAGATAATCCAGATTTTTCAGTGACGCAAAACATCTGATTATCACAAACAAGCAAATGCAAATTATTTCTGTTAGGAAAATATATACTGAAAATGCCAACGAACGAGAAAAAAAACGAGAACAATTGCTGAGGCCTGTGTTTGACACAGTTTCCTTAAAACAAATTTGTCTGGTATAGGTGTTTATTTCCCAGGATACACAGCTTTGTAACTCACTTCCTTTTCATTCCCTCACCTTGGACGAGTTAAAACTCATTAACTCATTTTACAATTTCTTCCAACTAACCCACTTTGAGATACAATTTCTCATTTATTTGAAATTAGTTTTAGACGTGTGAACTACTAAAACGAAGGTAACACGGAGGAGAACACAAACATATAACAATTTATTTATACTAAATTGTTTTATGGAACTATATTTTGTGTTCAAAAATGGGAAAAACCTATTTTATGAAATTAATTAAAATTAATTTTCCAATAAACAAAAATCTATAAAGATCCAATACAAAATTCTAGAAATATAAAACTACTAGGACAAGCCGAGTGAGATGCCACGTGGGGGCCAAGTAGATTGTCGTTTCCTTGCATCAACTTCACAAAGAGATCATTCCGAGATTGTTGCAGATAGGCTTCAGACTCAGCACGTCCTTTATGAATTTGTCGTTGAAGATGGGTTCATATATCCTCTCGTTATGCCATCTCCTCCAAAAGTTGGGCCAGCAAGTCTAGTACATACATAAATGTTAAAACAAACATAACTAGTATAGAATATAGAGACTGATATAACAACCTAATAACTCATTTTACCAAAAAAAAAAAAAAAACAATAATAAACCGACACTATATATATTCAGTGGTGGCCTTGGAAATGTGCCGGTGGTGTGCTCGCACGGGACCTCCATTTGTAAAAGGCCTCAAAATTCAATGGAATATCTCTAGTTATACTTGTGATAAATTGCTCTAAAAAATATGTCATCTTTTAGAATCCGGTGACGATGGTAGGAGAAAGGTGGATGTGCTGCCTTCAATTGTGGGGAAAATATTTTGAAGACTGTTCAAACTTCAAAGAACACTCGATTGGATTACTGGACTTAGTTTGGGTGTGGTTTGATGGCTCACTTTGAAAATTCAGATAAATTGAAAAAATAATATAAACTAACAGCGGGTAAATTGGTTATTTAAAAAGGTTTAATAGTTCAACTTCTAGACTTAAGGACTAAACATATAAAAGAAAAATAAAACCACATGAACAAACCAACACCAAAGTTGAACCAAATTATAATATTCATTATAGCACACAGACTATTTCTGTAATTTACTTTAACACTTATTAGTATTGCATATTGACATGGTCAGTGGCCTTATTTTGGTAATTGCTGGTTTGAATTTTGTTTTGAAGATTATGAAAGCACCCACTAAAACCCCCAAAACGGAAAGATTAAAATAATTTAAAAAAACACTAGAATCAAGACACAATCAAAATCCTCATTTTCATATATTAATCATATCGATTGCGACAAGTTTGTTAACCATTATTTTTGTTTATTTTTTTAACATTTACAAAGTAAAGATAAAAAAAAAAGTCTCTGTAAAATGTAGTTTACTCGTTTAAAAACTCTTTAACTCTGTCAACATGAAATAGTTGATACCTGTTCTAATATAAACAATAAAACTGTCAAATTCAAATTTTATAACCATCTTTTGAAAAGTATGTGTTTTATTTTCCCAACTCCCAAAATGCTTATTGTTGATGGCTTCAAATTTGACTTAGAGCGTTGCTAACAATTTTATGCAATTATTAAATCAGATATAAAATAAAAATTAAGCACTTTTTTATTGATTGAAATTATATTCTTTTTAGATATATTTTTGTTAAAAGTCTTTCCTTTTTATTAGGAATATAGACTAAACTAATTCGTAATTAACAAAAATAACCAAGTTTTTAATGTTTTAAAATAAATGATCATTTTTGTCCTAAATATGTCATTCCAGACTGATTAAAAATATATAATGTGTATTTTTTCTCATTTACACAATTTTTTTAATTGATTTTTTCTACTCAAGTCCAAAATATCCATTTCGAAGTGTCTAATATTATCGTTATTCAATTACATGTCTCATTTTAAGCTCTGATATTCTATATACTTCCAACTTCCTATGTTTCTTGAACTTTTTGTTAGATTTTAGTAAAAAACGACCTTTTTTCGAAATTCCAAAACAAATTTTGGATTTGTTCTTGAAATTAGAATTGTTTTTTTTTTTCTTATTTTGCCTGGAATATCATTTCGGAATGCACTTCTTTTGTCAGAAAAAGTACTTCTAATGCTGACTAAAATGATCCGGAATAACCCACTCCAAAAATGTGTCATTTTCCAAAAAAAAATTGTTTTTGGTTATTTTTTCATTATCAAATTAAAATGTGGTTATTTTTGTGGATTCCCTTCTTATGAACATCACAAATTATTTGCAAGGTTATAAATCAACAATAGTAAATAATAAAGGGATGTGGGCCAAGAATGTTTAGTGGGATATATATATATATATATATATATATATATATATATATATATATATATATATATATATATATATATGTATATGTATATGTATATGTATATGTATATGTATATGTATATGTATATATATATATATATATATATATATATATATATATATATATATATATATATATATATATATATATATATATATCCTCCCGGTTTAGTCAGGAGGAAGCTCCCATACATTCAAATTGGTATGAAAATCAAGAAAAATTGATGTCGGATCGTCTTTCGTGAATATTTTTGAATATTGAGAAGTCAAAGGCATGTGGAGAACACAAACTAAATTAAAGGCTACTTGATCCTAAACAAAGCAAATGACAATCTTTATATGTTTTGTACCTTGATGTTAAATATGATTCGAGGACAAATACAAGAAACTAATGTTGTCACGGAAAACAATAGTGGCCTTGGTGGTAGAGCAATGAAGTTTTGAAGAATGTGGTGTACCCAATACGTTTCAGCGACTGGGTTTGCCACTTTATGGTATTTAGCTTCAGCATTGGAATAAGAGATAACACCCTGAAATTTGAAGGACCGGGTTCTCACGAAATACAATACACATATTGTTGGATTAAGTGTCTAAGTCATGACTGATAATTAGTATTTTCCTAATTAATAGAAGCACAGTCTATTTAGGTTGTCCTCATAGCTGGAGGTTTGGTAGAAAAATCGGTAGAGAGAAAGGTTGATTTATTATGGGATTAATAAATCAACAGGAATTAAATATATGGTTTATTAATATATTAAAGTCATAATATATTAATTAGAAACTATATTAATTAATTAGAAATTAATCTGGAATTAATTGGATTTAATTTGGGGGTTAATTTAATTAATTAAAGGTGCAGGGACTAAAACTGTAATTATTCAATAGTTGAGTAAGTGACAGTGGGAGTGACCAGTGAGTTTCGAAATTATATATATATATATATATATATATATATATATATATATATATATATATATATATATATTTCAAAATTGATAATTAAAGGATAAATAACGAGTTTGAATTATAAGATAAAATGTTTATCTTATTTGAATTCAAAAAGGTTTATCCTTTAGGCTTATCAACTGGTCATCCTGTAACTATAAATAGGGGTCCTTGGAACCCTATTTTCTGCGCCAACTCTCTGAAGACTCTCTGGAATTTTCGATCCCCTCTCCTCCTAGCTTGGGTGTGACTTTCATTTGAGGCAGGATAATTTTGCTGCTCAGCTTCCAAGAAATTAAGGTTGGTTTTTCTGTTTTGATCTTTAGTTTCTTTTATTAGCCTCTAGTTTTTGTTATATGTTCAATTAGAAGAAAACATAGATCCTTATAGGTTGCATGTGAACTTAGGTTATTTAGTTCATGGTTTGCAGAAAACCTTTCACATATATGGAACGTCAAGTGGCTAGACAACCTCCTCATTTGACATCAGAGTAAGAAATGAGACTAGACGAGGAGGATATGTGGAATTGGAGACGTGATCAATAGTAGCTCGTATGTAACGCAGGATGCATTTCAATGCATGTAAATACAATTCGTATAGATCGTGCAGATATAAAACCGAATATACTAGACACAAAGGAATTGTCTAGCCTGGTGAACAGAAGGTATCGTAATGCCCTGAAATTATGCAATAAAAAGTGGGGTCAACAACCGGTAGTCTCATCTAGAGTCTAGCAAGAATTATACTGGAGCATATTTGCATGCTTTAAGATCCTTGTACGCAAAACCCATGATAATTTAATTACTAAGTATATAGAAGGATAAAACTAAAAGTAGGATACTAATTTAGAACAAAATTGGAAGTATATTGCAATATCTTGTATTTTCTCCAATCTAAGGATAAATGCAGAAAATAGAGTGTACTTTTTCTTTAATATAGCAACACACACTGCTATAAACTGAAATACACACAGACACTACAATACACTGGAATTGATATAGATATTAAAAAATTATTAAAATTGTTTGACAACTTATTTTGAAACAACATGTTTTTTATAAAAACAAATATGTAAGCAGAGTTGATTACATATTTGTTTTATTATAAATGATTAAAACTGGAAAGTATGTAAACACATACACATACAATTAACTAGACTACAATACACACAATCAATATGTAATCCCTAATTCCTTCTTTCAATTACTTCAATAATATGGACTATTGAAAAGAAAGTCGTTTCCATACTTTATATTCGTCAAATAAAACAGAGTCAAAGTTCCGTGAGTTTCACCACTCAAATATAATAGAAATTTTATGTTTCAGATATGGTATGTTTTTGACACCTCGTTTTTATTTCTTTTTCTAATAGTTTATTTAGCACGTTTTAATTCATTTTTAGTTTAAATTGCATGCATATTTTCTATTTTTATATTTTTATCATTTGGGAAACTTTCTAGTCTTTTTGTGTTTAATTGCAGATAATTATTAAAGACTAGCGGAAGCGAGTGAATATAGCGGAGGCAAAATGAGATAATATATTTTGCAAAGTATAGAATTTTCGGAGGCTTAGATCACTTATCGAGCTTGGATTTGGAGAAAGCAATGGGCCAAGAATGCAAATTTGGGCTCATTTGGGCTTACCTAGCCCAATTGGTGTTCAACTATGGTCAAAGACTGGATTGATCCCAAAGAAGAAAGGATATAAGGCTACTTTTGCTGAAATGGACCGAATTAGGCCCAAAATGGGCTTTCTGCAGCCCACGCGACCCACATGGATTTTTGCACTATCCTTGCGCGACCCGCGCAAACGGTCATAAGGGACATTTTTGTCCTTTCAAGCGTGGGTCAGCTATTTGTGGGTATTGAGAAGGGTTTTTTCCATTTTCCTTCGGTCCATAAACGCAAGAATCGCGAGACGGCAGACATCGGCCGATGAGGCTAGTAGGGCCCTAGTCTTATAACCATTTAGAAGGGGTAATGATAATTCCTAACTGAGAAGTCACCACGATGTGCTTGAAGAGGGGCATGGTACTCAGCACTGGCACCAAACTTCCTAGGATCCAGACTAGGAATGGACTTAGGGATGATGACAGCAGGAAAAGCCTTAGTAAAAAAAAAGCCAATGATTTCAGATCTTTTACATCATCTTCATCAAAAAAATGTGGGAACCCTAGGAAAGCTTGAGCAGAAGACTTTTGGGGCAATTTATTCATCGCTTTCTTCACTTCGAATTATATTGTTTAGCTACACTTGATGTTTGGTATACTTCTTTACATTTTCATGTTTGTTGTTTTAGCCATGCTTGGCTAAAACCCTCAATTTCAATATTAGGTGTTAATCTTTGTTTAGCTACACTTGATGTTTGGTACACTTTAAAGGAAAATTGGTTTTGCTTCCTTTTAAGCGTAAACTGAACAAATCTTTGTTTACCCAAATACTTAATGTTCTTGATATAGTCGAAAAGAAACAAGGGAAATAATAAGAAGAATGTATCAGAAAGTATGTTTCTTTTGTTGAAAACTCATGTATTCTTGAAGTTCATGATGTTGCTGAAGAAGGTCTTCTTGTTTCTGAAACAAAAGTAAGCTTCGAATATGTATTTGATCTCCCATCAGAAGAAAAATGTGTTATTGTTGAGGGGAAGTCTGAAGTAATAGTTTATTCAGATGCAAAGATTGAGGGGGAGCTCAAAGAATCCGAAGTTCATAGTGATTATGTTGAGGGGGAGTTAGAAAAATCCGAATCTAGAGCCTCTACTTCTTATTCTCATCAGAAAATCACTAATCATCATCAATCCGAACCTCAAGTCACAGAAGTTAAAATACATCATTCATCAGCAAAAAGTTCAGAAGTCAAAGTTTTGTATGTTGGTGAACCTTTCAAACAAACTCAATCTATTTCTTTAAGATCTACTGACTCTTTTGAAGGCATGAAACCTTACCGAAACCCATCATACAAGATGATCAGAAATACCAAACTCGTAAAATTTGGGTACCGAAGGCATTTGGCAGTCAGATCAAGAAGAAAGATGAGTATTTTGCTATAAAAGTCCATATAAGAAGCCAAAGAAGTTGAAAAAGAAGAATATGAAACCACAAACAAAAAATGTATGGGTTCCTAAATAAAAATCTATTGAAGTTGTTAATATTTCGAAAATTTCGGTTGAAAAAGTTCAAAGAAATTTTGTTGAAAGAAAATTTTCTGAAAAATACGTTCACATTAAGAAGAAGTAGAGGTATTTTTCGGTTGGTACAATGAACTGTATGAAAACATTTTAGTTCCAACAATAACTCTAAGAAGATCATAAAATTGTGTTTCCTCATTTTTTTCTTAGTAATTTTACAGAGAAAAGAGTGACCCCTTTTAAAAATTTCAAACTTGTTTCGGTTCCCAAAAGGAGTTCTTAAATAGTTATGATGATGAGAGAGAGTGTGGGAAAAATACAATTAAATGTTATGGACGATTTTTATCAGAAGTGGTGAAGTATGACAAGATCCGAAGTCTAACTATTCACTATAGAATTTTTGTCATCATACATCTTGAAAAGAAAGTTGGTGTTTAAACAAGATCCGATGTTCTACTATTGACAACCGAAGCTTCGATTTACTTCTTTGGATATCTCCTTGATGTTTTCCCGTTTTGAAGATCTTGGAATATTATTCAAAAGAAAATAAATTATTGAACTAGATGAATCTTTTCTCTCATGCAAACAAGGAACAAGCTGAAAAGAAACTCTTAGTTATTCGGTAATATGGGAATACACCAAAACTCTCAAACAAAGTCTAGTACATGTTTTTTGACACACCCTTGAAACACATTTTGTCAACTCTATTACACGGTTTTCGATACACGTTTTGTTCATATTCAACTAAGTGGTATAATCTGGTTACACATTTGGTTCTCTCTCAACTAAAAATATCATTTTCCTGTTTTATTTCAACTAAATAATTGTAGTGCAACGTTCATATGAATAGGGAACCATGCTGGTTGACAGCAATGTACGACATGTCAACAATTTATATCTCCTAATACAAGATCGGTTGCTTCATGTGTTCACTCTTTTATCCTTCCTCTCTATTAACCAGTACTTCATGCAATTACACATTTGGTTCTCTCTCAACTAGAAATATCATTTTTCTTGTTTTATTTCAACTAAATAATTGTAGTGCAACGTTCATATGAATGGGGAACCATGCTGGTTGACAGCAATGTACGACACGCCAACAATTTATATCTCCTAATACAAGATCGGTTGCTTCATGTGTTCACTCTTTTATCCTTCCTCTCTATTAACGAGTACTTCATGCAATTACACATTTGGTTCTCTCTCAACTAGAAATATCATTTTCCTGTTTTATTTCAACTAAATAATTGTAGTGCAACGTTCATATGAATGGGGAACCATGCTGGTGGAAAGCCATGTACGACATGTCAACAATTTATATCTCCTAATACAAGATCGGTTGCTTCATGTGTTCACTCTTTTATCCTTCCTCTCTATTAACCGGTACTTCATGCAATTTTTTCTTTTGTCCGATATAATATGACTTATCGCTATCACACTTTTTACTGCCAAAGGATACATGTCCTTCAACGTACACACATACATAGGTATTAATGGAAATAGTACATCGATGACTCTCTACAGTGCAAAAGTAACACTGCACACCTAGGCTTTACTCCCACTGTTTTTTTACTGTTGTGCCTCTCTCCATCAAACACATTCGCATCAATTGGTTCACACATGCTCACAATTAGAGCATTTTGATGTTCTTCATAAATTCGGATCATATTCTCAAAGAAAATTGGGATGCTGACACACACAGAGGTCGTTGTCCGGTAAAAAATAAGAAAATAAACCTCACACACACTAGTACAGCGGTAGTAAGGGTCGATCCACGGGAGTTTGGTGATCAAGACAAGACGATAGCTTACCAACTGTAGTGTCACAATATAGCCAGAGGGACTAACTCTACTTTCCCAAAAACACACTAAAAACACAATTTCAAAGCAAAGTCCAAAATCCAAATCAAACATAAACTACTCTAATCCAAACCAAGTTCTAACCTAAGATCACTTACTGAAATCAGAATCAAAGCTCAGAATCCAGAAGCAAACACACCAATCAATTGCATTCAACAAGCATTCAAACACAATAAATACCGAAAAATGCAACAAAACCATAAACTGAATGATTACTTGTATTAAAACTAAAACCAAAAGATCCAAGGTACTGAATGACGAAAATAACAACTTTAACCTACTGCTACTGGTTGAAACAATCCAGAAACACTAAGCTAAAAGCTAAGTAAACTAAACTAATAATGAAATTAAAATGAAAACATAAGAAATACCAGAAGAGGTTGCTGAAATCCGAAACTTGGAGTCAAAGAAGCCTTAAGTCCACCTTAGGGATGGTTCCTTGCCTTCTGATTTCGACCTAATGACCTCTATTTATACTTGTAGAAATTAAGAATATGCGACGCGCAAAGCCTCTAGCCACGTCGGGCGTATTGTCTTATCCCCATTTTTTCGATATTTGAATTTCTCTTCACCGTCTCATCCTTGACGTGGCGCGACGCACATGCCTCCTTTCCCATGACGCGCGTATTCATTCGACTGATTTGGCCTTATCCTCAAAACTTCTTCCATTTGTCCGCTTTTAGTCCTTGATTATAACATTTTCTTGCATACAAGCACTAGCACAAAAAGTGAGAAATAGCAATATATATATATATATATATATATATATATATATATATATATATATATATATATATATATATATATATATATGATATAATTTCACCAAGAACAGGGCCTAACAACGACTAAAATACTTGATATTACTAGGCGTTATCAGATGCTTTTAACAAAATTGGTTTACTCAAATCCGAAGACGTGTCTTGATTCTACCCGAAGGTGGGCTTTGAATCTTTGATCGTCCACATGCCATTATGAAGTGAGAAATTATGAATCGTGATCCGAAGGTCGTCATCCATTGATGATGCAGAACTTGATCGTATTTGATTACTGTTGTTGCTGAGTGATATTGCAGATCTCATTATTGGCAATTAATGAAGTCGAATCTTGAAATTGTAGATCTTATTGTCGCTGACTAGGGGTTTGATTACAGATCGAAGATAAGATGAAACAAGGATGAAGTCGATGCCAAATGATAATTTGGTGAACTGATACGATAAACTGATTTCAATCTGCAGGTGGTGAAGGATCCTTAGGCAAAGGTGGATCATAAAAAATCTTCGAATGATTCGGCAATGTAGAAAAAGAAATTCAGATAAACAGTTGGCTTCACCGGTCAAGATTAGATCAGTAGTGATGAGGAATTGATTTATTCAACCTACAGAATAAGAAGGCGAATTTACCTTTGGCGGGACTTTGGTAGCCAGATCAGTTGATTGGTGGGTGACTTTACTGATAAAGAAGAATATGACGAAGGGGGTAGTTCTATTGACTGATTGAGATGAAAAGTGATGATAAGGCGTGTTCGATTTGATGCAGACGATGGAATATACAATTCAGATGAAAATCTTGGACTACCAACCGAAGTTGGGCCTTTCCCCATCCGATGGTGGACCTTAGTTTATCATTTATTGTTCGGTTTGTCGTTTCATGTCCTATAACTTCCCCCCCCCCCATAATTAGGTTTATCACATTCACCATCATATACGTAACCTTCCCCGATTCTCGTCTTCCCGTCACATTTCTTCCTGATTCGTATATTTATGTTGCTGCAGCAGCGGGTGTTCTATGTGGGTTTCTGGCGATTCATTTAGGGTTTTAATTTTAATGCGATAACAACACTGAAATTGATGAATTTTTTTATGTGGACAGATACGGGAAGAATATTATGGTTAATCCCTGACACAAAACTTGGTGAGGAGTTACAGATTTCGATATCAGAGAAACTGATTCTAGCATACCGATCATTCCTTGGAAGATTTTCGAATTCACATTGAGAATGGAGGCACCTTGAATAATATATAAAGTACTCGGTTGAAGATCTTGAGACTGTTGTGCTGGATTTCTTTGAAGGATATGCAGTTTCACATCATTCGAGAAGAATATCACAGTGAAACTAGAATATTGTAGGACATTATTCTTTAATTTTTTTGTTGGGCTGTTTCATTGATTGGTTCCGATAAAGGAAAGAAGAAACCTCCTGATAAAAAGAACTCCTCTGTAAGCATGTTGTTTGTTTGTTTGTTTTTTTTTTGCTACTAGTTAAGATTTTTGTTTTCATTCGTTTTGTATGTCAATTTGTTATACATTATCTATTTATCTTACATTACATGATTATGGAGACCGTTTTTTCCCAATTGAAATCTTGTATAGATAAATTATAGAAAAAAGCACTCAACAAACAAATATTCTTTCGCCTTCATAGTTGGATTTATTTTATTTTATTTTAATTAGTATTTTCATTGCTTGTGTTTTCAAATTCTCTTTAAAACGCAATCTATTACCATGGCAGGGTTTTAGAAGGCTAGGGGAAGAGACAAAGCTGCATACGAAAAACTTGTTGGAAATATGTCCAAGTCATCAACTGTGGTGATGTTTCTAATAATAGCAAGGTCCTATTTGGGTTGCCCTCACGGCCCAGTAAAAACAATCAGTAGCATAAATAATAGAGGATTGATCGGTTTATTAATTAATTGAGAAATTAATTAATCAGAAAGTGGATCAAAAATTAATTGATAAATTAATTGTGAAATCAATTAAGGGGTTGGATTTTAATTAATTAATAGATCAATTAATAGAACAAGTCCAGGGGGTGCGGCCGCCAAAAGGCTCCTAAGTTTGAAACCCTAAGAGCACATGCAGTATAAATAGAGGCCTTAGGGTGCAACCCGGAGGCATCCCATCCTCCTTGTGTGCCGCCAACCACCCAAAACACCTCCCCCATCCTCATTGTCGATTTCCAATACCCTTTCCAAGGGTTTCTGGATCGACTTCTTTAGCCTGAAGAAGTTTCTGTCTGCTTGTTCTTCTGGTGATATTGGGTGTGAATCAATAGAGGGATTATGGTCTGGATCCTTAACATCCAAACACAAGGTATGGATCAATGTTCCCATCTTGTTGGTGCAACTATTATGAACTTGTGATCTTGTTATGAACATGTTATGATCTTGCTCAATTTTTGGGATTTAATCTGTTTTATCTTCCGCTACCTGTAAGATTAGTGGTAATTTGTAAAAATCCCAACAAAACTAAGGCTCGTAGGAATGAGGATACATTGATGATCTAATGAGTTAGTCATCACATTTATATCGCATTCATTGATGATTTAATGATCGTAAGTATTTGTTTATTACATTAGTAGTTTATTATTTTATTTAAAATGTATATTCATTGATGATTGAATGGTGATAATCATTAGTTTGTATGATCATGTTTACAAATTGATCTAGTTATTCCTTAGTAGATCATTTAATGATGATTTCATCGGTGTTAATCATTTTTCATTCATTAGTTAGGGTTTTCATCAGTGATGACTTTTTCTAATTATCTAGTTTCATTAGGTGGTGTTTATTTATTGATGATTAAGTCAAACTATTAGCTTATTTCTATTTTTTGGATATTCATTAATGAATAAATCATATTAGTTATTGATTTTTTTATTATACCAATTAATCATGTATGATTGATGATTAAATCAAATCATTGTTGATTTTTACTACAATTGAGTTTTAATCATTACGTAAGGAATACTTACTGAATTTTTATTTACTTTGTATTCATTGATAATTATATGTGTTATTCATTGATAATTATAGTATGTTTATTTGTTAATGATTATATGTTATTATATGTGTTATTCATTTACTTTGTTTTCATGGATAACTATACAACATCCTTTAATGACATGCCATTACAATATCTTATTCATTGATGATTACATGATTATACTAGTTAATGTCATTGAATCTTTTCAATTTACTTTTGATTTAGTTTATGTTATTGATATATATTTATTTTTTATCTGACAATGTACACAGAAAATCAAGAATATCAAGATAAATCGATAATCTCGATCCTTTTGGATTGAAGTATTGGAATGCTAATGTACAAACAAAAATGGAGAAGATAATGACTTATTCATTTATGATTATGGAATAATACTTAATTATAGAATTTCACTTTGTGTTTGTATTGTATTCATTTATGATTATAAGAAACTACATAATTATGACATTGTATTTTTTTCATTTGTTTTGTTATTCATTTATAAATAGATGTATATACATTTATGACATATTGAATTTTTTCTCTAAATTGTTTTTTATTCATTGATGATTACAGTCATATTCATTTCTGATTAAAATTATGTTTTATTCATCTATGATTATAAATATTACGATTAATAGATAAATTAGAAAAAAAACATTGATTTTTATTATTATGAGAGAAACAATTATAAAAAATCTTTTTATATTTCGTAACAACAAAAGAAACAAAAATTAATTATTTCATTATATTTAGTTAACAGCAATCATTATGGCTAGATTTTAAGAAATTTTGATTTAATTTAAACACAAAATTACTAATTTTGCCCTTATAAAATGATTGGTTCAGATTTGTCCTCACGTTCTCACTATTTTAAGGGATCTCAATTAAACATCTTCATATATATATATATATATATATATATATATATATATATATATATATATATATATATATATATATATATATATATATATATAAAATCCCACTCAATTACCTTTTAATACTAATCTCTCATATCTACCCACTACTAAACACCTTTTATAATTAAAATCTACCTGAATAATTACTTTCACTTAAGTTTTATCTTTGAGAATTATGAAAATCTTAAAAGTAGCTTTAAACAATTAGAACTAACTATTACCATTATAATTTTGTTACTAAAGTGTGCATTGAAATGGTTTTCAGACATGTTAGTTCTAAATTACCTTTAGTTGTCTTTTTTTTTTATAACGAGCACCCCACCCGACCCATCCTTTGGATGACCCTGATGAAGCAACCTCGGGGCCCATGCACACCTGGCAGCAAGGTGGTCCGGGTCAATCACCTACGGGGGTAGAGAGGTGGCCAGTGGCCATCCCCTGATTGAAACCTAACACTCCCTATGGGGAAAAGGAGGGAGTGGGATTAGAACTTGGAACCTCTTTATGGGGGAAGAGAAAGAGTCCAAAGCCTTATCCACTAGGCCATCAGGGTGATGGTTACCTTTAGTTGTCTTAACGCTATAATCAAAACAACTATCTACAAACTCTAAAGAGTTCCCTAAGGTAGCATTTTGTATATGGACAGGACAGGACTGGACTGAATTGAATTGAACCAGACAGGATGAGACTAGACTGAACTAAATTGGACAGGACGAGACTAAATTACTTCTTATTTTGTATATATAAGCGATCGGGTGAGGACTCTTCTTAAAGTAAGGACTCGTGAGGACATCTTAAAAAATTGAAAAAAAATAAAAAAAAAATATAAATAATAAAATGGATCATATTACTATATTGGAGAAAAAAAAATCGAAAAAAAAACTTTTGGATCATTGTGTTTTTTTATAATGAAACAATGATCCACAAAATAAAATTTTTTGTGGATCATTACTGTTTCTCAATGATTCAAAAAAAATTTTCCATTTTTTTGGATCATGATATAGCACTATTCTCGATTTTATGATTTGTATTTTTTTATATTTTTTTTCAATTTTTTAAGGTGTCCTTACGAGTCCTCACCGAAAAAAGAGTTCTCACCGGAACGTGACCTTATATATATATATATATATATATATATATATATATATATATATATATATATATATATATATATATATATATATATATATATATATATATATATATATATATATATATATATATATATATATATATATATGGAGGGTTCAAATGAGAACCACTAAAAGGTTGAGAAACGTGAGAACCACTAATTCACAGTTTAATAAAAAAATTTACGTTATAGTATTCACAGTTTAATAACTAGAAAATTTTATTATATTGTGAATATTGTAAAACGTATTAAAAAATAAGAAAATTTATTAAGTTTGATGTCTTTTCATATAATAAACAAGTGTGAAAAAACAAAAAAAAAACGGAAAAAAAATATAATTCTTAATGTGTGAATATCGGTTCTCACGGTTCTTAACATTTTAGTGGTTCTCATTTGAACCTATTCTTTTATATATATATATATATATATATATATATATATATATATATATATATATATATATATATATATATATATATATATATATATATATATATATATATAGAAGTAGGTTCCATTGAGAATGAAAATAAGGTTGAGATCGTGAGAATGAATATGGGCCACATATTTTATATTGTCGTCCTAGTGCTTTGCACATATGATTTTCACCACCACTACCACCTGCACCATCTACGTCACCACCACCACCACCACCGTTGCCGCCGCCACCACTACCGCTGCCACCGCCACCTCCGCCACCGCCGCCGCCACCACCACCACCAACGCCACCACCGCTACTGCCAACTCTACCACCTCTATCACAATCTCGACCACCACCGCCGCTACCACCTCCACCACCGCTACCACCACCCACTGCCACCACCTCCATCACCGCCGCCGCCGCCACCACCACCTTCGTCACCACCCATCTCCACCAATACCACCACCCCACTAACACCGCCGCCACCATCCCGACCATCATCGCCACCCTCTATCACCATCATTATCATCATCGCCACCATCTACCACCATTCCGACCACCACAACCATATTTCAAAAATGATTATTCATATATGTTTATTCATATATGAATATGAATAATCATATATGATATATAAATAATCATATATGAATATACACATTCATATATGAATAAATCATATACGAAAAATTAAACACATATCGTCGTCGTAAAACAGCGCGTCAGCGCTGACGCATCTAGTGACCCAGATTCATTCTTGCATTCATATATGAATACACACATTCATATATGAATAAATCATATACAAAAAATTAAACCCATTTCGTCGTCGTAAAGCGGCGCGCCAGCGCTGGCGCATCTAACGGCCCAGATTTATTCTCGCATTCTTAACCTTTTTTCCATTTTCAATGAACCCCTCCTCTATATATATATATATATATATATATATATATATATATATATATATATATATATATATATATATATATATATATATATATATATATATATATATATATATATATATACTGAAATAAAATTTGATATAAAATGAATTAGACGCATAGGTGCACCGTGCACCCGGAAAAAAGGCAACCAATAATGGTGGGAAAATCCAATGATGAACCTAAAATGGAAACATAAGACTGTTAGGGAGTAAACTTTCTTAATAACAAATTCCAAATCATGATTACTTCTCTCAATTAATTTTGATAGTGCTAAACCTTCTTATCCTCCCACTAATATTTCATTGATATAATCCATTTTTTAATTCAGTGTTTAATATGTTGTTGCTAAATTCAAAATACAATAATTGTTATCGTTTATTTCAGTAAAAAAATGACAACTCCATATATATATATATATATATATATATATATATATATATATATATATATATATATATATATATATATATATATATATATATATATATATATATATATTATTATTGTAGAAACATATACAAATATACAATGTTGATTTCCAATGTCTAAAATTAAGTTGTAATAATCATATTAATTGGTTGCAAGATTAAACAGCATACTATATTAAAATAAATTACATGAGTTCTCAATACTTAAAAACTTGAGTATTTTATGTTTGTTTTTAATCTATATCTTTCTATAACAAAAATGTAGTTTTCATTTATATCCAATGCTAAAAATGATGCACTTCTGACAATAATATTCGTTCTTAACAAATAATAACGGAATTTGACAGAAAAAAAAGATTGAAATTGTTATAGAGTTTCAAACCTCAGTTTTGTCAAATTGTCCGTGTGCCTTTTATTCCTAAACAAATATGGCAAACTTTGACGATAAAAATCGATAGTCATGAAGTGTCAAGTTCAAATACTAAACAAATATTGCAAACCTTGACGATAAAAACTAGAGTAAATTACAGTTTTGGTCCCTGTGGTTTGGTCCTTTTTTTGCATTGGTCCCTGAACTCGAAATCTCACATTCTTGCCCTTGGGGTTTCCATTTATCAACAGGTTTGGTCCTTAGTCCATGTTAAAAAACATTTATACCCCTTTTATTTCTTTTTTTCATTTTCTTTTATTACTTTATTTATTTTTACCTATTAAAAAAAGAAAAAAACCACCCCCACCCCCAGTTACCCCACCGGCAATGGAGGTGGTCGCCGGCAATGGATTCTGACTTTACCGATTCTTGAATCTCTCGCCCCGTCTTTTGTTTTCATTGGTGATAAGTCGTGTGCACTTAAGACTCCATCTTCAAGAACCCCGATGCTGCTTTCCATAATTGTTTGGCTGTTGGTTTAAGATCACTACTGTAATGTGTAGATTCATCAAGAACATGGTAACCGCCTTCTAGACAAATCCTCATAACGGAGCCACCACCAGAAGTTCCTGGGTTTCCTTTCAAAAGTTTATTTCTCACCCAAACTATGGTACCTCAGAGTCTATATAATCGAAGCACAAGAGTTAATACGTTCAGACAGAACAAGATTCCGTGAAGTTTTTGTAAAAGCCACCATCGGTCAACAATTCTTAAGAACTCGAATCTCCATGAGCAAGTCCATCAATCCAATATGGAATGAAGACTTGATGTTTGTAGCCGCAGAACGATTCGAAGAACACTTGATTTTAACTGTAGAAGAACGAATCGCCCCCAATAAAGATGAGGTTCTTGGAGCGTGTGCAATTTCATTACAGTATGTTGACCGAAGACTAGACCACAAAGCTATCAACACAAGATGGTTCAACCATGAAAAGCACGTTATAGTCGATGGTGAAAAGAAAACACTGAATTCTTGTTTCAGGTTGACAAAATGGGAATTAGTGGCGTTGAAAGGAAACCCAGGATTTGATTATTAAATCGGATTTATGAGCTTGAATTCACAAGATGTAATCATATTTACTCATTAAATCGGATTTTTGAGCTTGGATTTTTGAGCGTTGAAAGTGGTGATCCACTAGACTGAGCATCCATTGCCGGTAGGGTAACTGGGGGTGGGGGTGGGGGTGGTTTTTTCTTTTATTTAATAGTTAAAAATAAATAAAGTATTAAAAGAAAATGAAAAAAGAAATAAAAAGGGTATAAATGTCTTTTGACATGGACTAAGGACCAAACCTGTTAGTAAATGGATACCACAAAGACAAGAATGTGGGATTTCGAGTTCAGGGACCAATGCGAAAAATGGGCCAAACCACAGAGACCAAAACTGTAATTTACTCTAAAAACTAAAAGTCTATGTTATGAAATGTAAAACAAATGAAAAAAACAAGAAAACACGACACACAATTTTATGTGGTAGAGTCAAAAGAGATTTGACTTCTATTTATGAACAGAAATCGAAGATATTTTATATTATTCAACTATTTTACGTTTCTTTTTTAGAACGGCAGCTATTTCAAGTGATATGTTGAATATTTAGCTACGAATATTTATAATCGAATCAATTCAGGCTCGGATACAAGTAAATTCGAAATACTTAAACAGGTTCATATTGGGGGCTTGGCTTCGAGCCTAACGGCCATTAGCCTATTCCAAACACATATCTCGTTGATTTGACAATTTGGGTTGTTTCACCTCATTTTGCTTCGAATCATTGATTGACGGTTGTCAATACAATCAAAATAACCGACAAACATAGGTAGTTATGGTAAGTCCAATAGAATCCGCAGGGAATTCGTGGTCAAACATCATGTTGAAGTCAATATGAAATTAATCATTGCAATTGTCACGAAATATGTTAAGCTAAAACTTTATGTAAAAACTAAAAACTTAATGTTGGACGAATTCTTAAAACAAAATTTTATCGATGAGACAAGCAAAATTACTTATGGTTCAGTTATTCCGGATTCCCTTATTTATCTTCCCTTAAATTCCAATTTACTTACATTGACATAATTAAAGTAAACTAATATATAATATGTAACTTAGGGTACATAATATTTTGAACCGATTAATTGCATACTCCTACGTCTACTTGGGTTAGGAATAATGAGTGGTGTGACGATATTATGTTTTACAATTACATATTACAAGATTAAACATTCAATATTACAAATTCGGAATATTATTTGTTGATTCAACCGGTCGTCTTAATTTCTACACTAATTGAATTCAGAACAACTAGTGAATTGACAATACAATATCTTAGTTGCAAGATCAAGCACGTAAGTGAAACCCAATTCCAATTATTGTTAACAAATAATTATTTTAAGAACACAACGATAATGGAAATCGGTTGGAATAAAAATAATAATCAAAATACGTTTATTCTAACATCCTACAACGTTCCCAAAAATCTTATATCTTATAAAGGAAGCATTTTTCCTTACACCACATGCATTTGAAACCCCCAACTTTTCAACTTCCAACCTAATATATATTATTTAAATACATTAGTTAATTTGAACTTTTTTCTTTGTCCCACATTGCTTGACACACAAATATGATCATTCATCTTTCACTTATATAATACCACTTATTTGCTTTCATTATGCATCAATCTTCATCATAATATGACTTTCAAGTCTATCATTGTTTAGTGGTATTTTTATCATTCAAACATGTTTTTATCTCAAAGTTTTAAAGGATTATATTATTTGGTTTCAATTTGTAAAAGTGTTGAGACTTAAAAGTGAAATTAAAATTACTTAAAACTTTTAAAAACTCAATTAAGTTGGAAGTTCATAGTATGTCGTAATAAAAAACTGACAACGATGTTGACTTCTTTTTATTCACCATGATATATGTACATAAAAAATTTCAAAAAAAATGTTTGAGCATTGTTCAAATAAATTAAATCAAACCATTATCTATATAACAAAAAATATACATATATGTATCTATATCTATATATTTCTTATAAGAAATGTCATTGAAACAATATGTTTCAGGATAAATTATCTATCTTTTGTCATATTAATTTTTAGTTTTTTTTAATTTGTCGTATATTGATTCACACATGTATATAACTTTTAATTTTTCCATTATATAATACCACCCATTAGGTTGTCTTATCCTTTTATCTTGATCATACCATGGTTTTCAAAATCTATTGTTAATCAATGGTTAATTTCACATAAAACATGTTTTATCTCAAAGTTTCAATGAATTTTACTATTTTTTAGCTTTCAAAAGCATTGAAACTACAAAAGATGAAATACTAAAATGACTTCAAATCTATTAAAACCTCAATTGGGTTGCAAGCTCATAATACGTCGTGTGTCATAGTTTAACATGTGGTGACAATGTTGTAAACATTTTTTTCGTTTGAATATGATTTATATTTATTGAAAAATCAAATAGTAAATGTCTGAACATAATTAAAAGTGAGTCAATCATTTGTATTTGTATAAATCTTATAATAAAAGCCATTCATTTAATAAAGATCAAGATGAATTTCTATCATGTACCACATTAATTTGAACTCAATCATAAAACTAAAACTAATTGTTCAGGGAATGTTGCAATCGATGCTAAGTCAGTTACAATCAAGAACACAAAATAACAAATATATGAAGGAAATGGTTTTAGCCTCTTTAGTTATATATGCTTTTTTCCCTTGAAATTTGTTTATTAAGCTATGTGAGATAAGAAATTAGTTAATATCTTTATTTATAGATGTTTGATTCACCATTAGTTGTGTTTCTTAAACGATGTGAGATAAGAAAATAACAAAAAGTAAAATATTATGAATGAAAGTTTGATCCCACATAGTTACGATAAACCAATGTAAAAACATTTTTCATTCTATAAATAAAGGTGTCTCTCAAATTAAAAGAAACTATATAAATCATTAATAATTTTTTTTATTGGAAACATTTCCAAATAATTAAAGTTCAATAAAATAAATTCGAAAGTCTAAAACCGCATAAAACCGCATGCACCGCCCACATAATGCAATTCGAACTTTTCAAAATCCGAAATCGCATATGTGGTACCGTGTGGTTTTTACTATATAGTAAATCACGCAACACTCAATTATCGCCATTAAAAGTGTATTTTTCAAGATATTTGAGTGACAATTAAAGCCTTTGCTAAACTATGGAGAAATATTTACACTATCACCCACTTATCGTTCAAATTTGTAGATTTCATCTATTTAGGAATTTGTATTTCTATAATATGTAAAATATACTTTTTAATTATTTGTAATTACTTATTAATTTTATATTTCTCTTTGTTGTATATTTTATAAAAAATTATAATATTGAACATGAACCAATTTGGACATATTATTTAAAATTGATTTTTAATTTTTTAGTATTTAAAATCTTTAGTATTTCAAGCAAACTTATCATTATTAAGAGGTAGTATATTAGTATAATATTGATAACCAATGAGACTATTTAGAAAAAATAAATATAATAATAAAGCATATGAATTTTATAGAAGTAATCGTTATAGATTACTAAATATTTAATATAGTTTTAAATATTTTTTTAAACAAACTTCAAATAAAATCATAATTATAAGAAAAAATAAATACTAAAACCAGAAAACATACTGTTAATTTAAATTAAATACTTGAAATTGAAACATGACCAAATAAATAGTTTTTAATTCAATTTAGAAATAGATAAAAGTAAAAGTATATCGAAATTATACAAAAAATATATATGCATGCAAAACCTATATGTAGATACTATTAAAATTGTGTGATTTGAGATAAATATTTAAGTTGAACCATATTAATTTTAATTTTATTTGATGAATTGTATTCATTTACTATAATTATTATAACTTTTTGTCTTCCAAAATTTAGATACGTGTATCTATTATCATAAAAATTGAAAATAATAATGATATTTTTATATAGACTATTTAAAAATTATGTAAAATAACATGTATATATATATATTCTAAATCTAACTATACAAGTTTCTTCCTCCGCAACGCGCGGGCATTCGTCTAGTAATCTTAATAGTTTTAGACTTTCATCTTAACGAAACTCACACAAGTTTGTAAATTCATCATATTCGGTTACGAATAAACAAACGAAAGAAAGAAAAAACCTAAAGTGTCAGATGAGATCTATGAATCTTGAAATGAGCTACTTTCTACCCAATTCAGTAGTTACAGATATTTTGATTAATTGAGGAAAATCGCTATTATAGATAACCATTTATTGGGCCATTAACTTGAACAGTTAAACTGTTAAACTATTACCTGATCATCGGATTCAATTAAAACGGGCCACCTATAAACTTGGGCTTTAATTATTACATTGACTAATTTTGTTATTAGATAGGAGTTTCGTGATGTTCCGTCACCATAATAGTCGAAATATTCACTTATTTAATCAACTCCATTTAAATCATCTTATAACAAGCTATCTCACTGGGAAGAAAAATCCAAAGGTATATTTCATAATCTTTACCTTTTCTTCTTCTATGATACCAAACTTTGTGATTTATACACAAATAAGAAAGGATTCTCCATTACTTTTTATACTTATTTCTAAATATAATTTCTTTTCATGAAATCTTATAGGAATTTCAAGATCTAGTGTACACTTAATGGTGATGCCAACGAAGAAGACATTGTTCGTTATCTTTATAGCCCTACTACTGGTCTCTGGAACCACTGAAAATAATGTTGATTTGGGACGAAAGGGTGGGTTTGGACCAACAAAGGGTCCAATTACAAGCAACAAGGAAATTGGAAATGTTGAAGCAGAAGTGGATAGTCACCACACGTGGGGTGAGGCAAACCGTCCTGGGGGTAGCAAGTCTGGTTCGGCAACACATCCTGGGGGTAGCAAATAGCTACTCAAGCAAACCTTTATGTCATCTTACATGAGGTATTTAGGTGATGTTGTTAATAAATAAAATGAGTCGAGCGGGTGAACCCGGGTCTACTTTTCACTGTTTGCATGTATTTTCTTTACTTTTTATGGTGTGTTGTGTATGATAAATAAAAATACAACTATGTATATGTTATGTATGGGTATGTTGCTTTATGTTCTTGTTTTATCACTCCTTTTGTTATCCATTTGAAGCAAAAAACTAAAATCTATATTGATACGTTGGACTTGGCATTCATCACCCAACGTCACATCCTTTTAATTAGAAAAATCATTAATAACTATAGGCTCTTTCAAGGAAAAGGAATATATATATATATATATATATATATATATATATATATATATATATATATATATATATATATATATATATATATATATATATATATATATATATATATATATATATATATATATATATGGTGGTATCAACATAGAATCAAAATTAGACATAGAACCATAAAACTGTTTTCTTGACCGTTAGATCAAATTATGGTTATAATTGTATGATAGTAAAATAACATTTTTTAAAAGGAAACAATAATTTATTAATTATATTCTTAATTTATAGAAATTATGTTCATAAATGGACATCGACATTCATAAACTAGGTATACGAACATTCATACATGTTCAAAAGTGAATATTAACGAACACTGACGAACATTGATCAAATATAGACACATACAACATGTTCAGAAATGAACATTGACGAATATTGATAAATATACAAACATACACATATGTTCAGAAATGAACATTGATGAACTATATGAATATACGCACATGTTCATAAATAAATATTGATAAACATTGACAAAACATAGTAACATACAACATGTTCAGAAATGAACATTGATGAAATATACAAATATAAACACATGTTCATAAATGAACATTTACGAATATTGATAAATATATAAACATACACACATGCTCAAAAATTAACATTGACAAACATTAATGAAATATGAACATACACACATGTTCAGAAATGAATATTGACAAATATTAATGAATATTGTTCCAAAATTAACATTCATAACATGTTCAGAAATGAAAATTCATAACATTGATAAAATATATGAACATACACACATGTTCAAAAATGAACATTCATCAAACCTAATTAATATATATCCAAGAATATCCAAAACTTACCTAATTTATATAAATCAAATCCCAAAATTATAGAAGTTTCCTAAATTACACGTATACGTTCATTTCTGAACATGTATATATGTTCATCTCTTCAAAATCCCATAATTTGGTCACAAATAAACATCCATAACATGTTTAGAAATGAACATTCATAACATTGGTGAAATATATGAATATACACACATGTTCAGAAATAAACATTCATCAAACCTAATTAATATATATCCAAAAATATCCAAAACTTATCTAATTTATATAAATCAAATCCTAAAATTATAGAAGTTTCCTAATTTACACGTATATGTTCATTTCTGAACATACATATATGTTTATTGATGAACATTGTCTTCAAAATCTTAGAATTTTGTTAGAATTACACATTATAACATGTTCAAAAATGAAAATTCATAACATTGGTGAAATATATGAACATACAAACATGTTTAGAAATAAACATTCATCAAACCTAATTAATATCTATCCAAAAATATCCAAAATGTACCTAATTTATATAAATCAAATCCCAAAATTATAGAAGTTTCCTACATTGCATGTATATGTTCATTTCTGAACATACATCTATGTTCATTGATGAACATTGTCTTCAAAATCCCAAAATTTGGTCAATTTCACCAGCTTTCTTTTGGGTACGAATCTTTTCTTCGCAATCACGACATATTTCCTAGATCTCAGGTACACGTATTATTATTGGTTGACAAACATGTCAATAACAACAATGTAAGGCTAAAAAATTTAACTGAACAATATATGTTCTTGAATGTTCATTAATGAACATTCAAATGTTCATAAATTAACATTCATATTTGCACAAAATCAAAGACATACAAAATCGATTACCATAATACAAACTCTATAACTCAAGAAAGTTAAAATCGTGAGTTCAAAAATCTAAATAAACACAAAAAATCACATTCGGTTAAGATTGATATCAAGAACTAACGTATATTCTTGAATGTTCATTAATGAACATTTGAATTTTCATAATCGAACATTCATATTTATACAAAATCAAACTCATACAAAATATCTGTAACTCAATAATGGTATAATCACGAGCTGAAAAACCTAATTGAACACAATCTACATAAATTAATTTTAAAACAATAAGATTAATAAGTACCTTGATTTGAATTGAACTTCTCGGTAGAGCTCTGAACTTTAATTGAATAGCAACCGATTGCAACCGGCAGTGGAGATGAGATCATGCTTGTAGCCGATGGTGGTGACAGTTGATCAATGACGGCGTTGAGCTCCTGATTCCAGTCGCCGATGGATGAGCTCCTGATTCTAGCCATAACATGAAACTGATTTAGGGTCAATGGAAGAGATAAAATGGTAGTTTAAATGGGATTTGCCTGATTTTTAGGAGTCAAATATTACATATACCGAAATTACCCTCAACCATTTATTTAATTGATTTATTTTAATTATATTAGTCTTTTATTATTGTCCATTGATTGCAAGATCTAATGGCTTAAAATAGGGTTCTATGGTTCTATGAATTAAAAATAGTTTTATGTTGATCCTTTCTCTCTCTCACACCCACACACACACACACACACACACACTCTCTCTCTCTATATATATATATATATATATATATATATATATATATATATATATATATATATATATATATATATATATATATATATATATATATATATATAGGGTTAGGTTCTATTGAGAACTCAAATATTTATGAGATCTTGAGAACTCAATATCATCCATTAGATCCTTATCCAAATCAAAAAGGGCTTGATCGTCATTTTATAAATCTAATTTAATTTTGATTTTTTTTTATATTTGGCAACAGAATATCAGTTCCTAAAAATAAGCACAATCAAATTCAAATTTCAAATTTAAAAAATTTATGATTTTCGTTTTTTTAAATATGAGAATTTTTGAAATTTGAAAAAAACATAAAAATTCTGAATTTTTTTTAAAAAAAAATTTCAAGATTAAAAAAACATATTAGTGTATTTGCATGTGTATATATGCATACTCGCAGATGCATATATGCATACTCGCGGATGCATATATGCATATTTTCACAATTCATATATACGTATTCGTATTTTTAATATCTAAATGTAAAAAATGAATAACGCATTTTATTATAAACAATAATATACAACTGTTTTTAACGATACATATATAAAATTTAAAAAGTACAACAAAAAATAATGAACGTTACATAAAAAAAATATAAAAAATACAACGAAAATTCATGATGTGTTCATTCCTCAAATTTTCAATTTTCATTTCTTCAATTTGCTCGATAACTTCTCCAAAATCTGCAATAACATTAATATAAATTAATATACATGTATATTCAAAATCATTAAAATAAGTACATACATGCATATACGCATATGAACAAATGCACATCTATTTTATCATATATAGGCATATATGCATATGTGCACATACACATTTATATGCATATAAACATCTATGCACATATGCACATGTGCACATATGCACACATATGCACACATTTTTTCTTATTATGACATTATATTTTGAAAAGTTGACCCAATTATAGCAGTGTATAAAAGTTTAATTGCTACATTTATATGAATATGTACACATACATTTAGCATATCTATTCACATTTAGCACATATGCACATATACTTGTGAAAATACATAAATTTATACACATATAGGATATATGCATATATGCACATACGGAATATATATGCATATATGCACAAACATATTTATGAATAGATGTACATATGCACTTATATACTTGTGAAAAATATGCACTTATATAGATGTGCACATATGCACTTATATACATGTGCACATATGCACATATATGAACTTACACACATATGCATTTATGCAATGCACATATGTATATGCACATATCCACATACGTGTATGCATATATGCACATGTATTTCACTACGATTGCTGCACATAGGCAATGTACACATTATATATAAATTGTTATTTGGCAATTAAAAAGGAATCCAAACAAGAGATATACCCAGGTCGGCCGTCGGCGGTACAACGGATGTCCATCGCGGGTCTATCGGTTATTGGAGGGTTTGAACAGATTACAGTCGTTGTACGTTGGAATTCGGGTCCCGTATCTATTACAACATGTTTAAGAGAAAAAAAAAGACAAACTTTAGACAATATCAAATACAACTAAAAAAATACAAGGAAAAACTGATTGTGCTATATTTTTCCACAAGTAATATATTATAAGTTGATTTATATTCCTCATTGGAATCCGGGGAAAAACCAATTGTTAATAAAGAAAGTTAAATTATACCAATAAAAATAGTCAAAGCATAGACTAGAGACTATTTAAAAAATAAAGTAGAATGTAAAAAAACTCCCATAAAGAAAATTAAATTAATGAATGATGTACAATGGAATACGACTTCATTGGATTTGTTAGACATAATTTGTTATCCAATTAATTATTATGAACATTGCAATCTAAAAGCAATTAATTGTTGATTATCTGCGTGTATAGTCGGTTTCGAGATCAAACCTTGATTAACTGTAAAATTGTTCAAATTACATAACATGGTGACTTAATAGAGAAAAACCGAATTTCACTTCATAAACAAAAAAACCTACGACTAATAAAATTAGTTACCAACAGGTCAACAAAAGTTTCAATCTTTGAATAACTAAGGTTATGCAGATTGCAGACTAGATTGGCAAAGCAAAAAAGAATGTTTTTTCAGGAATCAATGTACTTCAGCCTATTAATTTATGGATTCCTTGATTCCTGCTATGTTTACAAGTGAACTGCCATTGTTCCGGTCCTACGGTCCTTCAAAAGAATCTAAAAATGAATAAACGTGTGACGGCCGACTGGACTTTATTGGAGATTTAGAAATTAATTAATGTTATTTAGCATAGTTATTGGATCATCGTTTAAGAGAAAAAAAAAAAGACAAACTTTAGACAATATCAAATACAACTAAAAAATTCAAGCTAAAACTAATACAATATCCGGGGTTTACATCAAGGAGACAACAATTAATGTCTGGAGGCTTTTGGTGGCATTTAATTGGATGTTATGTGGTAGTCAAAAGAAGATGGTTGCAGAAATAAACAACGTATAATACCTGATGTCGAGAGGTAGGCGACGCATTTGACAAACTGAATGGATGCCATTTGCGACTGGAAGGTAGTTTTGACGAACTGGATGGAAACCTCCGTTGTTGTTCCTTTTAGGGCTGAAATCGGAATATACACGAATTGAGACTATGTGAGGGAGGTGGTGGCGTAGGGTTTTAATACACGAATTGAGAATAATTGAATTGAAAAATCGCTTGAACCTGTAATCGGGGGGAGGAGACGGCTAGGGCACAGAGAGATGTTGCCGTGGAGGGCAAATCCGCGTCGATGAATAGAGATACACAAAGAGATGCAGCCGTTTAGGACCATCGGTTACTGCCGGAATTCTTGCGGTGTTGAAGAAGCTGGAAGAGAGAGAGCGGCGGTCAAGAGGGGAATGGAGAATCAGATCCGATATACGTGAGAGAAGAGAGGTAGTGAGAGAGAAATAATAAAATTGATTTCCTGATTTTTGGGTGTTTCCTAATTAACAGGATCTGATGGTAATTTCTATACCTTTATTACCCTTGATTGCTTATTTAAAAAGTCAAATGTACCATTGAAAAAAAAGTAATTACAAAACTGCCACCTTGCATCTTAACCATTGATTTTTTTGATCTAGTGGTCCACAAGGAGTTCTCGAGATCTCAGGATTTTTTGAGTTCTCACAAGAACCTAACTCTATATGTTGAATAATGTTTTTATGTTTTTATGTGACCATCACTGAAATAAGTCGAAATGTTTTTTAACAAATATTATCAGTATTTCAGGTTGCATGGATTCAAAATTGAACGTGAAGAAAAACAAAACACAGAAATCCAGATTGCTTCAGCAATCGCGACGCGACGGAAGGCCCAGTCGCGACGCGAAGACCCATCGCGACCCGACAACACATTTGTCGAGACGTGAAGAGAAACAAGACAGAAGACCAAAATCCTTCAGCGATCGCGACGCGACGAAGGACATGGTCGCGACGCGAAGACTACAACGCGACACCACCAACTTTCTAATCGCGAGACTACCAACCCAACGCACTAACCAGTGGCCGACCAAAAGCACTCGACATCCGCACCTTCGCGACGCGACGCCATGCCTGTAGTTCAGCAGTATAAATTGAAGCTCACCTCTTGCCATTAAAAGACTAACACACAATACCTATACACATCAACCAAGCACCATACACTCTTACCCACGACCAGACACCTCAAGACACTCAAGTTTCTGAATTTGGCAACAAGAACCAAACCGCACAACCGCAAGAAACAAGACATCCTCCCGACACCAAAACTTCAAACCTCTAAACAACCTCTACCCGACACCAAAATTCAAACCTCCAAACAACCTCTACCCGACACCAAAAATCATCAAAACCTCATCCTACCACAAAGAACAAGAAATCGACACATCAAGAAAACGCCACTTTCTTCAGTCATCGATAAGTTCTTTTGAAATTATAATTCCAATAATTTATCTGTGTCGTTATTGATTTATTTAAACTGTTATAAATCAACTGTACTAAATATCCAATACATCCGAATTGAACCGTGACAACCAAACATATGTGGACTGTATTTAACCGAGACATCTAACTTCTAACTTCTAACCTTTTTATTTATTGTAAAAAAACACGTTATCGTTGATAATGGCGTTTATTACATCTAACCTCTAACTTCTAACTTTTACTTTATTTACCGCTTTCTGTCTATTTAAATACTGTCTAGTTTAGATTTACCGTTTTATTTTATTCCGCAACTCTTATTTATTCCGCATATTATAGATAAAATACATATCTGTCACACAGTAATAGGCTTAAAAACCTTATTCGTGGAGATCAGTTATCGTATTTTCAACAATTGGTATCAGAGCTTGTGTGATTTAATCTGAATTTTTTGTCGAGAACTTTTGTGTAGCGTTTTTATAAACCACCAATAAGTTTCCTTTAAAAATTTCATCTTAATATCACTTGTTCTAAACAAAAAAAAAACATTTAAAAATTACTTGTGTGATTTATTTTGAAAATTTTTGTCGAAAACTTTTGTGTAGCGTTTTTATAAACCACCAATAAGTTTTCTTTAAAAAATTCATTTTAACATCACATTTTCGTCAAAAAAAAATGTCTTCCGCAAACTACTCAAACATAAATTTTGTATCTATTGCTAACAGTATAGGTTCAGGTACTCGAGCACCCATTCTTATTCCTGAAGAATATAAATCATGGGTAGGTCGTATGAATCTTCATCTCAACTCTATAAGTAAAGATGTGTGGAAATGTGTAGACGGATCTCTACCAGATAACATGACATCTCTTACGAGTAACTTGGATATACTGAATGAAAGGAAGAAACTTGAACTTCAAGCCAAAAAGGAGCTTGTTTCTGGAATACCCCACAGTATTCTAAGCCAAATGAATGATATAATCCTTTTAACTACAAACCAAATTTGGCAAACTTTGAAAAATCGTTTTGAAGGAAATGAGAGAATCATTGGAAACAAGAAAACATCTGTTTTAAACGAATTTGACAACTTCAAAATGTTTTCACATGAGACCATCCATGATGCTCATGACAGGTTCAATCTCATTACCATCAAAATGAATAATCTGGGCATCAAAAAGTCACAGCATGAGATAAACCTCAAAATTTTAAACAACTTTTATGAAAGCTGGAAAATGGTCAAACTCATCATCCAGGGAAATCCGGCAATTCATACTGAATCTTTGTACAATCTGTACGGAGAATTACAATCGTATGAATCCTCGATTGACCCACCAACGTCTACTTCCTTTGGAGGACCACTTGCTTTGTTGTCAACATCCTCTCAAAACCAAACACATTTTCATGATCAAAGTCAAATTGATTTAAATCAAAACCAAGCTTTTTCAAGTAATTCTTGTGACTTGTCTGATCCAAATAATGAAGCTGATTACCAACAAGTGTGTGCTTTGGTAGCAAACACTAATCTCGAGAGATTTTTGCCACATCATAATCAATCAAACTTCAGACCAAATTTTCAACAAAGATCCACTTTTGGACAAAACTTTCAGAATCCCGGTTTTCAAAATAATCAAAACTCTTATAATAACCAAAGTTCTGGATTTCAGCAAAATCATTCAAAACCATCTCAACAGAAACAAACTCAAACATCTGAAAGATCACCCGTTAAGAGCCAAAAGGCTGACAATAACGATGATGATGATGATGTAATCATTTGTCACAAATGCAAAGGACTAAATCATTATGCCCGAGATTGTCGAGCCAAAGTCAAAGTCAAAGACTCAGCCTATTATGCTCAAAAAGCCGAAGAGCTGAAGAAACAAGAACAGAAAGCAAAGCAAAAAGCTTTGATGGCATTCCACGAACCTAGCGTGGAATACTGGCCAACTTCTGATGATGAAACAGATACTGAACCAGCTCAGTCAAACTTCTGCTTCATGGCTGACAATGAACCAACCACAAGAGCTCCATATGTCATCGATCAGGTATGGTCTATGATCTCAGAACTTGGTCTTTCAAGAACACCATTTGAGTACCACATGACTAAGATTGAGAACAGTCTAAAAGCTGATCTCAGACTGTATCATGACACAATAGTCAAATCTGATATCTACAAATCTGAATTACAAACCTTGCAACTCAGATTTGGAGAATCCACAAGGACTAGAGACAAACTTGAAAGAGATATCGAACGAAAATCTGAAGAAAATAATCACATCCTAGAACAATTAAATGAAGCTCTAAAACAGAAAAGGGACTTAGAAATAAAAAATCAATCTGTTATTTCATCTGAAATAAAAGATACCTTAGAAAAGGAAGTCCTTCAGTTAAAACAAAAAGTTCAAGATTTAACTGACAAAAACACTAGTTTAATTCTAAAACTAGATGATTCTTCAAAGCAAATCAAATTTCTTGAATCCGAAAATCAAAGATTTCAAGGAAAACTGGATTCTATCAATATTGCCAGAAAATTGAGTGATGATGTTTTCACTAAAGCAAACAACTTAGGAACTGGCAAAATTGATACGAATTATAAACCGGGAATTGGAAGAGAATCTTTTGAAAATGAAGAGACTGAAAAGAAAAATGGGAAAATTTGTGAAAACTCTAAATCGCCTCTACCAAATTTTTTCTTATCTGCTAATGAGGACGATTCAGATGATGAAACAGTTATCAACTGTAGCCCAGATGATACCTTTTTCAACAAGTCATTCAAAAGAGTTGTAAAATCTGAATCAGACTCTGCTAGTTCAGTAACTCATCAATTGAGATCTACTAAACTAACAAGGAATGATGGCACAATCAAACTTGAAAATTTCTTAAATGGAGAAAATTCTGATCATCAAAATGGTAGTACTTCTGTTCCAACTGTCTTTCCCTCTTTAAACTCAACCTTTATTGGAAAGAACAATATGGGACAAAAGTATTCAAAGAAACAACAGACAAATAAACAACCCATTCAAGTTGTCTTTAAACCAAAAGAACAAAGCAAGCCCATTGTTTTCAAAGAAACCCAAGAGAAATCTCTGAAACCAGTCGCTGTGCCACAAAAACAAACCTTTAATCCAAAACAAAAACCTTTTCAAAAACCGATTCAAAGTCACTTTCAAAAGATAAACTTCAATCTCTCAAGGAACTTTCAGAAACCATCATTTCACCAAATTCCATTCCATCATCAAAGTGTTTTCCAAAACCATTCAGATCCCAGATACAAAGAAAGGTTATCAAACAGATCTTCACATATAGGATACTTTTCACAAAATCAGAAATCATTTCAAATCACAGGTTTTCAAAAACAAATCTCACTTTGGGAAAACCTAATAAATCAACTTAAACCTCAACCATTCCGTCCAATCAACAAATATTACAATGATTCAAAATCATCAAAAACCATTAACAAATCAGGACCCACCATGGTTTGGGTACCTAAAATTTCTGTCTAATTGCAGGCACTTTGTGCTGGAGAGCCCAAGGATGGCACATGGTATATCGATAGTGGCTGCTCCAAGCATATGACAGGAAACCAGAGCTTTCTACGAGACTTCAAACCCCACAGAATCCAAACAAGATGTGACTTTTGGAAATAACATGACTGCAAGAATCAAAGGTTATGGAAACATAACAAATGGTCAGTTCACCATCAAGAAAGTAGCCTACGTTGACGGACTGAAACACAATCTAATCAGCGTATCACAACTTTGTGACAACAATCATGAAGTTCTTTTCACCAAACAACGAAGCATAATCACGGATGCCAAGACCAAAGCTATTCTAGCTAATTCTGATCGTCTAGGCAACATGTATCCACTAGATATGGACCTTATCTATGGAAAACCAGACATCTGTCTCTTGTCCAAAGCTTCTGCTGATATTAGTTGGTTGTGGGATCGTCGTCTTTCCCATCTCAACTTCGGCTACATCAACAAGTTGATTGCAAATGATGTTGTTCGCAGACTGCCACTTCTGAAACTTGATAATGAAACTCTTTGTGCAGCTTGTGAAGGAGGAAAACTGTCCAAATCCTCTCATAAAAGCATTCCTGAATCTAGTGTATCCGAACCACTAGAATTACTGCACATTGATCTTTGCGGCCCTGCAAAAACCCAAAGCATAAAAGGGAAGAAATACATCCTTATTATTATTGATGATTACTCACGCTTTACTTGGGTTTTCTTTTTAAGGCTAAAGTCAGAAGCACCTGAAGAAATAATCAACTTCATCAAACAGATTGAATTAAAGCTCAAACGACCAGTTCGAAGAATCCGAAGTGATAATGGTTTAGAGTTCAAAAACATAACTCTAGACTCATTTCTCAAAAACAAAGGCATCGAACACAACTTCTCAGCCCCTTATACTCTTCAACAAAACGGCGTTGTTGAAAGAAAGAACCGAACTCTGTGCGAAGCTGCAAGATCAATGCTCATCTTTGCTGATCTGCCACAATACTTCTGGGCAGAAGCAATAGCCACAGCTTGCTACACTCAAAATCGTTCTTTAATCCATAAACAACTTCATAAAACACCATATGAAGTCATTAACAATCGAAAACCAAACATCAAATTCTTTCATATTTTTGGTTGTCGATGCTTCATAAAGAATAACAAAGATCACCTTTCAAAATTTGAATCAAGATCAGACGAAGGAATTTTCCTTGGTTACTCCTTTACCTCAGCTGCTTATCGAGTACTGAATAAACGTACTAGAGTAATTGAAGAAAGTACCGATATTCATTTCGATGAATTTTATGTCAGGAAATTGGATCGTAAACATTTTGGTTCTAAAATGATCGATAATATTTTTCAAAATCCAATTCAACAAATGCCTTCTACAGATATAGAAATTGATCTTGATTTACTTTTTGAACAACCCAAAACCTCTTATAGTTCTGAATTTCTAACATCTTCTACATTTCCTACAGGAACCTCCGATGCAGAAACTTCACAATCAAACCAAGAAAATGCAGATCAAGCTGAGGGGGAATTACCAACACTAAATTCCTCTTTGAACACTCCCAATCCACCTGTCCAAAATGATCTCAGTGCATCATCTATGGGGGAACCTTCTTTAACTCATTCTCACCCTATAATCCAAAAAGACATATCTGACAACAACCAAAATCTATTCCCAACAGAATCACCTGACCAAGAAGAACAATGGGACATAGAAACACCAATCGAAATACCTGAAAAAACTCGCCTAAACAAATGGACCAGAAATCATCCTGCATAACAAATAATAGGAGATCCCAATTCTGGTATTCAAACAAGAGCCGCTACCTCAAATGAATGTTTATACGGAGCATTCTTATCCATGACTGAACCCAAAACCATCCATTCAGCTCTCAAAGATCCAGACTGGGTCAAAGCCATGCAAGAAGAACTAGCTGAATTCGAAAGAAACCAAGTATGGGATCTTGTTCCTACTCCTCCCGATGTTACTGTAGTAGGTTCAAGATGGGTTTTCAGAAACAAAACTGATGATCAAGGCATAGTTTGTCGAAACAAAGCAAGACTTGTCGTCAAGGGCTATTCTCAACAAGAAGGAATCGATTACGATGAAACTTATGCTCCAGTTGCAAGACTCGAAGCCATTCGTATCTTTCTAGCATATGCAGCACACAAGAACTTAAAAGTTTACCAAATGGATGTAAAATGTGCATTTTTACATGGAGAGATTGATCGTGATGTGTATATTCAACAACTTCCAGGTTTTGAAGATCCACAGTTCCCAAATCACAGTTTTAAGTTACAAAAAGCAGTTTACGGCTTAAAACAAGCACCTCGTGCCTGGTATTCAACATTGTCAACATTTTTAGAAGAATCAGGATTCAAAAGAGGTTCAATTGATCAAACTCTCTTTCGTAAAATTTTTAATAAACATCTGTTAATCGTTCAAATATATGTCGATGACATTATTTTCGGTTCTACTGATGAATCCTTGAGTATCAAGTTTGCAGATTTGATGAAGAGCAAATTTGAGATGAGCATGATAGGAGAAATGACTACTTTTCTTGGACTACAAATCAAACAATCATCAGATGGAATTTTCATCAATCAAGAAAATTATGTCAAAAATCTTCTAACTCGTTTTCCTCTTGACAAATCCAATACAGCTAAAACCCCAATGTCCCTTGGTTACAAATTAGATGCAGACTTAAATGGCAAGCCTGTTGATCAAAAGAAATATCGAGGAATGATAGGATCACTCCTATACCTCACAGCCAGCAGACCCGACATCATGTTTTCTACATGTGTCTGTGCCAGATACCAAGCCAATCCTATGGAATCTCATGCCATAGCTGTGAAAAGAATTTTCAAATATCTTAAAGGAACTCCATCTCTTGGCCTTTGGTATCCAGCTAACTCTGATTTTCAGCTTAACGCCTTCACCGACTCCGACTATGGAGGATGCAGACTAGACAGGAAAAGCACATCTGGTTCTTGCCAATTTCTAGGAGGCAGACTGGTAAGTTGGACTTCAAAGAAACAATCATGCTTGTCCACTTCAACCGCAGAAGCTGAATATGTAGCTGCCGCAAGCTGTTGTTCACAAGTCATGTGGATGCAAACTCAATTACGTGACTATGGCTACAAAGTATCACAAATTCCCATATTTTGTGACTCAACCAGCGCAATTGCCATTTCTCACAATCCCGTGCACCATTCCATGACAAAGCACATCGACATTCGATATCATTTCCTCAAAGACAACATACAAAAAGGTCATATCGAATTGCACTTCATAAACACTGAAGATCAAATTGTCGATGTCTTTACTAAGGCTCTAGACGAAACCAAGTTTCAATACTTCCTAGGCCGTCTAGGAATGTTGAATCCAGATAACATCCATCCCTAATCTCTTACTTTTTGTTTGTACAAAAGAGTGTTTACTTTCATTCAAAAAGAAAATCCAAAAACATTCAAATAACCAAAATTTTCCAAAAACATCCACATAACCTAAAATTACAAAAAAATTAGGATAAAGTTTTATCTTTTTAAAGTCTTTATAAAACCATGTGATTATCATCTTTTTGACTAAATTTTCAGATACTTATGTTCGATGAATGTTCTCATTTATATTGATTCATAATTAAAGAGAAGGTTCAAATTTCAAACATTTTTGTTATGTACATTCTCCTATTCCCTTTGAATTTATTTCAATTATAACGATTTTATCTATTAAGGGACATAAGATCAGGAGATTCAGATGAAAACCAAACCCATGTGAAAATTGTGCCTCGTCTTTAACTGCTAAGTGGAATTCATTTCTGTGAGCAAAGGTGTTTTCATTATGACTTATAGGATTTATACTCTTATACCGTGATGCTAGTCTCATTTTTGCTTAGATATCAAAATGATCTGGGACGATACTTTCGTTTTCTTATATATTAGACAAACTGTCTATTATATCACATATCCCTATCCTCAATCAAACCACTTCAAAGAAAAGCTTCATCATCTGACATAACGAATCTGACAAATGTAGAAACGACAAAGTCATATCCAACAAATGCTGTCAACAAATCACAATTGGTAACCACATCAGATATCTTTTACACAATGTGTATTCGCACAAATCAAGAAAAGATAAAAACGAAGGTGAATACTTCACCAAAGAAAAAGAAGATTTACAACAACATCCATCAAGACAGACATCTCTCAAAATTTTCCAAGCAACAGATTCTCAAAAAGCTTTATCAAATATAGCTGTCAAAACCGAAGATTTACCGGGATACTGTAGCCTTCATAATTGAATACTCTTAGTTGCAAACTGCACTTTGAAAATTTTAAACCCCTCTACATGTATTTACCGACGGAGAGAGAGTGAACATCAATGGTATGAATGAAGAAACCCTCTGAGTAATGCCGAAACGAGTCTTATGTGATTGATTATCTAATATGAAGACCAAGTGACTAAAGTATATAGGTATAAATCCACATTAAGCATAAGTCAACACCTTCAAAACTGAGAGATATCACTCATCTTTAGTGATTATACACCAGTTCTGCACCCAGAACAAACAAACACCTCAGTCAAGTGTGAGCTATACCTATGAGCGTTCATCTGAATCGACCTATTAAGATCACTTGTCGTCTTTATAAATGCTATAAAATCTTAAGGAATATTATGAAAATACGTATACAAAAACCTTTTGATAATCGAACTCGAGACTTTGATTCAGAAACAAATATTATTGACAAACATTTTTCAAAACATAAGTAAAGTCTAGTCACACTCTTTCAAAACAAGTGATATGGTTTTATAAATGTCTTATCCAAATTTCAAGAATTTCAATCAAACATTTTTCTCCTCATTTCATTAATGATCACATAGGGGGAAATTGTTGAATAATGTTTTTATGTTTTTATGTGACCATCACTGAAATAAGTCGAAATGTTTTTTAACAAATATTATCAGTATTTCAGGTTGCATGGATTCAAGATTGAACGTGAAGAAAAACAAAACACAGAAATCCAGATTGCTTCAGCAATCGCGACGCGACGGAAGGCCCAGTCACGACGCGAAGACCCATCGCGACCCGACAGCACATTTGTCGAGACGTGAAGAGAAACAAGACAGAAGACCAAAATCCTTCAGCGATCGCGACGCGACGAAGGACATGGTCGCGACGCGAAGACTCCAACGCGACACCACCAACTTTCTAATCGCGAGACTACCAACCCAACGCACTAACCAGTGGCCGACCAAAAGCACTCGACATCCGCACCTTCGCGACGCGACGCCATGCCTGGTCGCGACGCGATGCCTGTAGTTCAGCAGTATAAATTGAAGCTCACCTCTTGCCATTAAAAGACCAACACACAATACCTATACACATCAACCAAGCACCATACACTCTTACCCACGACCAGACACCTCAAGACACTCAAGTTTCTGAATTTGGCAACAAGAACCAAACCGCACAACCGCAAGAAACAAGACATCCTCCCGACACCAAAACTTCAAACCTCTAAACAACCTCTACCCGACACCAAACTTCAAACCTCCAAACAACCTCTACCCGACACCAAAAATCATCAAAACCTCATCCTACCGCAAAGAACAAGAAATCGACACATCAAGAAAACGCCACTTTCTTCCGTCATCAATAAGTTCTTTTGAAATTATAATTCCAATAATTTATCTGTGTCGTTATTGATTTATTTAAACTGTTATAAATCAACTGTACTAAATATCCAATACATCCGAATTGAACCGTGACAACCAAACATATGTGGACTGTATTTAACCGAGACATCTAACTTCTAACTTCTAACCTTTTTATTTATTGTAAAAAACACGTTATCGTTGATAATGGCGTTTATTATATCTAACCTCTAACTTCTAACTTTTACTTTATTTACCGCTTTCTGTCTATTTAAATACTGTCTAGTTTAGATTTACCGTTTTATTTTATTCCGCAACTCTTATTTATTCCGCATATTATAGATAAAATACATATCTATCACACAGTAATAGGCTTAAAAACCTTATTCGTGGAGATCAGTTATCGTATTTTCAACACTATATATATATATATATATATATATATATATATATATATATATATATATATATATATATATATATATATATATATATATATAAAGAGTGAGAGAGAGTGAGAGAGAGAGAGAGAGAATGGTTCAAATAATAACCATTAATAATTAAAAATAGTAAAAACCGATCATTCACAACTGAATATTCATGTTTTTTTATTATTTATTTTTTTATATTTGTTTATTATATTAAAATATATCAACTCTAATAAATTATCTCATTTTAAACTTTTTTTACACTATTCATATTTTAATGATTAATTGTACTTATTAAACTATGAATGCATTAGTATATATATTTTTCTCACAATAAATAAATATTGATCTTTAATTGCGAAGAATAAAATATTATAAATTTGTATATATTTGACATCCTTTTTGATGATAAATATGTGTTAATAAATGTACAACATTATTAAACTGTAAATAATCGGTTATTATGGTTTCTGATCTTTTTATGATATTTTCTGAACTGTTATATATATATATATATATATATATATATATATATATATATATATATATATATATATATATATATATATATATATATATATATATATATATATATATATATATATATATATATACACATATACATATACATATACATATACATATACATATACATATATATATATATATATATATATGTATATATATATATATATATATATATATATATATATATATATATATATATATATATAGGGTTGGGTTCTTTTGAAAACTCAAAAAACCATGAGATCTCGAGAACTCTTTCTGATTGGTCAGATCAGAAAAGGGCATGATAGTCATTATACAATTCTCATTTGATTTTGATATTTTTAATTTTTGGCAACAAATCTACAATTCCTAAAAATAAGCATAATCTAATTCAAAATTCAAAATTAAAAAAAAATACATGATTTTTGTTTTTTTTAATATGAGATTTTTCGAAATTTAAAAAAATAAAAAAATTAAATTGAAGAAAAAAATCAGATTTTAGAATTAGAAAAACATACACGTTCATGTATTTGCAAGCAGGTGCATATATGCATATTTTTAAAATTCATATAAACATATTATTATGTATAATAGTTGAATACAAAGGTGCATATATGCATATTTTCAGAATTCATATATGCATATTATTATAATACAAATAATAAACAACCCAATTTATTAAGAACAATAATATACAATTTGTTGAACAATACATACATAAAATATAAAAAAATACAACAAAAATGCATGAGATCTCCGTTGTTTATTCCTGTGTTGTCATGTTTCTTCATTTTATCGCTTTTCATGTCTTCATTTTGCTCGATAAAATTTAAGAACCTGCAAGAACATTAATAAAAAATACGTATTAAAAATATTAAAAAAATACTTATATGCATATACGCATATGCACATAGGCACATATATGTATGCATATATGCAAATTACGCACACACACTTAGGCACATATGTATATGCACAAATAAATGTATATATGCAGATACGTTTATGCATATGTGCATCTAATATTATGCATATGTGTTTCAACGTTTCAGTTCTTGAAATAAAATTGCAATATCTGTTCTTGACAAGAAAACATATAAATTATGCACATACGTATATTCACATATACACATAAGTGTATGCACATATGCACATACGTGTATGCACATATACACATACGTCTATGCATATATGCACATACGTATATGCACAGATAAATATATATGCACATATACATATCTGAACATATTTATATATGCATTTTACACATGTGCAGATACTTGTATGCAAATATGTATTTATGCATATATCCATTTATATGCATATATGCAACTGCTCATATGCATATATATACATTTATATACATGAGCTCATTTGCACATATACATATATGCATATATACAACTGCTCATATGCATATACACATACGTATATACACAAATTCACATATATGCATATATGCATTTATGCATATGTGCACATACATTTATGTGCACATATATGCATATATGCATTTATCCATGTGTGCACATACATTTATGTGACCTTAACAACTTGCAGTAGGAAATGAGTTCTAGAATTCATCCAAATAGTTGATCTTTGAAACTATAATTCTCGTCCCAAAAGCATAGTCATTTAATAGATCATCACCTACAAAAGAAGATGCAAAATTAAAACCCACACATCTAATTTTCGTTCCACAGCAAACACATGATTAGGTTCCACAAAGGTAAAATCATATTATGTTACAGTTTTGACCAGCAATTCATATTGTTATACTCTTCCAATCATTCCAACAACATTAATCAAATGAATATGTAAAATCGTTATATGATAACGTGGCAATGTGCTTTGAGATTCACTAGAGCAAATTATCAAACACTTGGTGTACATGAAGACAAACTAGAAAGAGAACTGACACTTAATCAATGGCAGCTATCCCAAATTCCAAATCACACTTGAAATAGTTATAGCCCCAACCTGGAATTCCGATATATTCAAACAAATGTGAAATAATGACCCTGACAAAAATTGAATCCCAATAAATTCAATCAAATAGCTTTAGCAATAGCTTTAGCTTCCTGTTAATGATAGTATCTTTAAACAATTCAAAACAGAGAACTGAAATCGAACCAGAGATGGTATACAGAAACAAGACAATAACAACAATTAGAGAACTGAAATCAATTTGGAGATAGTATATATAAAAACAAGTAGAATACCATGACCAAGTCGATAAAAACAATCGGAGAACGGAAATCGAATTGAACCACCAAACAAACCCGAAAACGAAGATCGAGAGCTATGGCTCCAATCTCCGATTATCCCACCATGCTCATCGTTTATCCCACCATCGATGCGACGACACAGTGAAAATTAAAGAGGACGACAGATGGATACAAGGAGCCCTATCGATTGAAATCTGGTATCACAACTCCCATCAAGCATAGAATGGCAAAGATATGTTATTTTCGGGCGTTGGTTCAAGTTCTCCAGCAATCTCCGACGTTAGAGATTTGAATGAGGCGGAGGTTGGTTAACGGAGCGTGGTCGGCCGGAATTGATGGTGGTGGCGCCGGTACTGGTGAGAGATGAGGTTAGAGTTTTCTAGAAGAAGAGATGCGTCGGGGAGGACGGCGCCGGTGATGTCGTATGCCTCAGTCGAGGGCGACGGCGGCGAGAGGCTGGAGAAGGGAATCGGGTGAATGAGAGAAAGGGATGAAGGAGAACTGCGAGATTTAAGGATACACAAAGAAAGAGTGTTGGAGAGAGAGACCGATCAAGAGGGAGAAAGAAATGGGTTATGATTTGTTTCCTATTTCATTCGTATTTTAGTTCCTAAATTACCCCCAATTTTGAGGTTTAAAAGTCAAATATACCATTAAAACTATCAAAATTACAAAAACTGCCACCTTGCATTTTATCTCTTGATTTTTCTGATCTAATGGTTCACAGAGAGTTCTCAAGATCTCAGGGTTTTTTGAGTTCTCAAAAGAACCTAACTATATATATATATATATATATATATATATATATATATATATATATATATATATATATATATATATATATATATATATATATATATATATATATATATATATATATATCATTACTATATAAAGAAAGGCTTTTTTTCTCCGGCCTTCTTTTTCTGGTTTATAGCCTTCGCACGACGACGCATATATTACATGTCAACCGACACCATCGCCGTTCCAATCTAACCCACACCCCTTCAACTTCAATCCACAACTCCTCAAACACATCCAGTATTTCTTCCCGTTCCGTCTCACAATTTCTTCTGATAAGGTTTCAGAACGCCACGTACCACGTGTTTGAAGGACGTTATGTCTCTTCTAATAGGTTCCACACCGTTTCAAGACGAAGAGTCATCACATTGAAAACCCTTCCTGCAGACACATCACAATTCCGTCGAAAGTTGTCTCCTCTTTGTTTCTCTAGAAAACTTTCCTCTTTTTGTATCTTCTTTCGTCATTGTCGGAGGGAGGTTTACGCATTGTTTAATTTGGGTTGAAAGCCTAGCTTCTCCCCTTTCTCCATACCACCGATCTACACTTCTTTCCTTGGTCATTTCCAACATATTTCGCCTTTTGGTTACGACGACCATTCGGTTTGTTGATAAAGAAGAAACCAAAAATATCAATTCCCATCTCGTTCCCACTTGTGAGTCGTAATCCCCTATTAGGTTTTTTCTTTCATTAATTTCCCCCAATGAAAAAGATTGAGTCTTCTTCTAACTCTTTTAATCTAGGTTCGTTTTCTCGCACCTGAACTGAATTAATAAGATGAAAGAGAATTAAATCGGTTGCCTTAATGGAGCAAATGGAAGCCCATCTCTCTACCGACACCAAAAAATTAAGCCCTCACGAAGAAGATATGAGGTTTGTGTGTTAAAAGTCGAATTTTCACAGGAGCGTCATGGAGTTTCAAGTTTGTCGTCAAAAAGAATAAGGGGTGGTTTCTCAAAGCAATCGTAACTTCCTTGCTCTTCTACTTCGTATTGAGTTTTCCCTCACTTTTCCTTTAAAGATTTCTGCCAAAACAAATTCGGTATTAATCTCAATCTTTATTCGTGATTCTTTTCATTATTTTATTTTATTTATGGATTCTTGGAGTAAATTGTTGTTTTTCTCATCGTAGTATTTTTTAAATTATTGCAAGTGTAGATTTCTTGCTTTCAAGAACTGAAGACTGTGTTTGTTAATCGACCGAAGGTGATAAACTATTATTACTCTCAAGTATCTTGTTGCGATAATATCTAATCTATGTTTATGTATTTATTCCAACCAATTTTGTAGCCTAATCTGGCTATAACAACATTGCAATAACCCTAAATCTAACCCAGAAATCAAAAATCTCTTTCTGGAATTGTATATGTAAGTGAGAGGATATTTTGATTAGCTGAGAGAAGCTATTTACACATAGGTTTAGTACCATGTGAGGTAGTGTTTGTTGGATGTGATTTCTTGCAACAGAGTAGAAACACAGAAAACTTCCTGATGCATATTAAGATGGGTTTGTTTTAATATCTATAACGATGCTGACCATCTATTTTCTTAGGTGTGTGGTGACTGATCGATAGTAAAGAGGAGTGAAAGTCAACTTTATTACTAATGCAATTTATGTTGGTCAAATATCATCGTTTGGTCCTTGTGTTTTAAAGAGTTGTGGTGATAAGAGACTATGCATTGCCACTCTTTGATCTCCATTTCATTTTAACTAAATCCAGAAAACAAATAGTCAATACGATGGAAAAAGAATGTTTTTATCGATGTGTTTCGTTTCTTTCATTGCTACTGTGCAGGCTTGCTTTTGAGAGTATCGACATTGATAAAGATCCATATTCCAGGCGAATCTTCTTGGATGGTAAAACCCTAATCTCTCTTTAGATACGGTCATGATCATAGTCATTTGATAGTCACAAATAATAATGCGAACTATCATGCCGTTTGTGTGTGTGTGTGTTATTGTTTGTAGTTATGAATGCAAGCTATGCTTAACGCTGTATAATAAAGAGGGGAACCTGCTCAAGAAAGGAGTGTCATGAAAGCTCAATTTTATTTTCTATTTTACCCTATGTCGTGTCACAAAACCCTCATATTATTTATTATTTAGAAACACTTCTATTATTACAGAGTTTGTAATGTTTTTGTAGTTACTTTCACAAATTAAAACTTCAATCTCGATTGTATTTTCATTTGCATTCTCAAATGGTTTTGTAGTTACTTTTACAAATTAAAGCATTTTACCTTAAAGTTTTTCCAAGTGTGTAGGAATTAGGTGAAATTGTTGATTATAATAGAACTATCCATCTGAGTGGACAGTTAACATTAGCAAAGTCAGATATATTTCTTTGAACCCTTTTTTCAGTTCAGTTGGTCCTTCCAACAAATTATTTATCATCCAAGCTCTCCTGTGTTTTAAAAGACGATCTAAATATTATGTTCAAGTTATCATGAATGATGCATCATACCCTTTTTTATTATTAATTTATTACTTTATTCAACATGGATCTTTTTGTAAATTAAATGGCATGATACGTTTACATCAAAAAACAACATTGAGTGGTGCACAAAATGGGAGTATCAAAATGAATGTAAGAAGACATTACCATTGAATACCATTGAATACCAAATTTTTACAAACACGTCCTTGTTTATAATTCTATCAATCTCAACATTATCATGAACACCTTGTAGTAGTAACTCGCTATCATGTCACGATTTTGCGTTTCAACTTGTTAGGTTAAGCATTTGAGGCGATTCTATATTTTTTGTTAGGAGGTCAATAGTAGAATTGTGATCACCGAGCTCTTTGATTATGACAATTTACCCCTTATCCTACTTTCATTTATTTCTATTCCCATATTGTACTTATAATAACATGTTTGACCCGCTTATGTTTTAGCTAAAAATTTATTTTTACCGATTTGACACATTCTACTTTGTAAAATCCACCCAATAATATCTTTATACCTTCATTTTTTCTTCTTATTAGGATGTTGTAATTTCATATATTGACCTCTACCTCTAGAACTGTACGAGCTTCTTGGTTCCACGGCGCAAAATTTCAACTAATAATACCTTCAGTAGCAAGTGGTACAAATACTTTTTGATGTTGGAGATGATGCTACTACTCAACAACACTCAAGATGGACATATTTTTTTTTCCATATGAGGACTTTCTACTTTGGGAAATCTATTGCAAGATGTTATGTTGTTACAAAATGTGTTTCATCTCCCCTATTTTAATGAATACTTAGACCACCCAATGTACCTAAGATATATATATATATATATATATATATATATATATATATATATATATATATATATATATATATATATATATATATATATATATATATATATACATACACATACATACATATATATATATATATATATACATATATATACATATATATATAGATATATATATATATATATATATATATATATATATATATATATATATATATATATATATATAAATATATACATATATATATATATATATATATATATATATATATATATATATATATATATAAATATATACATATATATATATATATATATATATATATATATATATATATAAATATATACATATATATATATATATATATATATATATATATATATATATATATATATATATACATATATATATATATATATATATATATATATATATATACATATATATATATATATATATATATATATATATATATATATATATATATATATATATATATATATATATATATATATATATATAGGTTCAAATGCATTTTCTAAATATTGTGTGATTGTAAGACCAATTGTGGTTCACTCATTTATAAGGGCTATGATGGTAAGTTTATATATATATATATATATATATATATATATATATATATATATATATATATATATATATATATATATATATATATATATATATATATATATATATATATATATATATATCTCCTTTTCTTCCCTTCTTATACACGATCTAAAATCAAAACGGACGGAGCCTCTTATTCCTCTCTCTTTTCTTCTCCTCTTATATGCGATCCTCCCATCAAAACCCTAATCGAAATATTTAGGTAACTGATATATCTTCTTTGTTTGTTTATCTTATGCGTAACCTTCATATCAATAACAAGATTTCTTTTTTATCGCCCCTCTTCTCCGGCGCCCTTCTTTATTTGAAGGTTTTTTCTCAATCGACGATAAACAAACTCTTGACGGATACGTGAATTGTTGAAGGAGGCAAATGTAGATGCTCTTTTGGGAACGACGCCCCACCACGAACCACAGTGTAAATATCACGCTTTGTATTTTTATTATCATCTTCATATACTTCAACCCTTATTTTTTCTTATATGCTTCGATAAAATATGCCATCTTCATCATTTATGGCACATGAGTCTCGTTTATGTTATTCCACCAAAAGCTTCAATTAAAAATGAATTTATGCATTTAAAACCCACTACGTGTAGTTTTATAAGTCTTTAGCAATTACAATTGCATATCAAAACCAGGTATACGTAAAATAATAAAAACGTTTTTATACTTGGCATTTAATTAGAAACTAGTGGGCGGCCCGTGCTATGCACGGGTTACGGAGGAAATTTGCGTTTTCAATTTGTACCAACACCTTTATTAGCAATGTACTTTTAGATAAGAACATCAATATATTAACTTTTGACACTCAGTACTGTCTCTGAGATGCTGACATCATCCTCAAGATTACCCCTTCCTGCAGATAAAGAACCGGATGTCAAAAAGAAGTTGAGGGTGGAAGTAAATTTTTTTCAAAGATTTGTACCTGATGATGTTGTTTTAAGGAATCACTCAAGCAAATATGGATTGCTCGGTTTTTATATTATACTAGTGGGTAACCCGTGCTTTGCACGGGGCGAGGAGAAAAGGAACACCCACTACCTCTTGAACATAAACTCCAAAATACCAACATCCCAAAAACGTCAAAATTACTAAATTGCCCATGAACTTACCTAGGATCGTCCCACAAAGATGTCTTATCAAGCTCTGGAACAACCAAAGTGAGATTTAAAAGACGTGCAACTGTCACCATGTCACATATCTGAAATACGAAATTAGCAGTATTATTAGGTAAATAAATGTGTAAATGATGAGTAAGAATTGAATAGACATGAATTTATAAGAACAAACCGCAGCTCTCATTTAATTTAAACCCCTGTTACAAGAAACTTTAAGAAACCCATTACTTATGTAATTCCCTGCATTATAAAAAAAATTGGAATTCTAATGATTATCATTAAATAAAACCCTTGTAATCGTTAATAATTAAAGCAACCTCTAATAGAATAAAGTAAGTAATTAGTGCGACATAATCCATAATCAAAATCAAGAAATGGACATGCATTATAACAATTAAACAATGTTGCGAACAATAACTCTCAAATCCAAATTAATAACTTAATTGATTGAAAATGAGTTGCAGTTTGCAGATGAACATAGATCGAACAGTTTTTTGATTTAAAACAATAACATAAATCGAAAAAACATTTTAACCATAAGAGGGGTGTGACAACGCCTAGTGATATCAAGTATTTTAGGCGTTGTTGAGCCCTGTTCTTGATAAAATTATATCATATATGTCTGGGTATTCTCACTTTTCGTGCCAGGACTTGTTTGGAAGAAAAGAATGGAAACAGGGACTAAAAGCGTGCAAAAGGAAGAAGTTTGGAAAGGAATGAAAAATCAAGGAAATACGTACGCGCGCCGCGAATATTGCAAATGCGCGACGCGGGCTTGAGGCGGTGAAACACATTCAAAGTCCAAGAAAACGGGGAAAGATAAGTACGCGCGCCGCGGATTCTTCATTTGCGCGGCGTGGTCACGGGAAATTTGCAATTATAAATAGAGGCATTTCCAGCCAAAAACCCTAGCAAAGACCAGGTGTAAAATCGACCTTGAAGCTCTTTGACTCCAAGATTTCGTTTCAGCAAGCTCTCAATTGGTATTTTCATATTTTGGATTTTATTTGTATTTAATTAGTTGGATTAAGCTTTGGTTTCTATCTTTGGGAGTGACAACCATTGATACCAAGCTTAGGTTTCTGTTTTAGTAGTAGTTGGTTACTGATTTGATGTTTGGATTCGGATTTGGTGAATGAAAATCATTTGGTTACATTTAATATTAGTTTTTCGGTGTTTTGGATGTGTGATTGTGTTTTGATTGTTTGAATTGTGTTTGGATCTTGTTTTTTACCTTGTTGGGACTGTTTTCCTTCGCTGAATTCAGTAGCTAACTTGGTTAGGGTTAGGCATTAAACCTTAGCTGGTAATTGTTCAAGTAGAACTTTTGTCATTGGCTAGTTTATGCTTTGCTTGGCTTGCTTAGTTTGGATGCCTTCGATTGCTTCTGATGCAGAGATGTACTTCTGATTTCAGAAAGTAACTAGGTTCATTTGAGCTTAGCTTTGCTTAGCCTGAGTTTGTTTCGATTATTGCTTAGGTTGTTAGTAAGCAGAAAGATAGAAACCGATTCCTCCGACTGTAGCGTGACACTACTAGTTGGTAATCTGTCATCTGGTCTAACTCGAAGCTCCCGTGGATCGACCCTGACTACCACTATACTAGTGAGTGTTAGGTATTTTCTTATTTTTGACCGCTGCGTACGTCAAATTTTGGCGCCGTTGCCGGGGAGCTGTGAAGCTTAGATTAGGTGAATAGTAGGAACTTGTTTCTTGTTTTTGAAAATTTCATTTGGTTAGTTTTTGATTTTTGTGGGCGTGTTGCACTAGTGCATGCGTACCCGCAGGGGTAAGCAATTATCCCCATTGCTTTTTGACTCTGAGATTGAGCGTAATGCGCGCAAAAACCATGCCCGTAGGCGTTTAAATATCATGAGTTTTAGTCAGGTTAGTAGTAGTCCAGTAAGTGTTGCCCAGGACCCATCAGGTGAGGCAACGGGGGTTTTTCTATTCCTCCACTGTCAGAGTTTCAATTTGGGAGCACAAGTGCTTCTGGTGGTGCAGTTTCAGCCCCTGCACCCATACCATCATGCACTCCACCATCTGTGCCACCATTTACACCCGTTCCACAACCACAATCTACCAATCCATTTACCTCTGCTATGTCTTGGGGAGAGCCGACCCGTGATGGCACCCCAGTCTCTAGACAGCAGACACCAACCTCTCAACCTCAACATGTTCTCTTTAAACCTCAACCTACTTTCCAACCTACACAACCTATACACTACCAACAACCTCCTCAGCCGCAATACCATTATCCAGAGACAGATGAGGGATATGACGATGAAGACGAAGGATGGGTGCCACCAGCACCACAGCAACAGTGGAACCGAGGTCGGGGACCTCCCAGAAGAGCACCACAGTATCAGCAACTACCAGGTCAACCCTTACATTTTGCACAACCGAGAAGGCAATCGGTTGCATCACACTTCCAGCCACGGGAGTATGATGACTCATCGCCCATTTATATTCCTGATGATGTAGAATACCATGTAGAAATTAGGCCGCAGCTGATAAGAATGTTGACTCAATTCAGAGGATATAAAACTGATAACCCATATAACCATTTGTATGAGTTCATATCTATCGCAAATGCTAATACTCCTAGAAATGCTAATAGGGATGCTTTTAGACTAAGATTATTTCCTTTCACACTAAAGGATAAGGCCAAATATTGGTTCACTTCTCTTCCATCTAATAGCATCACTAGTTGGGACCAGCTCAAAGCAAAATTTTTACAAGAATTCTACCCAGTTAGTAAAACCACAGAAGTCCGGCAAGAAATTCAGAATTTTCGGCAACAACCGGGAGAGGCGTTCCATGAAGCCTTTGATAGACTGAAAGAGTTATTGTGGTCCTGCCCACATCCTGAAGTTCCTAGGTGGCAGTTAGTGAAGTTGTTTTTCGAGGGAATCAGCGAAACGCACCAAGCCAAGATAAATGCCTCATCAAGCGGAACATTTATGTGGCAAGAACCGGAAGACGCTTGGAGATTCGTGGAACAGTTGAGCTTAGGATCGAAGGTCAGCGGAACCATGAAAGATAATACAGTTTACGTAGCAAATATTGAAGCAGAAAACAAATGGAAGACAGAAATTCAGAAGAAGCTTAGTGCTGTGAGTAAGAAGTTTAATCAAATGCTCATTAGGTTTCAGCAAGAGAAAGGAGCATATATGTTGCATGGGCAAGTGATATGTAACACATGCGGGGGTATAGGACATAATCACAATGAGTGCTTAATGACGCATGAGGAGATTAGTCAAGTACATGGGTATGGTCGATTTCATAATGCACCAAGACCATTCTGCAACAATCAGCAACGAGAATCGAGGCAACAACCAATGAGACAGCAACAGGTGCAACCGCCACCACCAATGGGAGGAATGAACATCGGCTTACAGGAAATCTTTGGAATGTTGGTACAGCTTCAGGAAGGTGAGAAATCTAATTCAGAAGCAATTCTGAAGTTAGGGAAATTGATTGCTAAGATGGAAGGGGATAGAGCACAGGAAAGGATGCCAACATCAAAGGTAGAAGTAAATGAGGTAATCACACTTAGGAGCGGGAAGAAAGTAGATAATAAGGTTACAGCTCCGCTTGTGGATGAAGATAGTGATGTGGAAATAATCTATGATGAAAGAGAAGAGATGGAGAAAGAAGGAAAAAAGGACAAGGAGGAGCAAGCAAAGAAGAAAAAGCAAACGAGTACATGGGAGAAAGGAGAATCAAGTGGAGCAGTTCCTTTCCCTACAGCTTCGGAAAAACCTGAAAGAAGACCATATGGGAAGAAGGGGCCACAGGCAGAAGATATGTGGGAATTGTTTAGTCAAATTAAGGTTAACATTCCATTAGTTAAACTTATTAAGGAAGTTCCCGCATACGCTAAGTTCCTTAAGGACATGTGCATACATAAGAAACACATTTTGTCCCACTTGCCTAAGATGATTAGCTTGCCTGAGAATGTAAGTTCTATCCTAATGGAAGTGCTTCCTCCAAAGATGAAGGATCCGGGAGTTCCTCTCATCTCGGTAGACTTAGGCAATGTACACATCAAAAGAGCTTTGTTAGATTTTGGTGCGAGTGTGAACATATTGCCTGGACAGTTATTTGACAAGCACGAATTTGGCACCATGAGATCTACTGACGTAATTTTGCAATTGGCGGATAAATCTACAAAGATCCCTAGGGGAATGTTAGTTGATGTTATCATCAAGGTGGGAGAATTTTATTACCCAGCAGATTTTCTAGTTTTGGACACTCGTCAAGCGACTAGTGGGGAACAACCTACGATCATCTTAGGGCGACCATTTTTTGCTACGGCCAACGCAAACATCGCCTGTCGCACTGGAGAAATGGGAATATCTTTTGGGAATCAGCAGGCCAAGATCAGCATTTTTAAGGCTGATCCCAAAGGAAACAGCATGGAAGAAGAGGAGTGTTATCAGATAGACATCATAGACGAGTTAGTGCAGCAGTACATTCTAGAGGTACTTCAAGCAGATAAAAAGGAAATTCAGGAAGAAGGAAACGTTGAAAATGATGAACAGTAAGAAAAGGTAGATGTAGAAGGATTAAGGCCTGAAGAATGCGCTCACATAGAAAAGTTACCAACAGAGATTCCAAAGACGCTGAAGCCTTCTCTACAAGAACCACCGAAGCTGGAACTGAAGCCGCTACCGGGTCACTTGAAGTATGCCTTTTTAGGGGACAATGATACTTTACCCGTGATTTTAGCAGCAGACTTGACAAGGGAACAAGAACAAGAATTACTCAAGGTATTGTCTAAACATAAGGAAGCTATTGGTTGGACAATCGCGGACTTAAACGGAATCAGCCCAACCACGTGCATGCATAGGATCATCACAGAAGAAGGTGCCAAGCCATCAAGAGATACACAAAGGAGATTGAATCCAAATCTAAAAGAGGTTGTCAAGAAGGAAGTGCTCAAATGGTTGGATGCAGGAATAATCTACCCAATCTCTGACAGTGAATGGGTCAGCCCGACACAAACAGTGCCGAAAAAGTCTGGGATAACTGTTGTGGATACAAAAGATGGTGACAATGTATCCACACGGCCTGTAACTGGATGGAGAGTCTGTATCGATTATCGGAAACTCTATGCCGCTACATCCAAAGATCATTTCCCATTACCTTTCATCGATCAGATCGTGGAGAAGTTAGTTGGACAAAAGTACTATTATTTTTTGGACGGGTATTCTGGATACAATCAAATTGCAATCCACCCAGAGGATCAGGCAAAGACAACATTCACGTGTCCTTACGATACTTTTGCCTTTCGCAGAATGCCATTCAGATTGTGTAATACGCCTGCTACATTTCAACGATGCATGATGGCGATCTTTTCTGATATGATTGGTGATGCATTAGAAATCTTCATGGACGACTTTTCAATCTTTGGACCAACATTCGACGCCTGCCTGGAGCAATTGGAGAAAGTATTGGAACGATGTGTCGAATCTAATTTGGTGCTATCTTGGGAAAAGAGCCACTTCATGGTCAAAGAAGGGATAGTGTTAGGTCACGTAGTCTCTGAGAGAGGGTTCGAAGTTGATCGTGCGAAAGTCAAGGTCATATCCATGGTACCACCTCCAACATCTGTGAAGGGGGTCAGATCATTTCTAGGACATGCGGGTTTCTATCGTAGGTTTATCAAAGACTTTAGTACCATCTCTAAACCTCTCTGTGGTCTTCTTTTGAAGGATGCGCCATTCATTTTTGACAAAGAATGTGTAAAAGCATTCAATATTCTCAAGAATAAATTGGTCGAGGCTCCCATCCTGAAGCCACCTGACTGGACACAACCTTTCGAGATAATGTGTGACGCTAGCGATTATGCCGCTGGTGCAGTGTTAGGGCAGAAAATCGATAGGAAGCATGTTGTCATTTGCTATGCTAGTAAAACTTTTTCCGAAGCTCAATTTGAATTACACCACTACTGAAAAAGAATTACTAGCTGTAGTATTCGCTTTAGATAAATTTCGATCCTACATCTGGGGATCCAAAGTGGTGGTTTACACTGACCACAGTACTGTTCGGCATCTACTTACGAAGAAGGAATCTAAGCCTCGATTAATTAGGTGGATACTTCTGTTACAAGAATTCGATGTGGACATCAAGGATAAGAAGGGAGCGGAAAACGTTGTGGCAGATCATCTTTCTAGATTACCAGCTGAAGGATTGGAGGCAGGAATTGTAACACCCCTTTTCTTTAAACCATATTTAAAATAAAAATACAGTCAAAATACAGTCTTCAAACATATTTTACAACTTGTGACTATAAAATAGCCACTTAAATTTTTGTTTTATTTTACAAACTTAGACTCAAGGGGTATTACAGACTCAATACAGATAACCATAATTTAAACTTACAATGTACAATAACGGTCCCAACTGCATCTCTCGCTCCCTTCACCTAAGTACATAGCATTTCAAAAACATAGTATACGTGAGACATAAAGTCTCGTGAGTAATATGAGTTTAGACCCAAAACTTGTCTATTCAAAACTTGAAATATCAAAAGTACATTGCTAAAAACTGATTTATTTCATAAATCTCAAAATAACTTTTTCTTCTTTACTTTCAAACTTTAAAAAGACTTTCTTTCATAAATCTGCTTTCTTTCTCATTTTCTCGTGACCAACTGAAACTTATGAATTAAGTTAATTAATTCATTCAACTAGCTCCCCTCGTGGGACAGAACAGATCTGCCCACTCGGTTTGCTCATTCTGTCTCCCCTTTGTGACTTGGAACGAATTCAAGCACAAGGGTATACTAAGCTAGACAACTAATTCGCGACGGGAGGTACCATCCCAGTAGTGTCTTCTGATCTCCCAATTATGTGGGTGATCCTAGTCCGGACAACTGGCTCATACTTCTTTAATTCTTACTTCACTTCATCTCAAATTGGTCAAAATGGGACACAATTTGTAAACAATTCTTACTCAAACATTTTATGACTCTTTACTAAAAATACTTTCAAAAACTGCTTTTGACATCTTAATTCCCATAAGGAACTTCTTTCAAAATACTTTGCAAATCATACTTTAAAATATGCTTAAAACACTAAGCCCTTGTATAGAGCTTCATTCAAAACTATTTTCCAAACTTTAGTATTTATAAACATTGGAAATCATACTTTTCTGAAAATAACATTTTGCTATGTACTATAGAAATCCTCATAAAACTCACCTTGATTCTATTACGCTTTACTAAACTTCACGTACGGCTTTTCCCTTCCCATGCTCAACAACGTTTGAAGCACCACCTATACAAATTGTATATGTATAAATACATGCTACAACTAACTCTATGACTTAAAAGTCTCATATAACATAACTACAGGCCATACAAATGTATAACCATCACTAAACTCATTTTATAATTTTCCCCGAAAGACGCGTATTTTGCTACAGTACCCCCGAGGGGTCGTATTTCAGTTCCGACATTTTTGCATGAAATCTTAAGCCATATTAGACTTGTGTTTCAAATTTGAGGTCAAACGGACAAGTCTAACCCCAATTTCCAAAAATCAAAACTCAAAATTTCCCTCAGTATGTTACACGGTCGTGTAACTTTTGCCTTGCAAATTACACGGCCGTGTAACTTTGCAGGCCTTAATTGAGTTACACGGTCGTGTAATATTTACCCTGTAAATTACACGGCCGTGTAATGTTTCTGGGTGGGTTTCGGGTCCGATTTTCGAGCTGCAGACCTCTATTTTGCCCTATTAAGTGCTTAATACTTAACTTAATCGTTTACTATCATTCCATGACTAAAACCCTTGCTTTACATCAAGTTTTAAGCCTTGGAATCACTGATTTCAGTTCCAATTCCTTGAAAACCCGTTTTTGATGATTTTTACCAAAAATCCAACTTTTTGAAATTAATGACTTAGGAGTGTCTTAATACATCCTAAGTGATCATTTGGACTTAGAAAAACCATAAAAACTGGTCTTAATCTTGCAAACCCGTGAATTAGGGTTCTTGGCCAAAATCATCATTTATTGATTTTTAACATATTCCTTGGTTAGAACATGTCTATTTGATGATTTTGAGCAAGATAGTTTCAGTAGAACTATGATTCCTGGGAAATCAAAAGTTAAGACTTGATTCCCGTTCTAGAATTTGGAGCTTAGAACATGAAACCTTACCTCACTTGCTTAGAAACTTCAACCTAGGGCTTGGTTTTGGGAATTCTTCTTTGATCTTCACGTGTTCCCTTCTCTGGCTCTCTCTTTCGCTCTCTCTAGCTCTCTCTCGTATCTTCTGAAATGTTCCTCAATCTTCTGGAGAATGAGAGTTTACTCTCTATTTTATATTTAAATTTTTATAAGGTAATTACACCTTTAATCCCTCTCTCATCAACTTTCTTTCAAAAATGGTCCTATGGTTCATAACTTTACAAATTAAGTTTCATTTACTTCCATCTTAACATTTTCTTGACAATTTGGTCATTTTCATGTCAAATGACCATTTTGTCCTTTTTGGCCAAATTCCACTATTCACACGGTAAAAACTTCAAATTTTACATATACTTGTATTTCTTGTAATATTATTCTACAAATACATATTATTTTTCATAATAGTCTTATAACGTGTCAAAAGACTATTTTGCCCTTTTACAATTTTTGCGGGTTCTTACAGGAATTCAAGACTCATTCCCTGACGAGCAGTTGTTAGAGGTTAATGGAGCTCCATGGTATGCAAATTACGTAAATTTTCTAGCCACGGGAGCAATACCAACACATTGGATGAAACAAAGGCAGAAACAATTTCGCTCATACGCAAAGAGATTCATTTGGGATGACCCAGACCTTTTTAAGGCAGGAGAAGACCAGATAATTCGCCGATGTGTGCCGGACAATGAAATTGGTGAGGTGCTGGATCATTGCCATGCGTCAGCATGTGGAGGACACTTCAGCGGAAAGAAGACAGGGTATAAAGTTCTCGAATCCGGGCTGTACTGGCCAACTATCTTTCGAGATGCGCACAAGACTGCTAAGGCATGCATCAGTTGCCAGCAATTAGGGAATATCTCAAAAAGGGATCAAATGCCCTTGAATCCGATTTTGGTAGTAGACATTTTTGATGTCTGGGGAATCGATTTCTAGGTCCATTCCCCACATCACATGGGTATCTTTACATTTTGGTGGCAGTAGATTACGTCTCTAAATGGATTGAGGCCGAAGCAACTCGTACAAATGATCATCATGTGGTTTGCAAATTTGTGAAGAAAAATATCTTCACCAGGCATGGAGTCCCAAGAGTAATCATTAGCGACGGAGGATCTCATTTCAAGAACTTCAAATTTGGAAGGCTGCTGAAACATTATGGGGTGAATCATCGCATCGCAACACCTTATCATCCACAAACCAGCGGCCAGGTGGAGGTATCCAATAGGCAGATCAAAGAGATTCTTCAAAAGACCGTCAAGACTGATAGAAAGGACTGGTCGCTAAGGTTAGATGACGCATTATGGGCATACCGAACTACGTATAAGACACCGATTGGGACTACTCTATATCGATTGGTTTATGGAAAAGGATGTCATCTGCCAGTGGAGATTGCCAATCGTGCTTTATGGGCCGTCAAGAAAGTCAACATGGACTATACTGATGCTGGAAAAGAGAGGAAACTTTAGTTGTCTGAATTAGAAGAGTTACGAGATGAGGCGTACGAGAACGCAGCCACATATAAATCAAAGATGAAGCGATATCATGACGCGAAGTTGCGATTGAAGGTTTTTGAAGCCAGACAAAAAGTGTGGCTGTATAATTCAAGACTGAAGATGTTCCCCGGAAAACTGAGAAGCAAGTGGAATGGTCCCTATGAAGTAATCAGTGTTACAGACTATGGTGCGGTCGAAATCCAAGACTTGAAAGGTGGGCACCCATATAAAGTTAATGGCCATAGACTCAAACCATACATTGCTACAGGAACATTCCAGAAATTGGAAGTAGAGACTGTCGAACTCATAGCCGAGATTCCAACATACGCTACATAAGCAGGTAAGTGCACGTCCGGCTGAAGACGTTAAACTTAGCGCTTGTCGGGAGGCAACCCGACCGCCATTTGTACATTTTCATATTTCATTGCATCCATTTGATCACGGTAAGAAAAAGGCAAGTGTGGGGTCATTTTGGTAATTTTGCAATATCGCGACGCGGGATCTTAGGATCCGCGCCGCGCGTATTGAGTTTTCGCGATTACATTTAAAATCAGATTTTATACGCGACGCGGATAGAACCTTCCCGCGCCGTGGTCTTATCCTAATTTGAAATTAAAGATAATCACTTAAACAGAGCTTTTTGATAGTTATCCAAATTCCCACGCTGCATTTAAACAAATTGCGAAAACTGTGATTCTTTTCACCGTGTTTTCAACCCTCAATCAACTACGACATCTGCATTCACCCTACATTCACAAGAAATTCAAGTAAGTACCGATTCTCCTCCTTCTTAGTTTTAAGAGTCTTGAAACTTGCTAAATACCGCTGTAATTCGCAATGTTATGCGTAATTGATTAAATTGATTGCTGCATTAGGATCATAGGACTGCATTGAACGAAACCCAAGTGCTAGATTATAAAAATAGACTTAAATTGACAGAATAATCAAATTTTCTTGACTGAAATCGTTCGCCGCACCGCGGTCGGTACAGTCCACGACGCGGCGTATGAATATTCATCAAGCGCGTCGCGGAGTGTTATGTGCGCGACGCAGCGAACGTCTGAACAGTGCAATAATTGTAATTTTCTCGTGATTCTGCAGGCACGATGTCTTCTTCAGGTAGTACTGAAACTATTGATTGGAACTCGGTGACTACACAGATCGACCGGGTCCGCGCGGCTAGCTTCTTTAACCGCCGTGGTCTATGCAAAAATAAACGCGTATTGCCATGTCGCTTGGTCAATTGGGACTTGACTAGGGAGTCAGGCATATTGGATCATTTGAAAGATTGGCTAGTACAATGAGGATATGAAGATGGGGAACTAACTAATACTTGCCGGGCATTGGAAAATGCAATGAACATGAAGGAGCCGATCTACCGCGAAATGTACCTTCAGTTCCTTGCTAGCTACTATTTTGATCACAAGCAAAGGGAGATGGATACCGAGGAGACTGTGAGATTTCGTCTAGGAAATCGTGACCGCAGTTGTACCTTGCGGGAATTCGGGTACCGCATCGGGCTGTACACCGAGGAGGAGTCAAACTCGCCAGCATTCGAGGTGTTTCACAGGCGCGCCAACCGAACTATGGGAGATTCCTTTTCCCCAGCCGACTACTGGGCCACGATATCTTCCACCCGGTACCACGAGAATACAGTCCGTGAATGCTATATGCACCTGCCAGCCCACCGCATGTTGCACCGGCTGATCACCACTATGTTGTGGCCGCGTGCAGATGAAGAGAATGTACTGCCTCGGGAACTACATTTGATGTGGTCAGTGACACGAATGTTGGACACTTGCAACATTTCTTACTTTGTCGCTGACTATTTCAAAGAAATCACTGACAAGCCATTGACAATGACTGCATTCGGGGGAGGCCACTTCATCACCAGGCTGGCCGAGTCATACGGCCTAATATCCGAGCACACTACTGACGGGTTGGAGGTTATCCCTCCAGTCATCTTTTGCCCGCCCGTGACCACTTCGCGGGATGTGATATATGTAGACGATGGGGTCCTGTCTGTTGACTGTATGCCCTTCCCGGCACTTCGGTCTGAGCTGACAACTTCTCGCAAAAGGTCAAGAGCAGCTACCGGTTTACCCCGTAGCCTATCCCCTGCCACGATGGAATCCCGCTTTCTTGCAGACGAAGTGAAAGCACTCAAGGACACTCTAGAGACACACACGCGGGAGCTCCAGATTCAGACATACACAGCACATGAAGTCGACAAGAGGACAGAGAATACGCAGCAACACCTTCTGTGGTTGGCTGACTGTATGATCACTTTGATGGCAAAGAATAGATGCTCTCCACCAAGACCGCAGCCAACGATCCGAGATGCGGATGAGGAGCCAATGGAGGAAGATCCCGAAGAGGATGAGGATGAGGAGGACGATACGGCTCACAGTTGAAGGGAAAATGCATGTAATTATTTTAGTTTGAGTATAGTTTCTTAAATTTTCATTTTATTAGACTTTGATTGAACTATTCAGTTTTAGGAATTGATAGATGAATAAGCCTCTTAAAGGCAGTAAATAGTGATAATAAAACAGTAGATCTTTTGTGTTGAATTGTCTTTGTGAGTTGGTAAAATTTGGGGCAAATCTGCTGAAATTACCGCGCCGCGGCAACCATATATCACGCGACGCGGTAATTTCTCGTTTGACGCTGTTTTAATCTCACGTAATTACCGCGACACGCGTTCTTCAATCACGCGCCGCGGCCATTCGCAACACATATATTTTTGTATTTTTATTTTATTCGTCATGTGTGCTTTTAATTTGTTTGTTGAGTTGTGCATGATATACCACATGAGAAGGAGTTGTTCAGACAAGTGTGGGGTCACCGTGCCCCTTCCACTTGTCTTGACCACCGGCGTGTTTACTGTAGCGCTACAACTCTAGACTATGAAATCGAGGATCCGTTTGTTCGCAATTATACCTGTAATACTGAGCACCAACCGAGCAGTCTTCTGTCCAAAAAGGGGTAACTCTTTCTCCCTTATGCTGAAAAATAATTTTTGTACAACGGGGACGTTGTACGGTTTTAAGGTGGGGTGTGGACGGTAGAAAGAGAATTTTTTGAAATTTTTGCAGAAATGATCAATTTTCAATTTTTTAGCAACTTTTTCAAAAATTTTAATAAATTTCAATTTTGAAATGAATGGTTTGTGATTGTGATAGCACTAGTATTTTTCAAGGAATACTATTTAGTTGTGATCATGATATTAGTTAGTCAAATAAGTTGAGTTTGATGAGTTAGAAGATTGATTTGTTTTAGGATTGGAATTTAAGAAGGAAAAGTCAATCTGTGGCCTTTGTTGTTCGAGCCGGTAAGTCTAAAATGGGTGGGACTTATGCACCTTACCACCTAAGATCGTCTGGTCTGGGATGGTATTTCCGAAAGCTTGTTACACGGACAACATCGAAAGTCATGGACAATTCCTTAATGGCCTTTAGAATCTGAATGAGTAAGTACACTCCATTGTGGACAGAAAATTTGTAATCAAGGGTTCTCTAGAAAGCCATGAATTCCAAAGAGCAATTCAATTATGTTTTCGCGAACTATTCCATTCTAACTCATAAGGCAATAAGCTTTGAAACTAAACACAGTAAAAAATTGTTTGAGTCTTTATTATAATTTGTTAAAAACTCTCTTGCTTGGGGACAAGCAAGGCACAAGTGTGGGGTGTTTAACAACGCCTAGTGATATCAAGTATTTTAGGCGTTGTTGAGCCCTGTTCTTGATAAAATTATATCAGATATGTCTGGGTATTCTCACTTTTCGTGCCAGGACTTGTTTGGAAGAAAAGAATGGAAACAGGGACTAAAAGCGTGCAAAAGGAAGAAGTTTGGAAAGGAATGAAAAATCAAGGAAATACGTACGCGCGCCGCGGATATTGCAAATGCGCGACGCGGGCATGAGGCGGTGAAACACATTCAAAGTCCGAGAAAACGGGGAAAGATAAGTACGCGCGCCGTGGATTCTTCATTTGCGCGGCGCGGTCACAGGAAATTTGCAACTATAAATAGAGGCATTTCCAGCCGAAAACCCTAGCAAAGACCGGGTGTAAAATCGACCTTGAAGCTCTTTGACTCCAAGATTTCGTTTCAGCAAGCTCTCAATTGGTATTTTCATATTTTGGATTTTATTTGTATTTAATTAGTTGGATTAAGCTTTGGTTTCTATCTTTGGGAGTGACAACCATTGATACCAAGCTTAGGTTTCTGTTTTAGTAGTAGTTGGTTACTGATTTGATGTTTGGATTCGGATTTGGTGAATGAAAATCATTTGGTTACATTTAATATTAGTTTTTCGGTGTTTTGGATGTGTGATTGTGTTTTGATTGTTTGAATTGTGTTTGGATCTTGTTTTTTACCTTGTTGGGACTGTTTTCCTTCGCTGAATTCAGTAGCTAACTTGGTTAGGGTTAGGCATTAAACCTTAGCTGGTAATTGTTCAAGTAGAACTTTTGTTATTGGTTAGTTTATGCTTTGCTTGGCTTGCTTAGTTTGGATGCCTTCGATTGCTTCTGATGCAGAGATGTACTTCTGATTTCAGAAAGTAACTAGGTTCATTTGAGCTTAGCTTTGCTTAGCCTGAGTTTGTTTCAATTATTGCTTAGGTTGTTAGTAAGCAGAAAGATAGAAACCGATTCCTCCGACTGTAGCGTGACACTACTAGTTGGTAATCTGTCATCTGGTCTAACTCGAAGCTCCCGTGGATCGACCCTGACTACCACTATACTAGTGAGTGTTAGGTATTTTCTTATTTTTTGACCGCACGACGACCGCTGCGTACGTCAGGGTGTAGTAGCCTTACTTGGAGGTGGCAGTGCCGGCAGTGGTGTCGGGAGGTTTTCGGACCCATATAAAAGTCTAACGAGGAATTTGGAATGCCAAAGCTCACCAACGGTGACAAGTTGAACCAAACAAGTCCAAATCAGAAAGCTGGAGCAAATCCTTATGAACCACACTTGTAATCTTGTTCATTGAATCCCTTGCCCTGGTATAGCTTGTTTGACGATGCACATATAAGGGCTCTGTTTCAAACAAAAATGATAACAAAAAAATGATTTATGATTTAAAAAAAATACAAAAAGAGATATAGTGAACCCTACCATTAAGCACTTCACCGCCCTAAAAAACATAAAGTCTCCATCTTACTTCTGGTTTCCTTCCATCTGGTGGCTCAGTGAACAACAGTGTCACGCCTATCATCAAAAAATGTTGATTAAGTCATAAAGTAAAATAGTCGATGAAGAAGCTCCAAGAACATAAAATATAAAAAATAAGAAAAAAAGAAATTAAGAAAAGACTCACCTTTGACTCGATTAGTCTCAGCAGCAAGCTTTCCAGACAACTCAAATGAAGGCTTTTGCTGCAAGCCATGTTGGAATTTCAAGTTCATAGTATAAAGAAGTTGTTCTTTTTGCATCAAGTCAAAAGGAAACACTAATGTATAGCTTACTGGATTAAGGGTTGTTTTTTGTCTCATTAAGTCCTCTATGGGTAAAATGGCTGAATGGATATATATATATATATATATATATATATATATATATATATATATATATATATATATATATATATATATATATATATATATATATATATATATATATATATATATAAGGTATGTTTCTTTATCAGACCGAATAAATCGTCCAAATGACCATTTTACCCTTGGATTCCAACAACAAATTTCACAATATCCATTACCTTTTCTTTAGTTGCAAGAGCCTCTTCAGCTGCCTTCATCTGTGCTACTGAATCATCATCATTGCCATTCCTAATCGGGTTTGTTTCTTTATTAGAGCGAATAAACCGTCCAAATTACAATTTTACCCTTGGATTCCAATAACAAATTTCACAATAGCCATTACCTTTTCCTTAATTGCAAGAGCCTCTTCAGCTGCCTTCATCTGTGCTACTGAATCATCATCATTGCCATTCCTAATCACACATATTTACCATCTAATAAGATCCCTTATGCATTGGACTGAGACTCATGTCAACAGGAGAAAACTTGCAATTTTTTATCCCACCTTAAAAGGTAGAACAAAGATTCATCTCTCGTATATGCAAAAGACTTAAATGCCCTCACCATCCAAAATAGCCCTAAAATGCTTTTCTAGTCAGACTGAAAGACCATACAAAGTTTAAGAGTTAAGGAAGGTGCTTACCGATGATCATCTGTTGAATTATTTCCCTGAAATAATGAAAAACAAATACAAGTCAGTAACTTCGTTTATGACTTATCCATTGAAAACAAAACAATATTGATGGAATTAAAGGAAGCTATGGCCCCACTCCATTCAAACACCACCATTTTTTGCACCAAAATGGTATAATATTTGGTGCAGATAGTGATTTACTTCCATCCCATCACGCTGTTTTGTTTACCTTCTTTGATAGCATAAACATTGGCGGGAGCTGAAAGAAAGGTTACCATGGTGATGATAGTTGGTTGAATTCCTTCGGTTCTCATGTCATGGAATACATGGATTGCTTCCTCGTGCTAAAGTAATTTGTAATATAACTTATCATAAATTAAAATATACAAAGTACTAAAATGTATGAGATAAATCGACATACGAAGAAATATCTTCTCTCCTTATCATTTCTTCAAACACCTGGCGAGCTTTTTCCAGTGCATAGAACCTGACATACATATCAATCATCACATTACCAATGTATAAATTTAGTTGAAATCCCAACTGCACAAAATGTTCATATGATGAAGCACAAAAAGTGTATCAAATAGATGATCATAGCATAAGCCTTGAGAAGCTATGGATATCTAATGATGGAACTAAGAGAATGAAGGAAGATACCATACCACGGCTGGAATTGTTGGGATCTTCCAAGATAAATGTTGTGGCTCTTTAGCATTCTTTAAGAAAGCTTTAGCAAACAGGGGAACCTATCTACAAACCCAATTTTGTGGGTGAAACGCACACCTTCAACTGGTTGTCCCCGGCAAGTTGTATGTAGGTTTTATAGATGTGGAATCTTAGAATCTGATAAAACGTGCATACTATTTTGAGGATATCACCATAAACCTAAATTCATTGTGATTTGGATTTCTTTCTGAGGTTGCATTGTTAATTACAAAAAGTAACATTTACCAATATGATGAATAGTGCTTTCACTATTCATCTCAAAGCTTGACCACGTTTTTGGTTATTTCTCTAGTAAATATTTTTTCCCAGATAATCAACAATCATGTATGATGCGAAGAAAATAAAGTAGGATGCTATGATAAGCAGAGAATGGAAAGAACGTTGCTATTTTTTGCGTTTAAGCAAAAGAATAAAATACATAACATTTCCATTATGCGTCATTCATCAAGGAAAATTACCTCAAACCAAAAGAAATTAGTTACCGTAACGTTCTTGGAGTTGTACATTGACCAGAAGCTTTTAATCTCAACTGTAATAATAGCAAATAAATTAATAAAAAGTTAATTACATAGAAAACATAACATGTTTTTCAATCTACGTAAAAAGTTTGAAAAACTTTTTGGTTTTTGCTTTGGGTTTGTGATTTTTATCTTAAAGAGTATTTTTATCCAGTTTTCATTGATTTTTTATACAAATGACATTTCAAGCCTATTAACATAAAATACAATATTTTACCCTTTTTTGACCGTATGAGATGTGTAAATGTGTAAAGGGACAAAGCTTTCTTTATCATGATGCCTTCACACCATCTTAGAAGGTGATATATTTTTCCTTTGCAAAGCCCCTCATTTCTCTTTGATTAATCGTTCGAGTTCTAATATTGCAGGTATAATAATATGTTTTTATTCCTAACATTTGTATATTGAGCTGAATAGATTCAGCAATCGTCTAAATTACTAAAAATCAATAGTTTAATCTAGTTACTAACTTTACTCGTTGTAGTTGTATGGTAAATTAATAAAGGAAAGATTAATTTAGTAGATCAATTTAAACCCTATACGTGGGTTGGGATTAGATTTCAATAGAAAATATGTAGATTACAACAATTACACCAAATTGACAAAGAAATTGAAAGAAAATAGTTGACCTAGTTTGGTGGACTGGAAGCATGTGATATCGGTAGGGATGAGCTTGAAAATGTCACTGTCTACAAGTTTTTAGCACATTTTCTCACCTGAAATGAAAAACATACATATAAATTACCCCAAAGCCAACAAACTCAGGAGAAATCCAAATGTTATTAAAATCCGTAACTTCTCCAAATCCACTTTTCTTGAAAAAATTTTGGTACAAATTGTTTGGGTAAACTATGGTGTGTAAACATTGGATATTCTCGAAATACGAATATTCTGTTTCCACAATGTAATTTTATTGTGATGATACCCAATGGCAGAAAAAGAGTCGAAAATTCAAGAATAATTGGATTGAAAAGTACATTAAATATTGAAACTTTGACAGTTAACCCACGGTTGATGTTTTTATTCTTTTAGATTGAAATATGTTCATAAGTTTTTGTGAAATCTGTTCATTTAAGTTTTTGTACATACGATTCATATTGTGTTGTAACTCTCAAATAACCATTGAGTAAAAGCTAACATAACAACTCAATAAGGATTCCAACATTTGAGTATATCACGTGAAGATCATGCTTTTGATTTTAGTCTATACATGTCAATCTATAACTGTAAATAAAAAAATAGAGATCAGATCAATCAATTAAATGATATTGGAAGAATTAGGAAGATAGAGATGAACTGAAGTAGAGTGAAATTGAAAAAGCCTGAGTTGTGGTTAATAACTCACCAAGAAAGCCGAGGCGGTGTTGGCGGCGGAAAAGGCAAAGCAGGTGTACGACGGTATGGGTAATAAATACTCATTTATACTTTTGTGAATTGTGGTAGATAGATAGATTCTAAGTGTCTTAGCTGTGAGAATTGATTCTGCCAATCACCAGATTTTATATTACATTCAAGGTCTATACCATAGAAATTAAGCAATGCGTAATAAATATTCACATTTACATATTCCAGTTAGACATAGCTACTAACAGCTTTTATGCAAAATCTAATGCTATACAATGTCAGCGACACACAATTAAACTAACTAGAAAGGTCAACATTTGGAAATATGAGCCCAACACTTGAGCAACAAACACATTACCCAGGTGACAAAGCAATCGTAAAAAGATTAAAAATATTGAAATTTTAAGAAGAGAAGAGAAAAACAAACCTGCCAAGAACAGTGGCAAGGGTATTAAGGTAAGTGTCAATCATTTGCTCTCTCGTCAGAGCAGGATCCTTTGGAAACTCCATAACAATAAACCAATGATTATAATCACATCCAAGTAACATAATGGTTTCCCTGGGTTCACTACTACTGCTCCTTCTCGACGAATAATCTCTATGACTGCAGCCCTTGTTTGGTGTGTCCGAACCCGGGACGAATTCGGAATGGTTCGTGTAAAAATGGGTTTTAGTGTTTGAGAATTAACGAAAGGGATGTTAGAAGTGATGCATAAAGACGATTTAGAGATGGGATTTGGGGATTTAGGGGTTAGGGTTTTAGAGAGGACTGAGAAACTGAGACTGATGAGACGGTGGGCAGCATTGCAGAAATACCTTGAAGAAGAACGAATATTTCTTCGGATTCGTCGTCTTCACCTGAATAATGTGCATCAAAATTTAGGAAACCAAAATTATCAAATCAGATGATAAGTACATGATCGAGAAAATAGAATCTAAAGCCATGCGATAGCAGTGTTGAAGCAACCGTTTTTGGTGGTTCGATAGCGGTCGACTGGATGGGTGATGCCGGTTAAGATGAAGATGATGAAATCGAGAAGAAAGAAGATGAATGCGAAGTGTAAGACCAATTTGGGGACAGCCAAGGCGGAGAAGAACAATGTGTGGAATCATCCGGAAACGAATGAAGGTAAATGAAGCGGTGGAGAATGATCTGGAAACGAAGAAAGTAACATATTTATTATCCGGATCCACAAGGATCCGACAAGGACTAAACCGGATCCGTGTGACACTAACAAAAACAACCCAAAAAGAACAACCCAAAAAAAAGGTTACACGGGAACTGAAAAACTACGCAAATTAAACAGATGGTATAATATATGATCACTTAGGTATAAGGCAACACTAATGTTTTGTTTTCATCGGTGGCTCGTTGATTTATTTTTTTAGGTTCTTCCTTCTTAAAATCGCAATCCACAACTCTATAAAATCGATTCCCAGGTTCCTGTTTCCACCCCGAGAAGAAGTCAAGGAACAATATTCTTTAAGAATGGGGCATTCTCAGAAAATGGGGCATTCTCAAAGAATAGGGCTTTCCATATTGTGAAGATACAGATGTTGATTTGGTGTCGTTTTTGCTATAAGTCATTCTCAGAGAATGTCTATGAGAATGGCTCAAGTTCATTCTCAAAGAAGTGGACATTCTCAGAGAATGGGGCTTTCCATACTTTGAAGATATAGATGTTGATTTGGTGTCGTTTTTGCTAATAGCTTTTTGTACCATGAAGTATAAGTTATTCTTAGAGAATGGGGTTAGTTACTATGTAGCTTAGGTCATTCTTAGAGAATGGATGTGTATATGTTATATTGTACCTAATTCCTTGAGTCTGTATTCATGTTATTTAATCATTCTTAAAGAATGGGTGGGAATCGGACATTTTTATTCTTAATCGTAAGAATTCAAAGTGATGATCGATGTTCATTCCCAGAAATCGTTTTTATGCTAGCTTTTATTTCAATCTTCACTGTAAAAATCGTACATTGAGTAGATAATGGAACCCAAATTGAGAAGACGGTCCGTAATTTTTGTTTTGATCTTCAAAATTGATTTGAAAATTATATTGTTTCCTTATTTATATGTATATAGAAATGCCCAAAATGTCCTTAACCGGATGTTTTTAATTATTTTTATTTAATTCTTTTATTTTAATTACACAAATGCCACTATCATCTAAGCCATTGATATTTTCAATCTAATGGTCCAAAATTGGTCCTACATTCACACAATACTTACCAAATGTATTTAATACTAACTCTATATATATATATATATATATATATATATATATATATATATATATATATATATATATATATATATATATATATATATATATATATATATATATATATATATATATGGATCATTCGAGACATGTTAAAAGGTTGAGATCGCGAGGCCAATTGTAAGCCAATCAATTTTATGGCATATTAGTAAATCAATAAATTAATTATTCATAAAAGAAATAAGATGATTGTGATTACCTATAATCAAGGGATATGATCATGATCTTTCCATATTTACAGGTAAAATCAATTGAATCAGTAAACACGTATCTGTTCATGACTTGGATCACAATCGATTTCAATACTCTTTTCAATTGCTACAGTGTGTAAAATCGATGCATGTTGACTGATCGGGTTACAATTGATTTCAGTACTTTCAATTGTTACATTACGTAAACAATATTGGGTTACAGTCAATTTCAATTTTACATTACCAATTAATTTAAACACACTAAAAGTTCCGATTTCATCATATATTATGGATTCCATTTTATCTTTCAGCGTTGATGGTGAAGAGCCGGACAATAAATCATTAGAGAGTAATGATAATTCACAGCATAGTGGAGGTAATTTCATTCTCTAATGTTTTTTTCATTGAATTAGTTATCGCTTAACGGTGTAGAAGTAATAAGCTTTGATAATCTGTAATGATTAATATTACTTTAGTATGTTAAACTGAATCTTGTTAATCTGAAATGATTAATTAGTAACAGTGTTAACGTTATGTAAAAAGTTTACTGGATGACAAGATGGTTAAAATGTATTTTGATTGATATTATTAACCACGGATGATTCAATCATAATGCTTTGGACTACTATAAAATGATTATAGAATGTGAATTCGTTTAAAACCATATTATACCTCTGAAAATTTCATCTTTACAGGCAGCGCTAACTTCCACACAGGGGCAATTTTTCCCACCGCCTTCTTCCCTGCAAACATCTAGAGTTTGGAAAATACAAAGATTTTTTAGGGAGATTTCTTTCTTTATTTGTATATATAATCTGTGGTTGACTTGCCTCCTTTCTATATACCGCATTTGTATTGTTGATGATTCGATACAACTTTCTAATATTGAATCAACGTCCGTTTGATGGAAGTCCGTTTGGATTAATATCGAGATTCTTGAAGCTACATATAATCCACATAAACCAAATTCAGCATGATTCAAACTATATTAACCATAATCAGCAACAATTCCACCAAAAAACCTCAAAAAATTCAGCATTTCAACAATATGTCAACATTTCAGCCCTAAAAAATAACTAATATTAACCAACAAATCAGAAAATCGGGAAAATGGGAAGAAGCAGCGACAAATCGGGACCAAGATATTAGAATCATACATGCAGCAATGGTGGCGACCGGTCAGGCAGTGGTGTATCTGCAGCAGCGACTGGAGACACAGCGACGGGAGAGAGAGAGAGAGAAACGACGCCGGAGGAAGGAAACATCGGCAGGGCGCCGGATGAAAGAAGCAAAGACGCCGGAGGAAAGAAGCAGCAGTGCACCGGAGGGAGGAGGGAGGACGACAAGATGAGGTCCTGTGAACGGGAGGGAGAAGCGTTTTATCGTGTTCTATTTATTAGCTCAAACTTGTATTCTTTTTTTTTTTGAAGAGGCTAAAAAGGCAGGTACACCACTTCTAGCAAAAGAGGACGTGCAGACCTTTTAAGGTCAGTAGACTGCGAAAAAGCAAACGGTCTTCTAATAAAAACGTCAGCTGCGCAAACAAAAGAGTTTAAAATTGCTTTTTAGAAAAAACAAACAGCTACTTAGAAATTTTGTTTCATGATACTCATCCTTTCTGGTGATTAAATGTTAACGGTTTTATGATAATGTAAAATGATTATTGCTTTCAGCCCTATAGTCGATCACAGTGTCGTCGATCCGTTACTAATTCAGTGCTTATCCATTGTGAAATAGTTGGTGATCGGTAGCTCATCAGTTGGTGATTTTTTGTTGACGGGAGTCTTGAAGTCTTGGTATTGGCTGGTGAATGATGTGCAATTGATGAGAATGTGATGCGTGATTATGATGAAGTTGGGTTTTTGCAGAAGGTGAAGAAGATGATGATAAGATAAAACATATGAGAAATGTACATCAATATGAATTGTTGTATATGTTGTCTAGTTACAATTGGTTTAAAACATATGAGAAATGTACATCAATATAATTTTTCCAAATTTAATTTAATCTGATATGTTAATCATGAATGATTATAAGTAAATCATAAACATTGTAATTAATAAAGCACAATGCAAAGATAAACAAACTCAATATATTTGTAATCATAAATGAATAAAGGACAATGTGGAGATAAAAAATTCCAGTTAAATTGTAATCAAATACATGGAGTAGATTTAAAAAAATTCAACGCATTTGTAATCATAAAACCGATTGCAGTCTTGATCGTTATTCTTGTTATGATTTTTCTTGCTCCTCCCACCATATTCAAAAAGAAAGAGGGAGCACCCGTAATCATTGTTATTCTACGATTTACACCTGCAAAATCAAGTTCAAGAATATTAAAAAATCAATTTGCATGTTATAATGTTGTGTATATTCGTTCATGATAAAAAAAGATTATAATCGATGTTCTAATCATCTATGCAACCATAGTTATAATCATAAATCATTATAACCATATTTGTCGATCTCCCATGATTGACGGCTTATATGTGGACTAAAAAGTTGTCCATCTCCCATTATTGATATTAATCTAGAATGTTATTGGACTAATTCATCAACAATAACACAACAACTGGATACAAGATGTAACATCCCAGATTTTAGAGTAATTTTAAAAATTTTGATAAAACATTTTCAGCACATTCACGTCATTTTATTTAATATTTTTCAACATAAACATAAATCAAGTCTTTTAATAACATTCCATTGTCAACACAAGTTATAAACTAGCAGAAGTCAGAATCAAAATAAATCAATCTAAAACATAAAACTCTAATAGAAGCCGCCACAGTGTGTACGCGTCACGCGTTGCTATCTCCCACATATGAAGAACCTGAAACAATGATTTAATAGGGAAATGGTAAGCACACAACTTAGTGAGTCCCAACACATACAAAGCATATCAGTCACACGTACTCTACCCCTATCGGTAAAATACATCATCACATCGCAGTAAATCTTAGGTTATTCCACCCTGTAAATTGAGTCGTACATGCAATAGCCTAGCAGCACCATTAGCCATGCATGTAATCTTACTCTGTACACACTCATCCCTATATAACTCCTACCAGACTTCACAATAGCCTAGCAGCACACACCAATACACTTTAGACATCCAAACATACCACAACAATCAAGTATGCCATCACATCATATCAACACACACAACTACCGCAAAGGATGTATAATATCAGTACAATGCACATAATCTAGTACTATTCAAACACATCTTATAAGCACACACAAGCTATATTAAAGCATATATGGCATCCACACAATGTAGTGAGAAACTCACCTGATAAGTAGTAGTAAGTAACACACGCATGCAATGTAGTACTCCAGAACCCTCATTACTCACACGATTGCACTTCTCCTCCTCGTTCTCTCTTTGTGTATATAAATAAAGCTCAAACATCATACTTTAGGACTCTTGTGAATGTAAAATCAATACATATACTCTCGAATTAATTCAACTTTCTTATTGTGCCTGGCTTGATAATGTATTTGGTCGATTATCCAAGATTAAATACCATACCCAAGCAAAAGAGGGACAAAATATCATTCAACGAAAGTAAATTTACATGATCCCTTAGAAATCCAGTTTTGATAACCATTCGATCCTATTTTATACCTAAAATTCTAGAAAAGTTAATATTCAAAAAGTGGTAACTCACCAAGATGATTTGTTGGCTCGTCCATAAAGCAATATGGTTGGGATTTTGACATTATGGATGGTAGGGAAGATTTTTGTATCTTTATGATTTTACTTTAACAATTTACAAGAGTAATTCCCTTTCTTTTGGATTTTAATAACAAAGCTAATAAGATATTATAGTTCTTATGCCATGAACGGGTTCAACAATGAAGCTTGTGCATCCTTATGAATTACACTTTAAGGAAAATAATGTTGTAAATGCTATTCAAACATTATACAATGTTGCATTAATTGGAACAAATCAAATCATGCACATACAATTTACCAAACATGCTAAGGAATAAAATATCGTTTCTTGACTTCATTTTCAAACTCCACAATACGGAAACTAATAAGGTAAATTATGGAAGTCAAGCATATCATATTCGATCAGTTTATAAAATATCAATTTAATTATCATATATGTGTCGATAAACATCTAGATCTAATGAACTTACCAATAAAAGAGGGATCGAAGATGATAGTACATCAATTAATAGGATAATGAAAAAGGTGAGAATATTTCTGTAAGCAAAATGCAATACTCAAAGTTAATATCATATGCTTGATAATTGCAAATACCAAACCACAATTGCTTTATAAGAGTTCGAGAGATTTCAAGTAAACGAATCTTACAAATTTAAAATATTTGAATTGCTATTATCAAAGTCCAAATTTAAAACATCACCTAATAGAACGACGTCAAAGAGAAATATAAAAGTAAAAAAATACATAATGGAAAAAAGAATGAACTCAATTGTTATATGTATGTTTCTAGGGATGAATACAAGAAACTTAATTCACCTTTTTAAGATGGGAAGTGATCCGTATACAACAATTTTTCTCCATACACAACAATGCATGTTTTAAAAGTGTTGTACATTATACATAAAAAATATTAAATTGTTGTGTATGGAAAAAAATTGTTGTGTACAGATCACTTCTAATTTAAGACGGTCATTAAAATAAAATGTTTCCCACCCTTCATGATACAAAAACAATTAATAAAAGAGTAGATGAATAATAAATAAAAGCCTCTTATTCATTTCCGCTAATTTGAATATCACAATACGAACAATGTAACAATTAAAAAAAAGGAAAAGAGCCATGTCTAAAAAGGGTACAAAGAATAAAAGAAAAGAAACTTTTATTTTTCATTGCGATAAGTTTCTACATGGTTGCATCTACTTACAAAAGAAATTTCAACCACACCAACAAACTTATATTCTTCAACATAAAATCGTTCTTTGATGAATACAAAGAACATGTAAGCCAGTGGATAATATTTTAAGTATATGTATTAAGAAAAACTCTTTATTGGTGAGGAATCAAAATACTACATTTATATGTATAATATACATGGTTAAACATATTAACCAATATTATAGAATAAACACAACAGCTGAGTAGAAAAGATAGAGATGAAAAACGAAGGAGAAGCAGGAAGAGATGAATCTTAGAGGATTTTCTCTATCAGGCTAAGTTGATCGATTCAACTTTTATTAAAAATGTGGAGAATGGGTTCATATATTATATATGGGGATATTAGATGTATGGTATCAGATCTGTCTATCTCATAGGCCATCTGGGGTGGGCTCTCATCAGGTCTAATTTTTTTCTTGTCACATCAGCGTCCAGTCAGTATCCATCACTCCTTCCCTCATCCTCGGAAATGGTTACATATCGGTACAATTAATTAAGCTCAATGCACAAGCATATTGCTTGGTTTTATGTTTGCTCGTGCAACGAGTGTAACACCCCAATTTCACACCATTTTTTTTTACAGAGAATTCATAATACAAAACATTTAATTATACATATGAGGTATTACTATTCCGCATCATTACCACAATTTAAACATTTTGTTACATACTTTACATAACGAAAGCTATTGTCCCACGCCCGACTCATCTAAGTCATTTTCTGACCACCTGAGTACATAGCATTTTAAAAACATACGTAAGACATATTGTCTCGTGAGCAATATGGGTTTAGACCCAAAATAGTTTCTCAGATTTCAATCATTCAAAATTTCATAATATTTAAATTCCTATGAGCGCACCCATAGGTATTCTATCTTATTTGATAGCACATTCCTACGAGCGCACCCGTAGGTTTTATACGAGACGCACCTGTATAACTCCTCCCTCGATAGCATGAAACGAATTCATCCATCAAGGTACCAATTAGACAACTACTTCGCGACGAGAGGTACCATCCCAGTAGTGTCTTTTGACCACCCTACCGCAGCAGGCCGTGATCTTTATCCGAATACTTCTCAACATACCAACATGGCTCAATCACTTCATTGGTTCCCTGCATTTATTGTTTATCTTTTATACACATTATAGATACAATTTCATGGTATATTTTCTATTCCATAAGACCATTTTGACTCCAAAACATTTTGTATAAAACTCGTTTTGCTATGTACTCAAATATCCACACATTACTCACCTCGAGTCGGCAATGTAAAAATCCGTGCGGCAACTCCGCAAATCCAACCAAGCTCAAAACCGAACACCTTATACTCCTATAAGGTATATTAAGTTATTATATGTCATAATAATTAAGTCCTACCTTAATTATATACTTGTAGAATTAAAACAGTTATTATATTTACTTTCAGCTTTTGACCCCAAAACATAAAATCTGTTTATGACCCCTTTAAGCCCATCTTAAACTTAACCAATCAATGATATTTTTATACAGTCACCTAGCTCACCTCTTTAGGTTTCCAGGGATATAAGGCACATGCACTAACTATTTTTCCTCTATTATATACAATTTAACCAAGATAGGGTATCAAAATATGCCAAATCCAAACCAGGTTACGAAGAATGCCACTTTCAACCTAGAAATGATCATCAATAAATTCTGGGAAAAATATTGGACAAACAAGACCCTAAGACAAGACTACAGGCCCTGACCTCATATCATTTGCACCTTCCAAGCATAAACGAAAAATCTCCAAAGTTGACTGATACAATCAGTTCACCCACTGAACCACCCTTGAAGAAATATTAATCGATGAAAATGGGTTACGAACTGAACTCTGAGATTTGGTAAGGGCAAACTAGACTCCAAAAGTGAACTAAGGCAACTGACCTTGCCCCCAAACCATTTTTGTACATTTAATTATGAATTTACCAATTCCGAATTCACTGTTCGTCAAAGTCCTGGACCAGTCAGTGAAGATTGCAACCTTCACCTGACTTAGGGTCCGAGTTAATCCAAGGGCTTCTGGACCAATGAACTACACACCTATAGCTTTCCAGAAAGGTATGATTCACCCCAAATGGCCAAAAACACAAGTTTATATTAAATTCCCAAAAGATCTGAGTAAAATCAACAAGTAAGCTCAACAGATTAGTCCAATAAGTTGGACCAGACCTCCAAGAATTAGTTAAACCTCCCAATGCGCTAAGAACTGGGTTCTAAAATTTTATATGGAAAAACTAGACACCAATACCTAACTAATGCCGCTGATTTCATCCCAAAACCATGTTTCTCCAATTTATCGTGATTTTTACAAATTGAATTAAAGCACTTCGTAGTTCATTAAACAGCCCTTGACAAAACCCACATTCTGACCTATTTAGAGTTATAATCAGCTTTTGCACTAAAAATAAAAGTTGTAACTCACATCCTAGCCTTTCTAAAACCTATGGCCTCATAGTCTAACCATTGTTCGTTGAATTGTTATGAATTTTTGAAGTTTCTGACAGAGATCTTACCTCCAAAAGGAAATTGCCTCCTGCCTCGGTTCCTTCTCCCTTTCTCTCGATCGGACAACAGCAAGCCCAAAACCAATTAAACCCTACCACTTTTATGTACCATTTTAAGGAAAGAAAATACAACCTAAGTCCTTGTAGTTTGCTATTGTATTTTTGTTTAGCACATTTTGATATAATTTCACATTTAAAGTTTTCAAAGTTGACATAAACTATCCCCCTACTATACTTTCCATCTTAGAATCATTATTTCCATTATTATTATTATTATTATTATTATTATTATTATTATTATTATTATTATTACTCGCTAAAAATAATTAATTCACATAAACGAATGAATCGGAAAAATGGGGTGTTACAACTCTCCCCTACTTATAAGAATTTCGTCCCCGAAATTCAACACCAAGACAATAGGTAATCTAGATTGAAACTTTCATTAACCCATAATTCCACAAGATTAATAGTCTGTGAATACATTAGCCCATATTTCATTTTTATATTGGTCTATTAATTTGCCCATAACTACTAACCCAATAACATGAGCCCAAATATGTTAAGCTTTAGCCCATTAGGCCTAGATTCAAACACGGGATGAAAGATCAAAATAAGTCAAGGTCAATACCCCTCCAATATTAACAGATAGGTCCTACATTTTGTTTTTATATGACATCACTTTATACACCTTTATTCCAAAAAGTCTCTTCAAGATCCTATTATCACCAGAGACAAACAGCGAATTTGAAAAAGAAACGGCACTTGGGGTAATGAGGAGTCGCATCCACTGTAGATGGTTTGAATTTTTGGTACTAAAACGTGAGGTGTCCTTTCAGTTCCGTGCGTCCTTTCGGTTCCTGCTGCAAAATGCTATATATACAAGTATGTAGCATCATTTATTTCCACATTCATTTTCAATCTCATCCTCTCCTATCACTAGTTTGTTCATAAAAGAACTCATATTTAAAGCTGAGTCATGGAAAACAGATCTTCAATGGACGATCTGTCGAACACTGGACCTGGTTTTCCGCAAGGGGAGGGTACTTCAAACCAGGAATTCTTAATAGAGTTCGGTGACTTAACATTCTAGACATCTATCATCCATATTTTGTTTATCTTTCTAAGGTTTTGTTTGATTTTGAATTATGTTACAGTCTTCCAGATATACTACCAATAGAGCAACTCCATGGTGAGCCGGAAATTTTCCCGAGCTGAACATTAACTCAGAAGATCCGGTGCATGTATCTTTAGACTTTGCACATAATACTAGCATACACCACCCATACAACCTCTATAGATATAGTTATGCAGTTCTTCCCTCCTAATAGGCGTAAGGGGGTATATTGAGGTTCAAGTCCTTCTGTGACCCAAATGAATAGCCTAACGAGGAAGATACCACCCCTAACACCCCTAGAATCTCTATTCATGCTCACAACATGTCATTACACGTCTGAACACACTATAGTCGTTTAAGCAACCTCTTTCCCCTTCAAATGAACAATTCTCGCCTACTTGGGTTCAAACCCGATCCTACCTGATCCTTTCAGCGACATTTCGCCTATTCCTGCAACAATGGTCCATGCTCTTTTACTTTCAATCACATTGTGTGTCTTCATTCTAGCAATTTCAGCCGCGCCAAAAGCTTAATTTCATTTCTCGTAGTCGCACTTGTCGACTTGACCAGCTCCCCCACTTTGATTGAACATAACACTTGCCTCAAAGCCTCGACATCTCTTTAGTAAACACACTTTACTTCCATCTCCCACTTCTTCAACTTCTTTGGAGAATGAAAAGTAAACCTAGCTTAACAACCCAATAACTCACATCAATGCCAAACACCATCTCATCACGCGTGTTTCGACGATGTAAAGACATTTACATCAGCCATCGTATATTGCTTATCTTCTGCTAGACACTCTAACCGTCCCCGACATCTCCTTGATAGTGAGCTGTAAAGCTCAACCACATGCCCTTTCTATCCCTGCCCTAACCGCTCTTGCAGCACATGACCGCTCCATCACTTACATCATCTCTGTGAATTTTCGTGTCATCCCAGGCAAGCTCTCTGTCGTCTGCTCCAAAACTTGAGACACATACTACCTCTGGAACCGCATCACAAAATCCTCCTAGGTCAAAACCCCGACCTGATCCGCTGACATAGATGTGGTCTCCATTTTCTTTGGTCAACTTTTACCATTCATTACTCTTTACTTGTTATGGCTAATACCAAAAATAACTTTTACCTTTCTTATTACCCCAACTGCATCATAATAACGCTTCAATAAAGACTTGCATTTCTGACTCAACAATTACTTGTTTTATCTCATCATACTTATTAGGCATACACTACTTTCATACTCATATAGATTACCACCATTTTCTATAGACATTCAATCTTTACGTCTCATACATTTTACTTATAAACTTTCTAGGCTTAAAACCCAAAATTTCTTTCGTTACATCTTTTACCATTTTTCTTTATGTGTCATAAGGCTATATGCCCAACACATTACATTACTCTTTCATTTATACTTCATTTCTTTACACTATTTACTTCTACATATCTTAAAGCGATATACGCTATACATTTCTTTACAACATTATGTATTTCATATTGCATATAAGACTTACTTCTTATGTATCTTTAGGTGATACACAACTCCCATTTAGTTTCTCATTATCTATCATTCTTTCGTATTTCGAGGCGATATGCCAACTGCATTATCTCACTCTTTTGCTTCACACTTTATAGTATTCTAATTAGAATACCTACTTTATAACTACCTTTATACTTTTATACATGATGTAAGTCCCAAAACTTACCCATTCTTTTATATTTATAAGCATGTATAAACACATATATACACATTCTTTTACATTTCATAATTACTAGTCATGTACAGACCATTTCTCACAATCATTGGATACCTTTACCCGTTAGATTCATTCACATTCGGAAGTAGTAACTTGCTATCTGTTTATTATAATTCTTATTTTTCATTCTTTATCTCATATTTAATTCTTTGCCTAGTACTTACTTAGGCATTCTCTCTTATTCCTTACTTCATATTATTTATGACTCTCAGTCATCGTTCTCTCATTCTTTCAGTTACCCTTTTATCATTTACATTTCTTCTTATACTTATTTTATATGATAACTAGATTTGATTCCAATGACCATTTTTCTCATCACCATTTTCTTTAATAACTTTCTTTATATTCCTCTCATTATCTTCATCGTTTGTCTTATCGTTAATTTCTCGCCTAACACTTGATTAGGCATTCAACCTCCATTTCTCAATTCATTTTCTTCTAGTCGTATTATGATAATGCAAAATACTCATAACCTTTAATAGTTTTCCATTTCCTTCCCATTCAGGTAACTTACTTTGTTATATTACTCATTATAGCATTGTACTTATGACTTAATTATTTGTTCCAACCATTAAATGCATTTACTTATCATATTTCCTTCGGGTTTGGAAGTCACGGCTTCTTATTTCTAAATTTTCATTTCTGTCATTGCTTCCTTATCTAATACTTAATTAAGTATTTTACTTTCATTTTATAATAACGTACTTGATCACAGCTTTTAGTAATCATACTTTAATTCTCTCGTTGTCCCTAGGAGGCACTTTATATTACTTCTCAATATTCATTCTTTACCCTTTCATAGTACCTCATGTTCCATTACGTATACTTTACATTATTTTTCATATGGTATGGTGGTTATGATAATCACATATTTGGATTTTTACCTTTTTACCCTTTCACGCACTTGTTATCTTAATTTCAATTCTCTTTATTCATACTTTATAATAATTCACATCTAGAATATGGGGTTTTCCCCCACTTCATACCTCATACTTATTATTTCATCTTTAATACTTTTCAAATATTACTTTAGTATGTTCGGGCATACTGGGTTTATTACACAGGTACTCTGAACCTATGCCCCTCACACCTCCTCCACTAATCTCTTACATATTCACATGATTCTCGTATGATTCCACCAGACTCATATATATATCCTGTGATTATGATAGTACGGGCCCATATTATTATAATCACCCATACATATTTGCTTCCAGCTTTACCACCAGGACTCATGTTTCACTGTTTCAGGTTTACCCCAACTTCTACTTACTTACGTCCTCATATTTAAGTATGTACTTTACTTAACTCCTACACAGTTTAAGTCTAGGTTCAAGTATTAACACCTAGTTCGCTTAAACTATGGCTCTGATACCAAATTGTAACACCCCAATTTCACACCATTTTTTTACAGAGAATTCATAATACAAAACATTTAATTATACATATGGGGTATTACTATTCCGCATCATTACCACAATTTAAACATTTTGTTACATACTTTACATAACGAAAGCTATTGTCCCACGCCCGACTCATATAAGTCATTTTCTGACCACCTGAATACATAGCATTTTAAAAACATACGTAAGACATATTGTCTCGTGAGCAATATGGGTTTAGACCCAAAATAGTTTCTCAGATTTCAATCATTCAAAATTTCATAATATTTAAATTCCTATGAGCGCACCCATAGGTATTCTATCTTATTTGATAGCACATTCCTACGAGCGCACCCGTAGGTTTTATACGAGACGCACCTGTATAACTCCTCCCTCGATAGCATGAAACGAATTCATCCATCAAGGTACCAATTAGACAACTACTTCGCGACGAGAGGTACCATCCAAGTAGTGTCTTTTGACCACCCCTACCGCAGCAGGCCGTGATCTTTATCCGAATACTTCTCAACATACCAACATGGCTCAAGCACTTCATTGGTTCCTGCATTTCTTGTTTATCTTTTATACACATTATAAATACAATTTCATGGTATATTTTCAATTCCATAAGACCATTTTGACTCCAAAACATTTTGTATAAAACTCGTTTTGCTATGTACTCAAATATCCACACATTACTCACCTCGAGTCGACAATGTAAAAATCCGTGCGGCAACTCCGAAAATCCAACCAAGCTCAAAACCAAACACCTTATACTCCTATAAGGTATATTAAGTTATTATATGTCATAATAATTAAGTCCTACCTTAATTATATACTTGTAGAATTAAAACACTTATTATATTTACTTTCAGCTTTTGACCCCAAAACATAAAATCTGTTTATGACCCCTTTAAGCCCATCTTAAACTTAACCAATCAATGATATTTTTATACAGTCACCTAGCTCACCTCTTTAGGTTTCCAGGGATATAAGGCACATGCACTAACTATTTTTCCTCTATTATATACAATTTAACCAAGATTGGGTATCAAAATATGTCAAATCCAGACCAGGTTACGAAGAATGCCACTTTCAACCTAGAAATGATCATCAATAAATTCTGGGAAAAATATTGGACAAACAAGACCCTAAGACAAGACTACAGGCCCTGACCTCATATCATTTGCACCTTCCAAGCATAAACGAAAAATCTCCAAAGTTGACTGATACAATCAGTTCACCCACTGAACCACCCTTGAAGAAATATTAATCGATGAAAATGGGTTAAGAACTGAACTCTGAAATTTGGTAAGGGCAAACTAGACTCCAAAAGTGAACTATGGCAACTGACCTTGCCCCCAAACCATTTTTGTACATTTAATTATGAATTTACCAATTCCGAATTCACTGTTCGTCAAAGTCCTGGACCAGTCAGTGAAGATTGCAACCTTCACCTAACTTAGGGTCCGAGTTAATCCAAGGGCTTCTGGACCAATGAACTACACACCTATAGCTTTCGAGAAAGGTATGATTCACCCCAAATGGCCAAAAACACAAGTTTATATTAAATTCCCAAAAGATCTGAGTAAAATCAACAAGTAAGCTCAACAGATTAGTCCAATAAGTTGGACCAGACCTCCAAGAATTAGTTAAACCTCCCAATGCGCTAAGAACTGGGTTCTAAAATTTTATATGGAAAAACTAGACACCAATACCTAACTAATGCCGCTGATTTCATCCCAAAACCATGTTTCTCCAATTTATCGTGATTTTTACAAATTGAATTAAAGCACTTCGTAGTTCATTAAACAGCCCTTGACAAAACCCACATTCTGACCTATTTAGAGTTATAATCAGCTTTTGCACTAAAAATAAAAGTTGTAACTCACATCCTAGCCTTTCTAAAACCTATGGTCTCATAGTCTAACCATTGTTCGTTGAATTGTTATGAATTTCTGAAGTTTCTGACAGAGATCTTACCTCCAAAAGGAAATTGCCTCCTGCCTCGGTTCCTTCTCCCTTTCTCTCGATCAGACAACAGCAAGCCCCAAAACCAATTAAACCCTACCACTTTTATGTACCATTTTAAGGAAAGAAAATACAACCTAAGTCCTTGTAGTTTGCTATTGTATTTTTGTTTAGCACATTTTGATATAATTTCACATTTAAAGTTTCCAAAGTTGACATAAACTATCCCCCTACTATCCTTCCCAGTTTAGAATCATTATTATTATTATTATTATTATTATTATTATTATTATTACTCGCTAAAAATAATTAATTCACATAAACGAATGAATCGGAAAAATGGGGTGTTACAACGAGAGCTCCTCGTACAGGCAAGAAAATGCGACGACCCCTCACTAGGGGACGGTGTTTACCTTACTTTTTGTGAGGGTTCACACACCACGTCGCACCCACTCTAAAAGGCCTAAGGATTAGTAAGGTTTTTATATATTTCGGGTTCGCACTTAACGTTTTATTAATTGTACTCATGGAAATTTGGATGTTGATATAGAATTTGATCAGATTTGAGACAAAATTCATAATATGACCAGTCGAGTTATACCTAAAGTTGAATAGGATTGGCCTCTTAAAATTTGAAAGATCTAAACCTATGTGGATTTGAAAGGTTTATAGTTATAATGTTATAAGTACTATTGTCACAAAGTAGATTATGTTTGGTTAAAATATATAAATACTTCAATTTCAAATTATTGATGAGGGTCATGTAAATGTTATAACAAATTTTAGTCTTTCATTTCGGTAACGACTATGATGTTAATTCTAGATGGATTCGTGGTTGTTTGGAGATGGCTAGAGGCTCTGTGTTGGTGAATGGTAGTCCTACAGATGAGTTTCAGTTTTATAAGGGTTTGCGGCAAGGGGATCCGCTTTCGCCTTTCTTATATATATAGATAAATAAGGGTTTGAATTTAAAGATAAATTTAGGAATATACTTGAATTGATGGCAGTTTTAGGTGAATGGTATTCCTACAAATGAGTTTCAGTTTTAGGTGTCTAAGTCATGACTATAATTTAGGAATATACTTGAATTGATAGCAGCACATTCCTTTTGGGTTGCCCTCATAGCTAGCAATTTGACAGAATAACTTTTAGAGAGAGAGAGATTGATTTATTAGCTGATTAATAAATCAATATAAATAATTTGTTAATATACTATGAGGATAATATATTAATTAGAAATAGTATTATTTAATTAATAATTAATCAGAAATTAATTGGAATTAATTTTGGGATTAATTGGATTAACTAAAAGTGCAAGGGCTGAATTGTAATTGTTCAATAGTTGAGCAATAGATAATTATAGTATATATATATATATATATATATATATATATATATATATATATATATATATATATATATATATATATATATATATATATATATATATGTAGGGTGAACGAAAATTAGGATATTTATATCCATAATTTTCGAATTATATATATAGATAAATAAGGGTTTGAATTTAAAGATAAAATGTTTATCCGATTTGAATTCGAATAAGGCTTATCTGCTAAACCCTTGAGGCTATAAATAGGGAGTCCTAGTACCCTAAGAGCCACGAAATTTTAAGGGTTTTTCTCCCTCTTTATGGTTTTTCTTGTTGCCAGCTTTGGGTGTGAACCATTAGAGGCATGACGCTTGTGGTGCTCGCTTCCAAAATATCAACAAATTTTAGTAATTTCTTTTGATTCTTTTTAGTAATTTTAGATTGGCCTTAGGTATTTAATTATATGTTCAAATAATGAAAACATAGATCCAAATTAGGTTTCATGAGAACTTAGGGTTTAAATTTGTTGTTTTGCATAAAACATATCAGTGGTATCAGAGTTTTTTGGTTGTTTTCTGTTTGAATTGCTATAATAGTTATACCTAGATTTTAGGGTTTATTAAATCTAAACCGTAATAAGGCCAAAATAGATTTTAGGATTTAGGGTTTTCGAAACCCTATCCCCTCCCCTCTATTTTTTCGAAATCTATATTAGGGTTTTAGAATGTTTTCTATTTTTGGGAACTGTGATTATTAAATAATTGGATAACCTTAAACCCTTATGTATTTTTCAAAATTAGCGGGTTAAAGGATAGAATTAAATTAATTTGATTAATTTGTTGATCCCTATCTGATTTAATTTATTTAATTAACTGTTTAATTAAAAGATAAAAATTAAATCAATTAAGGTTTAAATTTAAATTTAAATTAAAAGATTAATTTCAAAAATTTAAATAGATAAACCAAAATATTTTAAAAGGTTTAAAATACATCTTATATATTATTATTATTAAAAGTTAATATTTATATGTATAAGAACTGGTCAGTCAAATCGCTAGTATGCCTCATTCACGAAGCTAATCTATAAGGGGGGGGGGGATAAGGAAATTACCTATAAAATGGCAGTTAAATGGGTGTCCACTCTCACCCACCGCTCCCTTGATTAGTGAAGGGTCGTTAGCAGAATGGATTTGATAGGACTACTTAATCTTATTAAAAGTATAATTTTATTAATCAAAGCACTAGAATCGATTTTATAAAATTCTCAAATCTAGTTACTTTAGGAAAAATGTGAAATATATGCTAATCCATGAAATTGTACATTACACCTTATGAGACATTAGTGGAGCGTGAGTGGTTAACCGACACACTAATAGGGGCTCATAAAGAGTGGTAATGGTTTTCTCATAAATTATCATTGTTGATGGAGCGTGTGTGGTTAGCCGGCACATCAATTCGAGATGATAAAATATATTGAGGTTACCAAGCATATTTGCATGGTTATTCACATCTTGTTTGTGATCATCGGCATCCCAGTCACAAATGGAATAGCATAGTCTGAGATTTAACATGTCATTGAACAGTTCAATGAATCTCACAGATCTAGGAATTTCATAAGACTGAAATTGATAAATGTATATCTACCTTAATGACCATTATGATGTGATTACGACATCCCTCTTCACAGCATAGTTGGGAGATTTTGGATCCTAGCCTTGTTAGATAATAAATTGGTAATTATTTAAAAGGATTAATTGAACTAATAAATTCTGATTTTATAGATGTCTGAATCTAGTGTAGATTCTCCTCCTTCTCCTCCATCACCAATTTTTGAGAGCTTCAGAAAGTTCCTATTAAAAAATGGAAAGTCTATGGAAAGGCTGACTGGCCTAAACTATGTGGTTTGGCTTCGCAAATAGATAATAGTTCTTAGTTTTGCTTACAAACCATATCTGATTGAGTGTCCGCTCCTTGTTCTACTAAAGCATGGCATCACACAACAGCTTGTGATGAGCATGACTCATTGTTTGGTGAATAAAACGAGGAAGTTCGTTGCCTCATGCTATTGACCATTGACCCCGAGTTCCGCAGGGATTTTGAATTATTGGGATTATATAAATTGGCACAGCTGGTTCAGGAAAGGTTCTGAAACAGGTGGTAAAGGGACGAGCTAAGATCTCCAAAGAGTTTGAAATGTGCAAGCTAGAAGAAGGAAGTAGCACCAGTTTGCATGTTCTCAAGATTGAGAGACACATAGGCGAACTGTATAAAATTGGTCACCCTTTTGATCAGGAGTTAAGCTCTAACTCAACTCGCTGATCCGTTCATTTAGATGTACAGAAAGGGTAACCAGGATAAAACTATCATGGAAATGCATTCAATGTTGACTTTGTATGAGTCGTTCATGGAGTAGCATAGTTCCACTGATTCAGCTGCTTCGAGATTTAGTCCAATGATAAGGCACATCAAGAAATGATCCAGATTGTCTGGACTGGTTCTTCGATGTCTCAAACTGGGAATCCACAGGGTGGGACACAGTCGTAGAAAATAGATGCATATGACATTGATTACGTTATTAGATGCATATGACATTGTTTCACATGGTACATTGTTCTGAAGATAATTCTGCTTTAATAAAATACTTTTTATAAAACGTGGTTGTTTTAATTATCCTCGAAAAATGTTGTGTGAATGTGTTGATGGGATAAATGGAAATAACTTAATGTTGATGCATCCAAAGTGTGTTGGATTCGTGAATTGTGTCTTCTATGATTGTTAAAGTCAATTTTATAAGAATCACTTCAACTAAAAGTCCAGTTAGACATGACTTTGGAATCATTTGACTTGGAGTCACATGATGAATTGAGTTCTTAATCAAATTAATTGTTGCAATAAATGAATCATCCAAAGATCCAATAGATAGGATTTTGGAATCAGTTGACTTAGAATCAGGTGATGAATGCATATCTCGAACAAATTAACAAAGTCATAAATTTACATGGAGATGTAAAAGACATTAAGATTATAAGCAACGGACACATTAATTATTGTGAATTGCTCGAATCTTCAAACAAAACACAATTAGTTATACTTCATAATATTTGCCAATTAGTATGACAAATATGGCTTCGCTTATTAGAATAAGCGATTGATTGAAACTTTGAACTGTTCAAGGGCTTCAAAGGAAGTATAAGATCAACAGAACCTAGTGATAACGTAAACTGAGAAAATGTTTCTCAGTTCATCCTCTTCCAATAACATTAATGGTTATAATGTGTCTTAGGGAAGGTGATCGAGCATTAGTCGAAATAGTTCGATCATCGATGTATAAATACACTTCCAATTAGTTTTCAATGAATTGGATATTTAACCAGTCAGACCATAAAAGCATATGTAGACCACATCTTAGACTAAGTAGGTTGCACAAACACTGTCTAAAATGTAAATTAGGGTTCACCCCTACTTATGCATGGAAGGTCCAGGGTCATGTAGCATTCGTTCGAACCTCATAACATGCCTGTTACTGATCAGCAGTGTCGTTCCATTGGCCATCACACGTGTACATTTGAAAGAAAGTCCTTTTAGAAAGAGCTCATGTTTAAAGTAAATAATGGGAGCTAGATTAATGCTGAAGGAGTTCTGGGATTAGCCAAGTGAAAGAACCCATAGGCATCAATAGGCCTTGACCAAGAATCATGTTCCTGTTAAACCTGTCATACTCTTCTTTTCGCTTGATCAGTAGTATTGGTCACCGTCATAAGGTATTATGATCTGGGTGACATACCGATTAGTTGTAAAACACTAAGTTGGTATAGATAAGCAATCCTACTACTTGGAAGCATTAGTGGGCCCGATTGCTACCAAATAAGAGAACTTAAAGGCGAGACTCAGTCTATGTGATAATTTGACTGATTTTACACCTGGTCTAAGAACCAGTGAGAGTAATTGAATCATCAAAAGAAAGCGACATATATAGAAATGTAGTTATGGTTAGAGCACATCTGGTTGAGACGATACTCAAAGTCAAGCAATTGACTCCGAGAGAAACGCTCTCAATAGAAGATGAAATCCGAAAGGATACTGTTTGATATAACTGCATCTTATGAGTCGTTAGTGGAGCATGTGTGGTTTACTGGCACACTAATGGGGACTCATAAAGGGCATGCCAATATAAAAGGTACATAGTCCGAGATTCATCCATCGGGCACCTCGCAAGAAAGGATATTCAGATTCTCAAATTATAACAAAAGTTTGGATTTTGTGAATAGCCTCAAAGATTCCCATAATTATGTCAAAAGATTTGGATTTTAGATTCTCAAAATATGCCAAAATGTTTGGACTTGGTGAACCAATTTTGGCACGGGCTACAATGTAACTTTTGTAGCCTATTTGAAGATTGAAGCGTTGAAAATTTAAAACTCAAATTGGGCTTTGATTTGGGCCACATTTCCTGCACCAATCCATAATCTCAAAAGCTGCCCTCTTCGGCAATTCAAAACCCTAATCCCCAAATTCCTGAATCTGCTATATAAACCGAAGCTACAATGCATACCTCCACACCCAGAGATCCACCATATTCACACTCTTATCAAGCTTTCATCTGCGTTTACCCTGGTATATCTAAAATTATGCTTCGTATACTATTTTCCAACTGCGCTGTTACAAGTATCTCGAGCTTTTTTCGCCTCTTTGTGAGAAATCATATCTAAAATTTCTTAATTGAAGTGGTTTTTCTACGGACTTACGTCCTTAAGAGGCGTAAATTCATTGCGGAATCGTTGAGTCGCTTCGCCTCAGTTAATCGCCGGGCGCAGCTAATAAAACCCCGCTAAATTCATTGAATTGTATGTGTTTGTGTGTCTTTCTTCGTATTCGATTTAGGTTTTTTAATTAGCTTTAAAATCATTTGTATGATCCTATGATGGCATGATATCTTTGAGACCTGATCAATTACATTTTGATGACAACTATAAGCATTTACGCTGAGGATCCTTATAAAATATAACTCTATTTTATCATAGTTATTAACTAGTCATTTGTAATTTTCCATCTGTTTTTTCATAAACTTTATAAAAAATTCTACAATTTTAGCATTTGACATGATGAAGTTTGCACTGGGCTCTGAGAGCAGTTGATTAATTGCTTGATTTGATGCATAATGCAGCCTAGAAAGCTAGTCTGATCGCTTATATTTAATGCTAAATACGATGGATTGTTCAAATAAGTTTTTTCGTAACATTATATAATCTTATAGAAGTTTAAACAAATACTTTGGTTTATTATTGTGTTGCGATGATGATGGAACTTGCATCCCAGCTCACTATGAGGCCTTAATATGTTTAAGGTTGTGGATTACATTTAGTTCATTTTAATCTGAGCTTTTACCGTTATTTGTTTTTAGTATATATTCGATATTTATTTTTAAATATATACATACATTTTTTATGCACTATGTTTGAAATAGTTAATGTGAATCTTGTTGATAATTTGGTTGCAGTGATGATGAAACTATCTAACCCCAGCTCTATGAGACCTTAATTTGTTTAAGGTCTGGGAATTACAATATTTAGTGTTTTATCTGAGCTTCTTGAGCTATTTTTCAAACTGTCGCCCGGTATTTTATTAATTAAACTTATTTATAAATTTCTAATTATGGTAATTATAAAACGTTTTTCGGATTTTTTTGATGTTCCCAATGATGCTTGATTTGACCATGCTAATTCTGATATTGATGAAACGTTATTTTGTCATTTCTGAGGGAATTTTTTTTTTCGCTTTTAATTGTACTTGTTTCTTTTATTTACCAAGCCTTTAAGTTAGTGAATTATATTGTAAGGCTAAAAAAATTTATAAAATTTGTTCAGTACGCTTAGGGTGGGGGAGTTGAACCCGCCCATCCCTCTTCATCTCTCAATTCATATGCTAAATCCGTTCTTTTTCGTTTCACTTCCCTTGTTCACCCATGAATCCTCTCGACCTACGATGCCTTACCTAATTTTTTAATTTTTAAAATGATTAATTAAATAAAATATTAAAATAACATTTAATCTAATATTTAAAATAATATTCAAAAGAAATAAATAAAGTAAAAAAGACAAATAACATTAAATTAAAAACGCACTGTCACAAAAACTAAAGAAAACAACCTAAATATTGAAAATTATATTTTTAATACGGAAAATTAAAACTTAAATATTGGATATTAAAAAAAAAGATGGTGTATCTTTTACAATATTCAAAACTTTATGTGTGTAAAGTATTTGTTGTGTTTCATCCGATATTGTTGTAAGATTTGTTCAACGATCTCATCGTCATTTGTTTTTTTATTCGGTTGAAATATAACTTTACGTAAATAAATTTGTATTACTATGGAAGGTATGGAAGCGCTTAAGGTTACAAGACTGTTAAAGAAGGTTTCAAGATTGTATTAAGAGAATTTAAGAAATTACAATAAAATTTTTGATGGTTTGGAGTAAATAAGCTTCACCCTATTCATTTGTTGATGGGTTAGTTAGAGGAGGTTTAGTTAAAAGGTGCTTTGAGCTTGTGGATGTGATGGAGGAAAAGGGTTGCCATCTTAATCCCCATACATATCGAATGTTAGTTGACCACATGGGTGTTCAAATAAGTTAAAAAGACTAGGTTTTGATATGGTTTTTTCTATTTACTCTAATCACCCAAAATTTTAATCCAAATAGTTGAATGATCATCTTTTGAAGTATCCAGTGGAGGTTGTTGGAAGTGGAAAGGTGAGATCTCTTCCTGGATTCGAGAACTTTCGGGATGTAGGAGGTAAAATCATTGGATGGCTCCTCGGGATTCAAGAGAATTTGACTATTTGATCCATGTTGTAGATTAGAGTTCTTGAATTCAAGTTTCAATCAGGAATTTGTCTTTAGGCTATTCACATTCGCATTCTTCAGTGCAATAAAGGGGAAAAAAAAGATACAGAAAAATGAAAAATAGAAAATAAGCTTCCAATTCCTTTTAACACAATTAATTTATATTTGAACTTTATTAAAAATATAAAAATACACCAAAATATATAGTTCAACGTCTATATTTATATTAATTTTTTAACAAAAAAACTTGATCGAGTTGGATATTTGGGTTACTAATAAACTAATGGATAATACCATTCTAACCCTATAGAATAAACTAATGGATAATACCATTATAAACCTATAAATTTTTTTGGAAACAGTTTGAAAGGTCTACCAATTTTTTTTTAGCTTTTCAGGAACATACCAATTTTTTTTAGCTTTTCAGGAACATAGAGTCGAGTTTTTCGGTTAGAACATCCTTATGGGATAATTAAAGGGTAAACCGGCTACTCATTGTCTTGTCATAAAACAAAGCCACGTCAATATCTCATCAAATGTAAAAGTTATGTAATAATGGACAAAAATGAATGTTTTGCTTTCATCGGAAGATTTATAGACGAAAAATTTAAGAACTTGTACTACTATCTATCTGAGTTTTAATTTCCCAAAGGGTTGAAGCTAATATTCAACGAAATTGATTATGATGACTTCATAGAGATTGGGTATGCTCGTAGATGTGTAATCCCGATGTACCTATACCACATGTGTACTAATTTGCAGGAGTAGTTGGATGAAGATAGAGTTGAAGTCCTTAGTCTCGAAGACAACTAGTCTGCTACATTAGATGTCAAAGGATATTTTTCATGATGACATGATGAAAATGATTACAACACTCCTCTAATGAACATTAGCAGGGATGACCTTTTTTTACTAAGCTTTGCGCTAAGGTAATTCCCATCCTTGAAAGACGGCCTGGGGATGAAGTAGATGATGCTAACATGGGTTAGAATGACCGAAACACGAAGTCCTAACAACCTTTAATGAAGCTATATATTGGAAGAAACAAAAGCCTATTCTAGGTATGATGTTTAAAAATCCTAAGCAGTTGAAACACTTGCTTTGTAAATATGCAAATGGCTATCAATCATGTTACAAATAATAATAATAATAATAATAATAATAATAATAATAATAATAATAATAATAATAATAATAATAAATAGCAGAAGGCAATTGGTCAAATGTTGTTCTGGACAGTGTACGTTTAGGTTTTGGGCTTCAAGGATAAGTGATGAACAGTCTTTCCAAATTAAGTCTCTTATTAATGACCATAATTGTGCTGTGAATTTCAAATTAGGGTCAATTGTTACTTATGCTTGGATGCGTAGTCATTACACTACATGATTCATACATCAATAGAAAATGAGTCTTAGACAACTTAGGGAAGAGGTGAAAAAGAAGTTTGGCATAGAGATTAGTATGGAACAATGTAGGAGACCTAAGAAACATGCTTTGTATTTTATTAAAGGTTCCACTGTAGAACACTATGCTAAGCAGGAAAAAGGATACTGTATGGTGTATATAAACATTCTGGACCCAACACAACAACCTGCAGTGTAACGACCCAAAAATCTTGAATTTATATTCAAAATAATGCTTTGAAAGTTTTAAAATCATATAACGGGAAATATAGAAAATTTCCAAGAGTTTGGAGAAAATTGGTGAAAAAGGGTAAAATGGTCATTTGACATCAAAATGACTTTTAAGTAATAAAAATATGATTTTGGGGATAATATGTAATGATATAAACTTAAAAAGAAGAATTTTGAGATTTGGGACAGTTTTTGTAAAAGAATTGAACAAGAAGGGCCAAAGTGCCATTTCTTAAAACTAGAGGGCAATTTAGTCTTTTGCCATGTTTTGGACTTGGGTATAAAATATTTTAGTGTTTGGGGTAAAAATGAAAGAAGACAAAACTTAAAATGATATAAAATGAATTTTGTGCCATTTTGGGACAAAATAAAACTATAGGGACTAAAGTGCCATAAAGGCAAAGTTTATAAGTATACAAAGCAGAAAATATCTGCATTTCCATTCACAGTTACGGGAGAGTTCTTGAGAGTGATAAGAGATCGATTCTTGAAGGTCATGAGGAATTGGAAGAAACCCACTTGGAATTTGAAGAATTCCAAGCCTTTTAAGGTTAGTAAACTTGTTTTTAGGGATGTTTAACCCATTTCCCGTGAGCATGCTACTGTAGCTTCGAAAATTCAGTGGCTAGAGGAGGATTATCCTATTATTCCTAGCCATAATTTGTGTCTTAATCACTATCTCAATTTAATACAACCATTGAAAGTGTTAAGAATCAAGAAAATGAATTTTTGCTCAAGAACCCTAGAAATGGGTGTTTGGAACTGAAATTAGTTTCTATGGTTTTATTAAGTCATATATGTTATAAATGAAGTGAGAAATCAGTTCCATCTTTAAAAATTGATCAAAATGGTTTTTGGTGTTAAATTGGGTTTTCGGGAATGATTTTAAGCAAAGAGGATGAAATTTGTGAAAAAGATGTTTAAAAACAAGTACAAGTTGGTATTTAGGGCCTGGAAATGACCCTAAACCAATTAAGTCAAGTATTAAGAACATACCTTAAAATCATCAAAGTATGTTGCTATTGTTAAAAAATTTGAATTTTGTTCAAAAGCCTTAGAAATCAATTTTATATGATCAAATTAATTCTAAGGGGTTTTAATGAGTTCCATATGTAGTAGTTAAAATAAAGCAGTAGAAGTGATTAATTTCAAACAAATTCGGTTTTTGGATCAAAAATGCAAAAAAAAACGGGAATGTTTGGAAAAGTAATCAAAATCTATGATTTTTATGGTTAAAAACATGAAGTAAATGAATGGTTTTGGTCTTGGAACAAACCCTAGGGATTAAGACGTGAATTAAGGGCTTAATAAGGGAAAATGGAAATTTGTAGCATAAAAATCGGGCAATTCTGGGCTGCTGCTCAGCTGGCGCGGTGCGCCTAGCGGCACAGTAAATATGCAGTTTAGTCTCAATGTCCTCTGCCAAGTGATTTTAGTTTTTGAGATTTTCTTCAATACTTGTCCGTTTGACCTCAAATTTTAAACATAGGTCTAATATGCTATGAAACTTCATGAAAAATTGTCGGAATCGAAATACGACCCCCCGAGGTACTGTAGCAAAATACGTATAAAATACAACTTAACTAAAGTTGGTCATTTAAAAGTTATAGACTTGTTATGACCCAAGATAGTATTATAAGGACTCTAATGAGTTATAGAATCAGATAGCATGAATGTTAACGTATAACATGTTAATTATAGGTTCATGCCAAGTGATTATTTAATCACAAAAGAGTATGAATACAAGGAACGTGTAGTCAATCTTCTAGCAATACATGAGGTGAGTACATGCAGTATTTCTACCCATTCTGGGGTACATGGCAATTAAGTATTTTCAAGATTTCTTATAAAATTTCTATATGTGAAATTATATGCAAGAGTATTATCGCTAACTCGTTTATGAAAGTATAATGTTATATTTGAAGTTATGTTTTGGTCTATGAACCAAATATGTGAAAGTATATGTTTAATACAAGTTATACATGTTGAAAGTATGGATAGACATATAGCCATAAAATGTTTAAGAAGTATGTTTTGGTTACAAACTTTATATGTTTTCAAGTATGAAAGGGCATATAGCCACAATATGTTTGGAAAGTTATGTATTTGGCATCTAGCCATAAAGACATAGAATGATGTAGTTTGGCATTTAGCCACAAGTTATATGTTTATGAGAAATGTTCAAGCTAGCAGCAAGTTTTTGTATGACTGGTAATTGTAGCAAGCAGCGTTAGTAAGGGAACTATGTTCCAACCTACCCGGGTTAGGTAAGGGATCTACTGGGGGCAAGCCCCATCGCGAAGTAGATTGCCTCAGCACTTCTATGGTGAGGATTGATCCGTTCTTTCTAGCCATAGAGACTTGGGGTATCACTTATAGTGATTAAAGCCCTAAGTATAAAAATCCAGCAAGCTTATAAAACCAGTCAAAGAAAGTAAGAACAATGTTATTTTCGTAAAGTATGTCATAGAATGATTTTTGAAAAGTAAAGAGTTGTATTATGATTCTATTATAAAGTTTTGAAAGAAGGTAATTATGCAAAGGATGATATGAAATGATTTTGATAGGAATAAAGAGCGATGGTATGATAATATTTTAAAACTTTGAAGGATGTTATTTTTGTAAAGTATGTTATGAAATGATTTCGAGAAGTAAAAAGTATAGTATGATATAACTATAAAGTTTTGACAGAAGTTTTATGTTATAATGTTTATAAAAGTTGGAAAAGAAATTAAAAGTTTGAGTCTAAAACTCATGTAACTCACGAGACAATTTTTGTCTTACGTATTCTTTGTTTTGCCATGTATTCCAGGTCAATATAAGTTACTATCAATGGGATGAAGTTTAGCTGGAGTGGAGCTTAAGTTAGCTCCTATATTGGACTCAAGGTTAAATCCTTTCTTGCTTACTATGGTTAGTTTGATATGAATTTGTACACCCACTGTTTTAAGCATTTAAATTAACGGTTTTTGATAAACCGTATTTTTGTAATCATGTATTTATACGAAAAACCATAGTATTTGCAAACAGTAGAAATGGGGTGTCTCATGCAGTCAATTAGAAAGGCCTTCTAAACTGAGATTCAAAAAGAAACAAAGAGTGAGACAAACTCAAGAATTTGTGAACATAGCAGAGGTGACAAGCCAGGAAGTTGTCCAAGATGAGGCTGTTAACATGGAAGGAGTGCCAACCATGAATTTGTCCAAGGGCAGGCACATATGCAAGATCAAGCATTGAATATGGAATGCAAGGAAGCAGCGAATGTGGCTCATGTAAAGGTTAGAAAAAGACCAAAGATGATTGTTAAGAAGAAACTGGGAAAAGGAGTCAAAGGAAAGGACGGTGAAGGAAATAGTACTGCAACCACAAACCCCACCAATAGGTTTTCGTGGGGTATATGGTATCTCAAGTGCTTGTTCTTAATTACGGTTGTTGTAGTGTGATAAAACATTGTTTTGTGTACTTTGTGGTGTTTACTTTCAAGAACTATTCTGGAAAATCTATGTTGCTAAAAGACACTCATCAAATTGAAAGTATGTTGCTAAAAAAAAATCTTTGTAAGAATAACCATTTTCGAAGTAGTGAATATAGGTTGTCAATCTAGGTATGCGCTTTAAAGAAAAATCTATTATTAAAATGTGTTACTATAATGAAAAGTAGATTTTACATCAAACATATTTTCAGAAACTTATAATTCACTCTAGAAAACAAATGTTTGGATAACTCAGAGTTCAAACTTGATCAAGTCAAACTTTATGAAGTGGAAGTGTGGAACACATAAGATAATGAGTTTGAAACATATAACAAGTCAAGTCAAGTTAAAATCGACCTTTTGTCAATCTACTAAAAGCAATGTGTATGTGTTAATATTTTTTGGATTAAGCTCAAATCAAGTTTCTTTTAATGAACATAGTTCTAGGATATTTTCCTGCTATTTGAGCTTCCAAATAGACTTTGTTTTATCGAGCATAATTTTGAAAATATACTATTGAGGTATTTGAGATCTCAAATCTTCCTCTTCACCGAAGCACAACATATATCAACAAGACCTGTTGAGCATTTGAATCAGGTTAAAGTTAAAATCAAGCTCCATCACTTATTTGTCTTGCTCAACAAACAGGGCTTAAATACGATAATATTTGTACGCATAGTACAAGTATAATTCGATTCAAACATCAGTAGTATGCTTTGTTTATTTTTATACATCTCATATGAATTGTTTTAGCTAGCAAATCTACAATAAGATTAGCATTAATGATTCTCATTTCGATTCACTAAATTGTTCCTCAAGTACAAGTAATCATATATGTAACAAACTCTAACCCCAAAAATCTTATCAAAAGATTGGAAGTTGGAACCGCCAAAAATCTTCAAATTAGTTTCACCTTCATCTGCACCAGAATAACAAGTATCACATTAATGACCATTGTTTTTAACATAATATTGAATCTTTTTCTAAAACTTTAGTAGAAAAAACCTTATTACCTATATACATTAGGTGCTCATGGATGTCGATCCGCATCAATTAAATCTATTATTACTGGAACAGGATCCAATTTCTTCTTTTAAAATGGGATCCCAAATCACATCTTCATTGAGATACCTCTCTTCTCAAAGATCCCAAATTGATCTTATTGTATGTATAACGATTTTTCAAAATCTTGTTTTTAAACACCCATTTTGTCAACTAACATTTGATACGTATGGCGATTAAGATGGCAACCCTTCTTCTCCATAACATCCACAAGCTCAAAGTACCTTTTAACCAGGCCATGTTTAAGTAACCCATCAAGAAGAATCGTCCATGCAACTTCATCTGAATTATACCCATCAAGCAAACCACAAAAGACTTCCTTACCCTTTTCATGCTTTCCTTCCTCATATAACCCACAAATAAGCTGACTTATACGACTCTAAATCTACCAAAATTCCATTTTCCACCATTGTATTTACCAATGTCAATGCTTTATCAAACATTTTTAAGTAACACAAACAATTCACCAAAGACGTGTATATACTTTCATTTGGAGGAATCCCGTTTGTTAACATATGATTCACCAACTTTAAAGCTTCTTCAATGCGCCTTTCTTTACACAACCCCACGGTCAATGCATCGAACGTGTTGACTTTCGGTTCACAACCCCGTTTGACCATTTCTGAAAACAGCTCGATTGCATCATCGAATTCCATTATCTTCCACACGCTATTCACCCGGTGTTTAACTTATGGTTTTTTCTTAAAAGATGCTTCAAGATAATTGCGTATGTATGCTGTGAAGGTTCACATCCGTTTCAAAACATCAAAACCGCAGTTTATTTGTCCCGCGTGGCAATACGCGTCGATAAAAACCGTATATGTCGCGGTATCTGGTTGTACACCTTTTTCCATCATTTCATTCATCATATCTTCTGCTTCTTTGATCATTCCTTGAGTACAATACGCGAGTATGAAAGAAGTGTATGTACAAACATCAGGCTTTAATCCGGAAGCACCCAATTGACCGAAAAGCTTTCGGGCTTCAAAAAAATCGAAACTTTTTAACACCCGTTCGATAAAGATCGTGTAAGTAGCGATATCAAGTTCCAAACCTATCTTTATCATCTTCCCAATTAACATCAATGCTTCTTGAACCTTGTCTTCTTTACATAATCCTTGAATCAAAACGTTATAAGTCCAAGAATTTGGTAAGCAATCATTGGTCAACATTTCTTTAAACAAACCCATGCTTAGATCCACTTTCCCGATTTGGAAATACCCTTTTATAAGAGTTGTGTAGATAACTTCATTTACTTTTATGCCCTTTTCTTTAAGCAAGAAATGAGCTTCTACATAAAGCTTCTATTAGGGGACTATAAGTCCATTCACCAGGAACAACACCATTTTCTTCCATCAAACCGATTAACCGATAAGCACTATCGACATGATCATGCTTACACTGTCCGTTAATTAGTAAGTTGTAAGTGAAAACAGTAGGTGAAAGTTTCATTTTCGACATCTTATCGAGCAATGACATAGCCTTGTGAATACTATCACCTTTACAGTAACCATCAATCAACTCATTATAAGTCCGAACATTTGGTTTTAAGTTTTCTTTTTCCATTCTTTCAAGAACCTCGATTGCATTTTTGACCTTTCCTTCCTTACAATATCCATCAATCAAAGCATTGTAGGTCACAACAGTAACCACCACTCCTTTTGCTTTCATTACATCTAATAACTTTCTTGCTTCATCCACCTTTTTCTCTTTACACATTGCATCAATGAGAACGGTGTACGTGTGGGCATTCGGCTCACAATTTTTCTCACTCATTCTGTTAAATAAATCCCATGCTTCTGCTGTTCGACCCGACTTACTTAATGCAGAAATCAAAACAGTGAATGTACGGACTGTAGGGAAGCAATTATCATCATCCATTTGGTGAAACAGCTCAAGAGCTTCATCAATACGTCTTTCTTCACAAAACCCATGAATTAAATTGGTATAAGAAACCTCGTTTCTCTGACATCCTTTCTTAGGCATTACATCAAACACCTTGCGTGCGCTATGGACATCTTTATTCCTACAATGGCCTAAAATCAATGATGTGTAAGTATGAGTATCGGGACTAAGCCCGGCTTGAACAATCTTGTTAACATACAGGCCAGCCGTATCAACTTTTCCCAATTGACAGTATCCGTTCACCATTGAGTTATACGTGTATATATTTGGCATGATTTCATCATCTAACATCTCTAGAAACACACATTTCATATCGTCAATCATTGAAAACCTTGATAAACACATTAACAATGTATTATAACATCTAATACTAAGCTTAAATTTGTATTCAAATTCTTCACCATCATCAGCATTCATTTTTCTCAAAAACCCCAAAACAAACCTGGCATCCTCGTCCGTTTTGCAAGCCTTCACCATCGAAATCCTAATCTTTTCAGCCGGATTTAAAAATCGATTCTTGATCAGTATCCTAAGCAATGATACAAAAGACTCAACACTGGGTCTAAAATTGGATCTCTGTGACAAAATATTGAAAAAGGAAAGAGCTGTTTGTGGCTTCAAGTTAGGGTTATCGTTGAAAAGAGAGGTGATATGTGATGGGGAAATCGATGGGACTAGGGTTTTGAGACGTGGGTTTTTCTGCCAATTGGGTAGAGAGAGGAGAGAGAGTAAATGAGATGCGAAATCTTCTCCGGTTTCTTCAATCGGTGAAGGGGTCACAGAAGAATGGAGGAGAAACGACGAGGAGTATTTGAATTTGATGATGAAGTGATCTGGAGCTTGTTTGAGGATGCATGTTGATCGTATCATCATCCATGTAACGATTAAGCTCGAGTTACCAATCCATCCGAGGGCGAAGAGCTGCCTGCAAATTTGTTGCAGCGGCAAGGGAAGAAGGAAGGGGGAATCTTTGAAGGGTTTGTGGGCTTTGTAGATCTTAATCGGTTGGGCTCGTATTCTTCAATTTCAGTCCATGGGCTGGATTTCTAACTATAAAAACTAAAAATGGGCATAATACTAAATTTGTAAACCGTTGGAAATAGGCAAATAGCTACATGTTTTTGTTGTCATCCACATGATGTATAACACATCTGCATCTATCGTACAAGTCTATAAAACATATATTTAAATATTTAATATGGATTAATTAATTTCTATAAAAACTAAAAATCGGTGCTCGGTAGTTTGCCACTTTACTATTTCTCATTATATAGAGGTCCAAAAAAAGTCATTGACAATATTGATGGCATTAGAAGGGTATTCCTTTGGGGTGGGGACTAAACGTAGAAAATTAATTGGGTCGTTTGGAGGAAGGTTATTTCTCCGAAAGAGTTTCGTGGGCGTGGGGTTGGATGCTTAAAAACCTCAAATATTGGTCTTTTAACTAAATTTATGTAATCGGTTATGAGTTAATGCAATTGTTAAACGATGAACATGGAACAAGCAAAATATTACTATTCGTGAGATGTATATCTAGTAGGGACGTTGAACATATAATAAAAAATTCCCGCAAAATATAAAGTATGCTTGCAAATGTTTATCGCTCGTGCTTTTTGTGAGACAAGCATTTCCGCGAGTTCACATGGAGATTTCCACAGTTCTTGTTAGATTGTTAAAATCTCAAAAAATGTGGTTTTGTAGCGATACGCTTCCACTTTATATGATCATTTTAGTAAATAACTCTTAACACAAAGTTACAAAGCCCATGGAAACTAGAAAAATTATCATCTTTCGTTAAAATCATTTTGATACATCCTTTATATCTCACGTATCTACGGTAAATGTCCATTTGACCCATTTTGCAATGAATCTTGCATCTATATAGCTTTTGAGTAGACACTTAAGAAAAGGTAGTCTAAAGCAATACAATTATATCATTACGGAAAATTACTAATAATAACTTTTCTCATTTGCATCTATAATTAAAGAAAATGTAAAGAAAATTTTCAACAAACATAATACACAGACTTCAACCCATGTTTACAAGCTTTGCACGTCGAGTCTCTTGATCCACATCAACCCGCAACCCCATATTAGCCAACTCGGGTAAGTTAACCGACCCTTGAATTTCCAATTCCCTAACTACCCCTTGATTTTCCACATTCCCTTCCAATAAATTCCTCACACCCCAAATACCCCATTCCCTCAAGAACGAATTTTCATCATCCGTGACACAATGTTGCAACATCAAAAGAATCCCATTTTTCTCCCTTACCTCATCTTGAACGCGCTTCCTCCTATACGCGCAATTCCCAATAACCGCAACAATATCACTACGAAATCCTTTATACGGGCACACTTTACCTGACGTATTCTCATCGCGGTTAATTGTTTTCCTAATTATTGAAGGCAGCTCAAGGTCACGAAGCAAATCTAGAAACATTTCAATGAGTCCAAGTGAAAGTAACGGATCAACAATATCCACATAACCCTCTTTGTGAAGGGGATCAAATGCACAAATATCTCGCAATATACTGAGAGAGTATCCGAGGGCATCGATGTCAATTGACCCCGTTGGGAGACCGGATTTTGGTCGTGAAACATAGTTAACGATTCCTAAAGTGGTTTTTAGGATCTTGAAAACTTCAAAAGCGAAAAGGTTGGAGACTGTAATATGCTCGATTTGCTCGTTTATTATTTCGGATAGGATGCTTAACAAAAATGACTGAACTTGTGTGAACGTATTGGTATTTTGAGTAGGAGACTGTAAATTTGAGAAAATGGATGTGAAGTAAGATTCTTCAATGCAAGTTCTTGAAAGAATTAGCTTCACCCAATCTTCTCCGTATCCCACTGGTGCACGGAAAAATAAAACCGGTTAAACTCAAGAAATAGCAACATACTTTTATTTATATGTGTATTATAGCGTTTACTTTATTTTTTTTTTCTGTTAGAACGGTGTACTTTCTTGTATTAGCGTTGTACTTTTTTATTAAAGCATTGTGCTTTGGAAATCTATCCAATTATAGCATTGTAATTTCAACTTTTTTATTTATTAAGACATTGTACTTTAAAGTGTAAAAAATAAATGCAATTAAAGGAGTGAGAATTGCTTTGTGTTGTATTACATTGCTATAGTTGGGTAGATTATAAAAAGTTAAATGTTGTAATGGATATAAACGAAAATAGAATGCTTATAATAAACAAATAAATAGAAGTCCTTTGTTGTTTGATGTTTCTAGTATTTAACCCAATGAAAAGGGTTAAACACAAGAAATAGCAAGGTACTTTCATTGAGTTGTAAATTATAGCATCCTACGTTCATTTATTTCTAGTACTTTACAGCATAGTGCTTCAAAAAAATCCTATTAAGGCATCATACTTTAAAGAACCTACCCAATTATAGCATTGTACTTTCGAATTTTTTTTTTCTTATTAAGACATTATACTTCAAAAAGGTCTATTCAATAACGTCAGTGAGAATTTTATCACGAACTCGAATGACATTGTTATAACTGGATAGAGTCTATGAAGTAAAATGTTGTATTAGGAAGAAATGAAAGTAGAATGTCATAATGACAAATAAATATAAACATACTACATTGCTATTTATAGCATTTAACCGGGAAAAATAGCCATTAAAGCCACTTTAACAAAATAACCAATTTAGTTTCAAAACACAAGAAAATTAGAGAAACAAAAAGAAATTCAAAGCATCAAGAAACAAGAAACATACCTTCTGAAGCAGTTCATATAATTTCAACAAGAAGAGGCAAAGCATGATCTGAACACAACTTCTCAAGTAGTTCATGATTCTCTTCAACACAAGCATATATGATCATACACAAAGGGTCACAAGTTTCTTTTCTTCTAATCTTTGCAATCTCAAAAAACTCCAAAGAACAAATATGATTCCATATAACAAGTTGATGTTTCTTTCCAGCTAAAGAAACATTTGCCAAAACTTGTAACCCCATTCGAATAATCCCATAATTTGAATCATTAACAATATCTTTAGAACTGATTATCTTTGAAACAATATCAACTCCATTTTGCTTGATAAATGAGTTCTGATTTCTCAATTCTCCAGCACATAGGTTTCTGATGAGTTTAAGTGTTAATACAAGTGTGTCACCTGAAGAAGGGTATGATAGTAATTTAGAGAGTTGAAGGGCGGTGTTGAGTATATTCTTGGAAGCAAGATCGGATCGACCATCTGCAGTTCTAGCCAATTCAATTAGATTCTCCAAAGCTGTATTTAGTGTAGATGAATTTGTAGCAGCTAAGAAAGGTTGAAGGATGCTTGCAGGTATAGAGACCTCCAATGAAGTCAAAGCATCCATTTTGCAATCTAATAAAAGAAGCACAAACAATCACTCGCTTAATTCACCTACAAAAGTGAATGCAACATAGTTTTTAGATAGAGAAGTAATACATGTTGTAACAGTTAGGTGGGGAATTTTATCAAACACCTTGTGCACAAAAGGTTTTAAGGTTTCTTGCAAGCAGTTACATAAAAACCAAAAGAGAGAATGGATACTATTTTGAAAATAGAATCATATGTTCACACGATAGTTGCAAAAGACTCAAATGATGGTTACAAATTGGATCTTTGTACGTGTATATATTTGGCATGATTTCATCATCTAACATCTCTAGAAACACACATTTCATATCGTCAATCATTGAAAACCTTGATAAACACATTAACAATGTATTATAACATCTAATACTAAGCTTAAATTTGTATTCAAATTCTTCACCATCATCAGCATTCATTTTTCTCAAAAACCCCAAAACAAACCTGGCATCCTCGTCCGTTTTGCAAGCCTTCACCATCGAAATCCTAATCTTTTCAGCCGGATTTAAAAATCGATTCTTGATCAGTATCCTAAGCAATGATACAAAAGACTCAACACTGGGTCTAAAATTGGATCTCTGTGACAAAATATTGAAAAAGGAAAGAGCTGTTTGTGGCTTCAAGTTAGGGTTATCGTTGAAAAGAGAGGTGATATGTGATGGGGAAATCGATGGGACTAGGGTTTTGAGACGTGGGTTTTTCTGCCAATTGGGTAGAGAGAGGAGAGAGAGAGAGTAAATGAGATGCGAAATCTTCTCCGGTTTCTTCAATCGGTGAAGGGGACACAAAAGAATGGAGGAGAAACGACGAGGAGTATTTGGCTCCGTTTGGTTGTGCTTATTTGACTCTATAAGCACTTTTAGGCAAAAGTCCTTATTGGCTTGTAACTTTTCAAAAAGGAGTTTTTCAAAAACTGTTTGGATAAGCTTATAAGGGAGAAAAGTTAATAAGTTGATAAGGAGAAAAACTGTTTGGCTTAGCTGTTATAGATGTAAAATGACCAATAAAGGTTCATACCTTAAGAAACTTCAGCAAAGTCGACAACTTCAAGCAATTTGACAAACAATTGACACATAAACTGAGCAAAATCAGCAAAGGTTCATACCTTAAGAAGCAGCAAATCGATTTCTACACCCAACCAACAAAGATAAAATCAGAAAAATCAATTTCTACACCCTGCAAGTCAATTCAGCAGGAAAAATAAAATCAGATCCATGAAAAATAATATCAGAAATCGATGAGCAGGAAAAATAAATTCAGATTTCTACACCCTGCAAATTAATATCAGGAATCGATTTCTTGTGGAATCAGATGCTTTTTCAGAAAATTAATATCAGCAATCGATTTCTTGTGGAATCAGATCCATGCGTGAACTAATAAATTCAGCAAAAAATTAATATCATGAATCGATTTCTTGTGGATCCTTTTTCAGAAATTGTAACATAATATCAATTGATCCTTGAGGAAGGAGAGAAAAATCGATTTCAGGCAACAATGAGGAACAATGCGTGAACTAGGTGCGAAAAATCGAGCAGTGAAAGCGAGAAACAGATGCGTGAAGGAGGAAACCAACGAGGAAGGATAGAAATCGTACCTTTGGAGGACTGGAGGTTCCCGATCGGAGGCGTGGAGGTGGAGGTTTCCGATCAGCAGGTGCGTGAAGGAGGAAAGATCGATGGGAGCTGCGTGATGAATGGAGAAAAACGGCGCACAGAGGAGAAAAGGACGAGGGTAAGCGGCAGGGTCTTTTTTGTCATAAGGCATAAAGAGGTTTCATAAGTAAGGTCTCCCTTACGTATGAAAAAACGACTTATTAAGTGATAAGGAAAAGTCAATTTCAGAAAGTCCTTATGCTCTAGCTAAACACTTTTTTACATAAGGAAATAAGGAGCTCTTATAAGCACAACCAAACGGACACTTTTAATTTGATGATGAAGTGATCTGTATAACTCATCTGCATCTATAGTTCAAGTCCATAAAACATATATTTAATATAGATTAATCAATTTCTTAAGTGAAAATATCACTTCTCATATTTGTTATAAAGGTTATTCTCGTGATGATGGAGACCTCGCGGGATCTACATTTGTTCCACGGGTTGACTCTTCCTAACAATGGCCCGACATATTATGTATGTTGACGACGTGATGTTTATCGAATAATGGTCACCGACTAATTTCATTAATTTAAAGAGGCTTCTTAGATGTTTTCATTAATCTTTCTAAAGGTAAACTTTAACAAAAGTAAAGTTTATGGTATATGAGTGGATGACACGGAACTTAGTGGTTTGACAAACAATTTAAATTATGAGGCTTCCAAACTTTCCTTTCATGTATCTCGGCATGTCAATTGGATCAAATATGAAGTTAGCAAGAAATTTGAATCCTCTTGTGGAAAAATGTAAAACTAAACCTTGCTCTTGGAATATGTTAAAATGCTCTTTTTCGGTTGACAGCTGACATTGATCAAATCGGTGCTTTGGTAGTTTGCCACTTTACTATTTCTCATTATATAGAGGTCCAAAAAAAGTCATTGACAATATTGAAGGCATTAGAAGGGTATTCCTTTGGGGTGGGGATTCTAACACGTAGAAAATTAATTGGGTCGTTTGGAGGGAAGGTTATTTCTCCAAAAGAGTTTCGTGGGCGTGGGTTTGGATGCTTAAAAACATCAAATATTGGTCTTTTAACTAAATTTATGTAATCGGTTATGAGTTAATGCAATTGTTAAACGATGAACATGGAACAAGCAAAATATTACTATTCGTGAGATGTATATCTAGTAGGGACGTTGAACCTATAATAAAAAATTCTCGCGAATTATAAAGTGTGCTTGCAAATGTTTATTGGTCGTGCTTTTTGTGAGACAAGCATTTCCGCGAGTTCACGTTGAGATTTCCACGGTTCTTGTTGTTAGATTGTTAAAATCTCGAAAAATGTGGTTTTGTAGTGATACGCATCCACTTTATATGTACATTTTAGTAAATAACTCTTAACACAAAGTTACAAAGCTCATGGAGACTTGAAAAATCATCATCTTTCGTGAAAATCACTTTGATTCATCCGTTATATCTCACATATTTACGGTAAATGTCCGAGTAAATTACAGATAGAGTCCCTGAGGTATACCTAAACTAACAGAGAGGACTCAAGTATTCGATTTTCACTATATGGGTCACTAAGGTTTGCAAAATCCTATAAATCGGTCCCTGAATAAATTAAAAAGACTAAAATACCCTTTTTAATTTCTTTTTTCTTTCTTTGAATTTATTATTTATTTTATTAATAAAAAAATACCCCACCCACCCTCACCCCCACGTCTCTCTCTCTCTCCCCCACACACACACACTGTCAACTCAAGAACACATACACATCTGGGTGAGATTGAAACCATTGTCGATTAATTGAGATTGAACTAAAGCATCAAAATTTCAAAAATTGTAATACTTGAATCATGAGATTGAATTTGTCGAACGCAACCCTTGGTCCAGCGTTCAACATTACAGAGACAGCACATTCAACCCAAAAGGATCTGAAACCATTGTCGATTAATCTGAGGATAATCACTTCGTCGTAGACACCAGATAATCACAATAATGCCCAAATCATCATCTCCTTTGCTCAGTAGACTTAAGATTAAAGGTACTCCCAAATTCTGAAATTACAAACACACGTACAATTACTCATAATCAGAACGAAAATCTGTAGTGCTTTCGTCAGTTTCGTCTCCATTGGTCAAGAACATTTTGAAGTTCATCCTCAATTTCCTAGAAAATCGGTGGCAAAATCTCATCACTCAAGCGACTCCTATTCCGAACTCTGGAGTTGTTTAAGTAATCGTAATTTTTCACATCGTCAAATAAGTAGAACTTCAATCAAGTTTCACCGTATCACATCGTCAAATTAGTGCAAACGGTAATGACAGTAATGATGAGGGTGAAGCTGTGTGATATCAATAATGAGGGTGAGGCTGTGTGATATCATCTGTTGTTCTCTTCTCAGTGATGGTTCGTATGTTCATTGAAGTCTTTCTCTTCTCAGTGATGGTTCGTATGTTCATTGAAGTCTTCCTTCTCCAATCATAGAAATTGACGGTTTAAACTTTAGCGATGAGTTGCGAGTTTGATAATGGAGTCAAAATCAAAGAAATTGACAGTTCAAAGCCAAAGTGTTTCGATCTAGCCAATATCTGTTTGTTAGAAAACACAGACGGTGGTAGTTTCTTTTAGAGAAAGCTTACTGGTAATGGAAGGTTACTAAGAATGGAAGGTGATGTTGAATAAATTGTTGGATCGAATAAACGATGAGTGTGAGTTGGGACCTACCAGAATGATTTCTATAAGGAGGGTTTTTTATGATGCATACTCGAAAAGTGTTACCGGAAGCATCTTCAATGGGTTGAAAATGGATTTGGTTTTATTTGCCATGGAGCTTTTGGACTCCGACTCCTCTGATAAGCAACTGATCGGTGTCAGAATCTTGAAAAACTCCACGAAAAATCAGCGGTTTTCTGGAGATACCCTTCAGAAAATCGGGATCAAGATTACGAAAGACCCACAAGAGGAGATTAGAAAATCAGCGACGGAGATACCGACGGAACTTGCCGAAAGAAAAAACAAACTCGCTTCGGTTTGCCGGCATTCCAGGTGCCATGGAGAGAGAGAGAGAGCGAGAGCGAGAGCGAGAGAGAGAGACATGGGGGTTGGGGTGGGGTGGTTTTTTATTTTCTATTTATTAAAAAAACAAAAAGGTAAAAAGAAAAAGAAAAAATAAAATGAAAAGGGCAAAAAAGTCTTTTTATATGGACCAGGGACCGATTTGTAGGATTTTGCAAACCTTAGTGACTCATATAGTGAAAATCGAATACTTGGGTTCTCTCTGTTAGTTTTGGTATACCTCAGGGACTGTATCTGTAATTTACTCTAAATGTCCATTTGACTCAATTTGCAATAAATATTGATTCTATATAGTTTTTGAGTAAACACCTGAGAAAAGGTAGTCTAAACCAATCCAATTATATAATTACAGAAAATTACTAAGTAATAACTTTTCTCATTTGCATCTATAATTAAAGAAAATGTGAGGAAAATATTCAACAAACATAATACACAAAGACTTCAACCCATGTTTACAAGCTTTGCACGTCGAGTCTCTTGATCCACATCAACCCGCAACCCCATATTAGCCAACTCGGGTAAGTTAACCGACCCTTGAATTTTCAATTCCCTAACTACCCCTTGATTTTCCACATTCCCTTCCAATAAATTCCTCACACCCCAAATACCCCATTCCCTCAAGAACGGATTTTCATCATCCGTGACACAATGTTGCAACATCAAAAGAATCCCATTTTTCTCCCTTACCTCATCTTGAACGCGCTTCCTCCTATACGCGCAATTCCCAATAACCGCAACAATATCACTACGAAATCCTTTATACGGGCACACTTTACCTGACGTATTCTCATCGCGGTTAATTGTTTTCCTAATTATTGAAGGCGGCTCAAGGTCACGAAGCAAATCTAGAAACATTTCAATGAGTCCAAGTGAAAGTAACGGATCAACAATATCCACATAACCCTCTTTGTGAAGGGGATCAAATGCACAAATATCTCGCAATATACTAAGAGAGTATCCGAGGGCATCGATGTCATTTGACCCGGTTGGGAGACCGGATTTTGGTCGTGAAACATAGTTAACGATTCCTAAAGTGGTTTTTAGGATCTTGAAAACTTCAAAAGCGAAAAGGTTGGAGACTGTAATATGCTCGATTTGCTCGTTTATTATTTCGGATAGGATGCTTAACAAAAAGGACTGATCTTGTGTGAACGTTTTGGTATTTTGAGTAGGAGACTGTAAATTTGAGAAAATGGGTGTGAAGTAAGATTCTTCGATGCAAGTTCTTGAAAGAATTAGCTTCACCCAATCTTCTCCGAATCCCACTGGTGCACGGAAAAATAAAACCGGTTAAACTCAAGAAATAGCAATGTACTTTTATTTATGTGTATTATCGCATTTTACTTTCGTTTATTTCTGTTAGAACGGTGTACTTTCTTGTTTTAGCAATGTACTTTTTTATTAAAGCATTGTGCTTTGGAAATCTATCCAATTATAGCATTGTAATTTCAACTTTTTTATTTATTAAGACATTGTACTTTAAAGTGTAAAAAGTAAATGCAATTAAAGGAGTGATAATTGCTTTGTGTTGTATTACATTGCTTAGATTATAAAAAGTTAAATGTTGAAATGGATATAAATGAAAGTAAAATGCATATAATAAATAAATAAATAAATACAAGTGTGTTGTTATTTCTAGAATTTAACCCAATAAAAAGGGTCAAATACAAAAAATAGCAAAGTACTTCACCATTTAGTTGCATATTATAGCATCGGGCATTCTAGTTTACAACATTGTACTTCAAAAACAAATCTTATTAAGGCATCATACTTTAAAAACCCTATCCAATTATAGCATTGTAATTTCGGATTTGTTTCTTATTAAGACATTATACTTCAAAAAAATCTATCCAATTAACGTCAGTGAGAATTTTATTACTAGTTTGGATGACATTGCTATAACTAGGTCGATTTTATGAAGTACAGTGTTGTATTAGGAATAAATGAAAGTAGAATGTCATAATGAACAAATAAATAAACGTACTACTACATTGCTATTTAAAGCATTCAACGAATAACCAATTTAGATTCAAAATTATAAAAAACAAAAAGAAATTTTAAGCATCAAGAAACAAGAAACATACCTTCTGAAGCGGTTCGTATAATTTCAACAAGAAGAGGCAAAGCATGATCTGAACACAACTTCTCAAGTAGTTCATGATTCTCTTCAACACAAGCATAAATGATCATACACAAAGGGTCACAAGTTTCTTTTCTTCTAATCTTTGCAATCTCAAAAAACTCCAAAGAACAAACACGATTCCATATAACAAGTTGATGTTTCTTTCCAGCTAAAGAAACATTTGCCAGAACTTGTAATCCCATTCGAATAATCCCATAATTTGTATCATTAACAATATCTTTAGAACTGATTATATTCGAAACAATATCAACTCCATTTTGATCGATAAATGAGTTCTGATTTCTCAATTCTCCAGCACATAGGTTTCTGATGAGTTTAAGTGTTAATACAAGTGTGTCACCTGAAGAAGGGTATGATGGTAATTTAGAGAGTTGAAGGGCGGTGTTGAGTATATTCTTGGAAGCAAGATCGGATCGACCATCTGCAGTTCTAGCCAATTCAATTAGATTCTCCAAAGCTTTATTTAATGTAGATGAATTTGTAGCAGCTAAGAACGGTTGAAGGATGCTTGCAGGTATAGAGACCTCCAATGAAGTCACAACATCCATTTTGCAATCTAATACAAACAATCACTCGCTTAATTCACCTACAAAAGTAAATGCAACATAGTTTTTAGATAGAGAAGTAATACATGTTGTAACAGTTAGGTGGGGCATTTTATCAAACACCTTGTGCACAAAAGGTTTCATGGTTTCTTACAAAGCGGTTACATAAGAACCAAATGAGAGAATGGATACTATTTTGAAAATAGAATCATATGTTCACACGATAGTTGCAAAAGACTCAAATGATGGTTACAAATTGGATCTTCGTGACAAAAAAGTTGAAAAAAGTGAGCTATTTTTTGTTTAGATTCTTGCCAATTAGGTCAATGTAATATAAAAGCTTCTTGTTCATTGGATAAATAAGCATAAACACAATGTAAATTTGGGGAAAAAAGAGGTGGTACAAAATTTGACCATATAATTCAGTATGCTTTCACTAAAATCTATCATTGATGCCTAGCTCTACAAACAAGTTTTGTCACAATGTTCCAAATGCAAAGAGGACACATCTTAATTTCAATTCCAACGACAAATGTGCGACTCCAGCGAGAAACACAGACCAAATCCGATGACTTTCGAGAGTCAAATGACTACATATTTGAGCTCTAGAATTAACATGAAATATTTGAAACCTGAAGGAAAATCTCAAGTGATTAAACTATTGACTGATGGCATCTTCCCAATGTTTTAAAACACAATTTTTTTAGTTGACCCGGTCTGACGACCGATTTTTACGGTTGCAAATTTGATTTACATTCTGATTACATCTGTAATTACATAGAAATTACAGCACATAGCACATTCTACTGATTTACAGCTGCAAAATCTATCAAGCACGTTCTTATTTACAAGCTTGAAATCGAACTAAGAAATAACAACACACAAGTTTTTACCTTAAATCGGTGTTGAGATATGGCCGGCCGGAATCGAGAATCGCCAACAGAGATGGCTTAAGAGCATGTTTGGATAAGCTTATTTAGCTCAAAAGCATTTTTGGGCAAAAGTGCTTATGAGCTTTTGGCTTTTCAAAAATAAGTTTTCAAAAAAGTGTTTGGATAAGCTTATGTGGTGGGAAAAGTTAAAAGTTGATAAGGTGGTTTAAAAAGTGTTTGGATAAGCTTTTATATATGTAAAATGACCAAAAATGACATTTTTACATATTCACAACTATTTACCAATTTTACAAATAATTAAATACTAATGAAGTAGGATGCTATAACTACAAAATAAACAGAAGTATGTTGTGTTTTGTGTATTGAAGAAACAACATCCAGATGCAGAAACGAACACTATGAACACCCAACAACTTTGCAACCTGAAACATGAAGCTATGCCACACTTCTTGAAATAAAATTAATGAAAGAAGTGAACCAGAACTAGCCTTGATCACTTTTAAAGTTTAGGAACTGGTCACAGTTCCAATATCGACTTTTTATAGAGATTATACAATATCGACCTTTTATAGAGATTGTACAATATCGACTTTTTACCGATCGGAGATGCAGGCATGGAACGATGGATTCAAGAATTAACACACACACACACAAATCGAAACAATCACAGATGGTCCGACTGATTGAGAAATCGAGCAGAAAATTGAGCACAAAAATCGCAATCAAAACACACACACACACACACACAATCACACAAAAATGGAGCAGAAAAATTGGAACAACAGGTGATTAGGATGGAAGTTGGAACAGAGATGGAGAAATCGAGCAGAAGAACTTACCGTTCGATTGAGAGATGGAGCAGCCGGAGAAAGAAAATCGATGATGGAAGTCGGACCAGCAGTCGCCGGAGACGCTGTCCGACGGAGGAGACGTGAGGCAGACGCCGGATTCGCAGGGGTGGGGTGCGATCAGTTGTCGAGAATCGAGAGGCGAGAGTGGTACAGACAAGTTAATGTCGATCAGGAACCGCCAAGAGCTTGTTCCCTTCGCTAAGGGCGTTTGCAGCGTTTCTTCATTACTATTTACTGTTGGGTTGGGTAGTTCGCTTTGCTTGCTGACTGACCTCCGAAAGAAATGGACTAAGTGAATGCTTAGAATTAGCCCAACAGTTGAATTGTCGAAGTACAATTAAGCCCAAGTTTAATTGTTCAAGTCCAAATCAGTTTTTATTGAAATCCAACAGAGAACGAATTCCAATTTGACGGGTCAATCAGGTTTTTAGCGGGTTTATATGACCTGTTCAATCGGTTTTTTTAAGAAAACCGACCGATTCTATCCAGTTTAGAAATAGTCGGTATTTAGCATAGGTCACAGTTCAACCAACCGCATGGAGGAACCGAACAACAAGCTATGAAAATTATGTCCACGCAACTAATATATATATATATATATATATATATATATATATATATATATATATATATATATATATATATAACTCTTATTTGTCATACAAAAGCTGTTAATGCTATACAATTATCAAAAAGTCATTGAGTGTAAGTGATATGCGTTAATTATTGAATTAACTTATTTGTCATACAAAAGCTGTGAATGCTCTACAACTCTTATTTGTCACCTTCAGGTTTTTTGCTCCTCCAGACTCGAAACAATATAAAGACGTGGGGGTTGGGGTTAAGTAGTGATCCTTACCCGTATCAGTTCAGAAACCAAAAACTAGCATGTGGGAAAACGGGAACGAGACGTAGCTTTGGTCTCTTTTGTGTGTGATTTCAGAATTGAGAAATGAGAGACATCGATTAAGAGAGAGAAACGAGACAGAGAGACGAACATCAGCAACAATAGCTGCTGCCATTGCGATTAGGGAGGACGACCGGTAGCAACTAACAATTTGAACGACCGTAGATGCAATCTTTTGGCGGTATAACACTAGTTAGAGAACGACATGTGAAATAAATACGGTAATGGGAGAGGTGAGAGAGAGTGAGAGAGAGTAATTATATGACTTATAAAATTAAGGTATTGTCAATTACCTTAATACCGCTAATGTTATCTTTAATTTAAAATTTAAAATTTAAACATTAAATGAATTAATAACTATAAAATTTGGTAATTAATTATATCCGTTTATCAATAAAAATAGATGACTCAGATACGGTATCGCGATCTCGACCTTTTTTTGGTCTTCAATTGATCGTTGTTATATATATATATATATATATATATATATATATATAGAAGTTCAAATGCGACCATGCAAATTTTGTGAGACGGGAAGACACAATCCTAGTCACTCATTTTGGAAATCAAAAATTAAAAATATGGTTTGGGCCCTTCCTTTCGTTTGATGGCATGCGCCATAAGCTAAAATAATGATAATTATTTTTAAAAAAATTCTACTAATTTTCGCTATTTATTATATATAAAAAAATTTAAAAAATAAAAACAATTTGAAAAAAAATTGGAAAATTCAAAAAAATATTTCAGTAGAATGTCGGTGGATGTTGCATAGTCTAAGGGCCTGTTTGATAGTTACTTAATACCTCTTAATCTGGATGGTTAAGAGGTCTCAACTATTCAGACTGTTTGATATCCTCTTATATTTTGCCTCTTAATTAGAAAATACCCTCTTAGTGAACCAGATATAAGCACATCTGAATAAAAAAAGAGCCTATCTATCCTGCTTTTGCCCTAGCCTGTATCCCGCTTTCGCTTCAAAAAAATGCACGCCTCCCTCCTCTTCTTCTCCATGGAACACGACACAGATGTTGCAGACTCCGACATCGGCTCCCTCATCTCGCCATCTCTCATCTTCGACAGCAGACCACCGGCGCTGCAGACCATCAACGACGCTACTGCAAACCACCAGCGCAGCTGCTGGATCTCCTGTCGCCTCTATCTTCCTCGCATCGGAAAACATCTCCACCGCCGGTAAGCTTCCTCGCCTCTATCTTGCTCGGTATGTTGAAATCATAAACGTCTATTGCTGAAATCGTTGTTGAAATCAGAAACTTCCAGCTTCCTGTATCTTCCTCGCATCAGAAACTTCTCGATTTGTTGCTGAAATCGATCTTTTTCTTCTCAGTTTGTTGCTGAAATCGTTGTTTTCTTCGTGTGTTGAATTCGAAGGGTAAAATCGTCATTGTATATCTATTCAGATGTTTTAACCAAACAATAATTTTGAGTTAAGAGGCAAAATTTTCAGAGCCTCTTTCTACTAAAGAGATATGTCTAAATCAGATATTAATTCAACATATATTGTCAAACAAGGCTTAATAGAATAATACACAAAATAGTGTAATATTCTACTAGAATATGAAAAAAGTGATAATTTTTTTATTTATTATTTATTATTTTATTTTCTTTGAATAAAAACATGAAGAAAATAATAAATAAATATATTTTTTAAATTTATTTATTTATTTTGTATTTATTATTATTTTTTTGTTTTACATCCAAAATGTGTGAGTAGGATTGCGTCTCCCGGTCTCACGAAATGTAATGGTCTAATATGAACCTAACCCTATATATATATATATATATATATATATATATATATATATATATATATATATATATATATATATATATATATATATAATTTAATCTTTAATTTTAAAGATATATATGAAATTCACCTAAACTTATATTTCCACCCAAACTACATGAACGATTAATGCAATTTACTCTAATTTACTGTTAGAAGTTAAAACAATGAATAGATATGTTTTATTTTATCTTTTTTATAATTAGTTTTGTTACGTATGATAAATAAAAGAGTAAATTACAGAAACAATCCCTAAGGTTTCGCAAAACTAACATAGGGTGCCCAACTATCCAATTTTCACTTCGGCAGTCCCTTTCGTTTCTTTATTACGACAGATTGGTCCCTATGCTCGTTTCCATCGTTAACCTTCCGTCAAACCATCCAAATGAGAACTTTAAGTGAGGGTATTTTTGTACTTTTGCATTTGTGCGTGTTGGATGTTAATATAAGCGGGAAAAAATCTCATGAACTCCAAATGTCAAACACACTCTCGAGACACATTTGGTGCGGTAGAATTCATAGATTCGGCGAAGCAGGTATGGTTCGTTGCATATGTGGAAGGCTAGCGACTCTTTGTACCTCGTGGACAAATCTTAACCCAGGAAGGCGATTTTGGAGATGCAGCCAATGTGGGTTTGTGGGTTGGTCGGACCCTCCGATGTGCCGTAGGTCCGTATTGATCATTCCAGGTTTGTTACAAGCGAGGCGGTTGCATCTTGAAGAAATAGGTCGACTTCAAGGTGAACTCAGGGTAGCTCAAAGGTACAAGATGGTTCTGGTTGTGTCTTGGATGTTCTTCATCATCTTCGTCATGTTTATTATGTTTGAGTAGTTAGTTGGTTTTAAGAATTTCTGGTAACTGTTATTATACGGGGGTATTAGAACATCATATTTTGGGGTTCTTTGATGTTTAAGTTTATGGGGTTAGTTAATATTTCCGATAAATTTATAGTACTTAACATTTCTAGTAGATTATGAAGTTTGATCCGTTTTGTAATCATCATCAAGCAATGTAATCTTCATGAAGCAATATAATTTCGAGTCCCTTGAAACTATTATTATAAAAAACATCAAATACACAATGTGTTTCAGTAACATTGTGGTTTGTAACAAATCGTTGCAAATATATTTACGTTTATAACAAAAAAATTTGTAAATTACCAATAAAGTCCTCCTAGTGTTATTCCTAATTCGCAGTCCATCATTAGTTGTAATAAATGACTACGGATATGAATCTTTTCAACTACACCTGCATTTAATGGGCCTCTAATCACCGGTCAAATCCGCCGCACCCTAATGATGGTTCTAGATGTCGTTGTAGTATAAGTAACCCACATTTGGTTCTCAAATGCAACCCGTGAGAAAACAAAATGAACGCAAAGGCTTTGGAAGTTATGCTACAATCGTTGATCAACATGGCAGAGGAAAACCAAAACTTCATTCGACAGTTAGATTGGAAGCTTGTAGCAGACCACAACGAGAAGAACTCAATGGTTGAAGCTTTGGTTGGGCGGCCGAAGTACAACAATTACTTGGAGGCTAACAAGGCGATCGGTGACAGTAAGGTGGTTGCTGGGAATATTTGGGACCTTGCTAACGAGATCCATAAGTTGCTAGGTGAGGAGATTGAACGGCACAAAGAGAAGATGAATCACATTCAAGCTGATGGTGATCATGCGTAGCAGGTTTCGAATGTTCTACTTTTTTAGGGTTTGATAAATAAGTGTAAGGATGGGGATGTAGAACTTGTTTTGGTAAGTCGTGTTTTGTGTTGAAGTGATTTTAGGAAGTTGTTTTTGGTTTTTTTTTGGGATGTATGGAATGCTAGACATGTTGAATGTATTTTCGTTTTGCAATGTAATGGAAACCGTACTATAAGCTTCTTAGATTTTAGTATGTTTGTTATTGTTTATTAACATTTCCTCTTATGATTTATCATAAAAAAACACAAACTAGTTACCTTTCAAACATTATCGATTGCATAATTTGGTTCAGAAAGCACTTTGCTGCATAAAAAGGGGAAAATTGTATGTAATGTTGAGGAAATACACTTCTAACCGTTGAAGTAATGGGGAAAATGCAACTTCAGTACCAGAAGTCTTTAAATATCCAAAAGCTAGGTGGTTTGTTTAAATGTTTGACATTTCCATGCCCCAGATGCAATTTATGAAAGTGTATACGTTTCATACATAAATAGTTTAAACTGTTAATGATATAGTTTGTACATTAGCAACTACACTCAACATTGAATTCTACCATTGTACTTTACTTATTTTGTTAGTACATTATAGTTTGGAAAATCCATCCACTTATAGCATTGAAAAATAGTTTAACTATACTCACACACACTTAACATTAGTAGACCACATAATATGTCATATATATCACACAAACCATTGTCTCACATCTAACACATATCATAGTGTTAGTCACATAAACATAAACATACGATTAACAATGTGTCTTAAACGAAAACATAGTAAGGAAACAAAGATTCAAATCTTGTCTGACGTACAATATAAAATGTCTGACAACAACCATAACCAACAACCGTATTACCATCTTCAGTTTTCCTTTCTTCAAATGTTCATCACTTCTCACTGACCCCTTTTTCCTTCCCACGTTAATCCTTGCAAGACCTTGCATTGTGACCAGGATTGTTACCCTTGCCACATGTCACCGTAACATATTTTTTGGATAGTTTGAATGGCCCCTTGAGATGTGGATTCATCCGGTCCCCTCCTTCTCTTAACTGTAGGTCTTCCCACCTGTAATATCACTTGAAATCTCAATTTACAGTTTATTCACCTTAAATGGTATACCATTATAATGAATTACATAATATCATACCTGAATGTGATGCTTTGGGTGCACCAACGTGGTTGGGCAATCCGATTTTGGCCACATATCAGGTCCGTTGATTGGTTCGATTGTACACTTGTACATACTCTTCCAGGTTTCCAACCTATAACAGGGATGCACCATCTCCTCACACATTGCGACTTTTTCACCATATGATGCCTTGTCCCACAAGGCAGCAACGGCATGTTTGCAAGGTATCCCAGTTAGTTCCCATCTGCGACAACTGCAAACTTTTTTGGTTAAATCAACAACAAACTGTTCACCAAACTCGGTTGACACTTGATACTTATCATTTCCATTAAAAATACTTCTACACTTGGATGCATCTTCCTTTACTTTATCCATCAATGATTGAGCAGTTGGGGTTAGCAATCCTTCACTTCTGGCAATATGCTTTTGCACAGTAACAATTTTTTTCATCAAGTATTCCCGGATATACTCCAAACATGAGATGATAGGTCTGTCCCTTCCCTCCACGATTTTTGAGTTAAACACTTCACAAACATTATTCAAAAGCATATATGAATGACATCGACCTACATAACATGCAAATTTTAGTCAAAGGTTCATCTGATCAGTTGAGTAACAAGATTACTGACTTAATTTGCTAATCATATTAACAAAATAACATCATATTCTTACCCGAAAAGGCACTCCTACTCCAATGTTTGGCTGGGATTTTGTTCAGCCATTCGAAAGCCTCTTTGTTGACACTCTTCAGTTCCTGCATTGCTGCGTTGAAATGGGGGACTGTAGCTGCTCTTGCACTTTTCCAAAGTATATCCTTTATTGGTTTTCCCTTCCAATGGAGTTTCATATTCTCATGAATATGACGAACACAAAACCGATGCTCAGCAGCTGGGAATATTCTAGCTAGTGCTGGTACCAAACCCTAATTATTAACAAGTAAATGTCATGTAATCAGATGTAACATTATAGAACATTCAAATATAAATTCATACAAATTTGGAAGTACCTTTTGACGATCACTTATGAAAGTGAAGTTCGATCGTTCATCAATGTCAAGATCTCTTCCTAAATTGCTTAAAAACCAGGCCCATGACAACTTGTTTTCAGCTTCAACTATGGCGTATGCGACAGGGTAGATTCCGTTGTTACTATCTAAACCAACTGCACTCAGAATTTGACCTGGATATGGTCCCTTCATGAAAGCCCCATCAAGACCTAATATTTCTCGTTGACATAATTTGAACCCCTCCTTTAAGGGTCCCAGACAGATGTAGATACGTTTGAAGGTTCGTGTATCATCAGAGTAAACAAGAGCGGATTCAACACCAATTTGAATTGTCGTACCTGGATTCCTTAATTGGAGTTCCATTGCATAATCTCTTAGCATTGTGTACTGCTTCTCGTAGTCTCCCCTTATCCTGTTCTTCGCGATTGCCTTTGCACGATGTACTTTCATAAAAGTCAAATTCAGCTTATACGTTCGTTGCAGTTCATCTCTTAGGGCAGATGTGGGTATTTTTGGGTTTCCATGAAGTTGTTGTATGATTTTGTTTGCAATATACCCTTGCGTACAGGATTAAATTTGTCTACTGCGCAAACAAGTGTGGACCGGGTAATAGGTTTTTACCCTCCACCTGTCATCCTCTTTTGTTTGAGACACGTGCAATGTCCAAGGGCAATCTATCTCACTATTTTTAATTTTTTTCCTCCTTACCTGAATGACTGGTCTCCTACCAAAGTTTGCCCCACCAGGAACATCACCAAGACATTTTGCACGAATCCTTACCCCGTCATTTTTTACCATACGTAGTTGTCTGTGTGTGAATACAGACAAATTTTGTATTGCTTCTTTGACAATATTCTTTTCAGGAAAGTACTCACCAACCTTAAAATCCACTTCGTTGTTGCTCTCATCTGCGTGGTCCACCTCAATATCCATTGAATTTAAAAACTTTTCCCTTTCACTTACGTCAGGATCATAACAGTTGAATTGGTCGCTATTTATAACTAACATGTCCTCGTCTTCAATGCATGCACCGGCTTCCTCTTGCACAGGAGAATCCATAACACTACTTATAACTTCATTGTCCTCTCCGTCATCAGCAAGTCTATCTTCTTCTTCTAGGTGGACACTGCTTCGGTCCTCACTGTCGTTATCAGGGCCACTATTTGATCGGGCAGCATGTTCTTCCGTGAATTGTGTGACGAAGGTATTGGTTTCTTCGAGGTTTTCATTGGTTTGTCGCATTGAATCATACCAAACATTATCTGTTAGCACTGACAGATTTGGAAAAGGGTTAGTGCTTACCTCCCATTGATACCTTGCGTCGTCTAGGTTGAAGCTGAAGATAGGGTCGTAAAAATCAGCTTGAAATGCATTCAAACTATCAACTTCCCAAAGAGGTTTGTCCAAATGGACCACATTCAATGCCTCCCCTGCCCTTGGTCTCGGTTCATACAACACCATTTCCAAAGAAGGTCCACCCAAATTACGTTGAACTTCATCTCCCTGGAACGGTTCGTTCAAATCGAATGTCAACTGCCTACTACAAGAAGCCGTAAGTGACGGAGTCTTTTGAATCATCCTTAGTTCAGGAGATATAAGAAACCCGTCTTCCGCCAAATAGTTTGGGATTGGCGACTTACCGTGGTTGTTTACTTTTGATACACCGTGTTCGACGAAGAAGCTTATTTCTCCGACAATAACGACATAGTTTTCAAGGGCTTTGTAATCGGCCGGGCAATCTAACGGAATCAACCCTTTTTATAAGCTAATCCCTGGTAGCAGGTAGTGTATGTAGACAGGTTCATGTATATCGCAACACAAAACCCTTAAAATCGATAACATTTCATCCTGGTTTAACCGAGTGACATCTACATTATCCACATACCTTATATTGCCGTTACAATACTGTAAACTTGGTGTCATTTGAAATGATCCACCGTAGTGGAGTTTGACGGTGAAGAGCTTGTTGATATCGTCTGCGATATGTAAACCATCAGTGTGTAAGACAAGTGGATAAATCAAGCTTAAAGTTTAAACCTTGAAGCTTACCGTAAGCGTTCGTCGCTGTGTCGTCTTCCTCGGTTACTCGCACTACCCACATTTTTTCTCTGCGTCTTGTAACTGTTGTTATGGTATGAAGCTCGAATAGTGAAGAGTCTGCGTATATAAAATGATTCGAAGAAATCTTCAAGTTGTTGATGAAGTGACTGTCATTAATGGCGGCAAATCACCTGCAAAACTAAAACGTGAATGGACCGAAATACCCCCACGTGAAGGGCGCATGGGACGGGTTTGACGGAAGGTTAACGTTGGAAACGAGCATAGGGACTAATCTGTTGTAATAAGGAAACAAAAGGGACTGACGAAGTAAAAAATGGATAGTTGGACACTCTATGTTAGTTTTGGGAAACTTTAGAGATTGTTTCTGTAATTTACTCTAAATAAAATTTGTTCAAAATAGCAGCCTAAAACATTATAATTAAATAATCAATTATAATATATATATATATATATATATATATATATATATATATATATATATATATATATATATATATATATATATATATATATATATATATATATATATATATATATATCTCGACCGCTTCTTGAAATACTCAAATAAATCTTTTATCATTTTTATCGCAGCCTAACATCATCTTATGGCAAATGAGTGTGAAATTTGGGTCCGCCATTTCATGGAACACCTTTTGTACCATTAGCCCCCACGCAAAACTTAAAGAATTCGCCTTGTAATTTGTATGGTGGTCCAAATCCTGGGGCCCTGTGTTCACCATCATTTACTTACTGGGTGCTGTTATTTGCACTAACTAATGATTATATAATCATTATATATTTTGAAAAGTAGAAAGATAGTAATACATTAATATTTTCTTTTTTATATTATATTTTATTTATCATTTCTCTTGATGCTCCATGTTGTTTTTCACTTATAAATATATATATATATATATATATATATATATATATATATATATATATATATATATATATATATATATATATATAATCCAGATCAAATAAGAAATATAATTTTGTGTTATACTATATCGAGAATTTTAGAAATCAGTGATCTTGAGAATAAATTTGAAGCAAATAATTTTTCTTGCCGTTCCAATGCTCTAGCACCTCCGGAGAGTTGATGTTTTAGCGACGAGATATTATATTATTATTTATATATGATTGTTACCTCTTCCACTTCCCCCACAACCTCCACCACCTAAACACCACTACCACCACCGCTGCCGCAACTATCACTGTCGTCGCCAATTCCATCTCTTCCACTTCCGCCACCTCTATCACCATTACCAACTCCGCCACACACTTTTTACACATAATTCTACCTATTAAATATTTTTAGGTTAAGAAAACCAATTTTTTTAATTTTCCGGTTTGGTAAACTGAAACGCTAAAATCTTCGATGTTCGGTCACAGTTTATGTTTTTTTGTCTCCGACGGTTAACCGAAAACCCGATTTCTTTTTGCTATTTCCATTTAATATTTATAAGATAATAAATACCAAGTTGCAGATTGCAATATAGCTTAAATTTAAAATAAAAAAATTGCAAATCATTCTATTTAAACAATCACGTAAAGTTTACGATACAAAATTAACATATAATATTGTTATAATAACATAAAACTTAAGAAAATATATAAAAGGGAAATGATTAACATATAATATTGTTATAATAACAGAAAACTTAAGAAAATATATAAAAGGGAAATGGGTGCATTGTTCGTGACGGTAGCGGTGGCGGTAGAGGTAGTGGAGGTGGCATTAACGTGTGTGACGGCAGTGGTAGTGGCGGAAGTGGTGATGACAGTGGCGACGACAGTGATGGTGGCGGCAGCGGTGGTGGTAGTGGTGTTTAGGTGGTGGAGGTCGTGGGGAAGGTAGGAGATGTAACAATCATATATGAATAATAATGTACAATCTCGTTGTTAAAACGTCAACGCTCCGGAGGTGCTGGAGCATTGGACGACAAGAAAAAAATATGCTTCAAATTTATTCTCGAGATCCGTGATTTTCTAAAATTCTCAATATACTATAACACAAAATTATATTACTTATTTGATCCGGATTATATATATATATATATATATATATATATATATATATATATATATATATATATATATATATATATATATATATATATATATATATATATATAGGTTCAAATGCGGATAGCAAATATTGTGCGATCGTACGTCCGAATCACGTTCTTTCCAGGTTGAAGGTTAGGATCGGTATTTTACGTGAGTCTCCTTAATTAAATAAGATTAATATGAATTATAATTAATGAGATAGTTCGTAACCGCTAATGAGATTGCAATCAAATCAAAATCGATAACTGAATCAATTGTAAAAGTAAATTGATTCGAGAATCAATTATTTGTTGATAAATACTGAATTCGTGGTTGTCGTATGATCAAAGCGATTATATATTGACAGCACCAGTTGAACATTGCGTAGAGAATCAATTGAATTTCACAGAGGTATGAATTTTGTTTACGATTCTTGTTGATTTCGATAATCGTGTTGTGCGAATGATAATAATTGAGATATTTCCGTTTTGCGATTGATATAATATAGCAAATTATGTATTTATTTTATATAATTGCTCTGAATTCTGATGTGAATTACGTAAACCAATGAATTTTCTTGTTACGACACAGGAGATGTAGATCATTCTATGAGAATGATGTATATACATGTTAGTGTAACTGCATTCTACGAGAATGGTGATGGTATATGCTAGTGAAGTGTATTCTATGAGAATGGTTAAGTGTTTTAGTTGTTTATTGACATTATAAGAGAATTAACTAATAATTTTTTTAAATAAATGTTGGTTTTCAGGAGTATAGGGCTTTTTGGATAGGTGTATGCGTTTTGATGATTGTAAGATTGGAATTTTCAAGGGACTTGTATTTTGATGATGATGGTTATATGGAAGATTTTAGGAGTCATTATAAGAGATTTTGTAAATTTTGTAATAAGATTGCTGATCATGATAGCAGGAATTGTCCTTTTAGATCCTTCTAGTTTTATAGTTTTTGGTTAAGAATAAGATGTATTGAAAAATATGTAATAAGGATAATGATGTTTTGGATTATTAATTCGATATGGCTTTTCATTCTTAGAGAGTATATGTATTTATTTATTTGTATTTTGGTTATTTAATGTGGGAAAAGTATTTTACAGATGTATATTTATTTGTTTGGATGTTTATTTTGAGAAACAGATGGAGCATGGTGAAACAAGTAGGAAGGAACCATATGAAATCAATGCAGGAACGGAGGAATCTGAAAATGTTTCAATACCTGCAGGGGATATTGACACAGGATTACATTCTACTAGAATTGGTAAGTAAAAATTATATAGAACAGACAATAACGGATCAATTGTAATGTAGTTTTCATTGTGTTTTAGAATTTTCAGATGAAGAAGAATCAGTTTTTAGTAATGATTTTGTATCTCCTGGTGGGACACCATACTGGATACCAAGAACAGATGATCATATCAAGCCCAAAAAAGGAAATCAATATCCTTCATTAGAAGCTGCTGTGTCAATGTATAAGGAATATGCATTTCAAGGAGGTTTTGATATAAGGAAAGGTTCTCTTAAGAAGACGACTTATGATGTGGTTACATCTCGTCATTTATTATGTAATCGGGAAGGGAAACCAAACACTGGTAATGTGGATACTATGGATGTTCAAATGAAGAAAACTAAAAGAAGAAAAGATTTACATAGAACTGAATGTAAGGCCCACATTGTTTTTAAGATCATACCTGGTGGTCAAGGTTACTATGTGTATGACTTTGTTGAGATACATAACCATAGATTGATTAGTAAAGCAAATATGCATCTATCACGGGCTAGTAGAGAATTGGATTTTTCACAGAAAAGTTATGTTTATAACATGACAAAACAGAATGTTGGAGGAGGTAAGGCATATAGATTAATGACTGGCATACAAGGTGGGTGTTCAAGTCGTGGTGGTTTGGCTATTGATTACAAGAATTATATGCGCAACCTTAATTGTTTCATTGCGGGTGGTGATTCTCAAATGATTGTGAATTTGATGGAGGATAGAGTAAAATATTCTCCAAACTTTTCATTTGAATATAGGGTTGAAGACAAGCAATTGAATGCATTGTTTTGGGCTGATGAGACTGCAAAATACAACTATCGGGAGTTTGGTGATGTAGTCTCATTCGATGCAACTTTTGATACAAACAGGTTAGCTTTTTTGGTGTGTTATTGTGTTGGTTTTATTTTCTGATTTGATATTGTAATTTATATAATTCTTTCGGAATATTATATTTGAATATTGTGGTGCTGATGTGTTATTTTATTGTTTATAGGTACCATATGGTATTCGTACCATTCACAGGGTTAGACAATCATAAAAAGTGTGTCATATTTGGTGCGGGGTTGCTTAGTAGGGAGGACACGGATTCGTATGTATGGTTACTTACATGTTTCAGAAAATCGTTTTTTAAACATCCAAGTATTTTGTTGTCTGATCAAGATCCAGCTATGAAAAAAGCAATTGAACAAGTTTTTCCTGAGTCGCATCATCGGTTATGTATGTGTCATATAACTACAAAGTTGGGATATAAGGTGAGGTTTTTTAATATTTTTTTTCATGTCATTCTCAAAGAATTTTGTAAAAAGTAATTTTGGTTTTCTGTTTCCAGGGGGTTTTTATTTTTAGCATATGATCATGCATTCTCTGAGAATGTTTTTTGAACTTTAATGTCATTCTCAAAGAATTTTGTAAAAAGAAAATTTGGTTTGGTGTTTACAGGCGGTTTTTTTTTTAGGATATGAGTTGCCATTCTCTGAGAATGGTTTTGAACTTTAATGTCATTCTCAAAGAATTTTGTAAAAAATTATATTTGGTTTGGTGTTTACAGGGGGTTTTTATTTTTAGCATATGAGTTGCCATTCTCTGAGAATGGTTTTGTTAACTTTGATCTGTCTGAGTCATTCTCAGAGAATGTTTTACATGTTATATGTTTTAATTGAAATTACTATGTTTATATTTTAAATTCTTTACAGGTCCCTGCAGAAGTTTTTAATAACAAACAGTTCAAGGATCGATTTAATGCTTTGATTTGGAATTCTAAGTTACATGCTTCAGAATTTGAAGATGGATGGCAGGCCATGATTAATCAGTTTAAACTATCTGACAACAAGTGGTTGAAGAAGATGTACGGTATGCGTAGGTGTTGGATACCAGCGTTCTTTAGGGATGTTCCTATGTCTGGGTTAATGAGGACAACCTCATTTTCTGAAAGTCAAAATTGGTCTTTTCAGAATTCTACACTTTCCGGGTCATATCTTATTAATTTTATGATGACATTTGATTCTTTTATGGAGAGACAAAGGCATAACCATAACTTGGCTGATTTTAATTATTCTTCAAAGTATCCAAGAATGGTGACATGTCTCCCGTATGAAAGGCATGCTGCAAAAGTGTATACAAGGAAAGTCTTTTACCAAGTGCAGGAGGAGTTGTGTCAATCTCAGAATACTTGTTTGATTAGGAGCTTCAACTTGGATGAAGATGTTGAGAACTACGATGTCCTTGAGAAGAAGAAGAATGTTACTTTAAAGAAAGTGTTAAATGAAGATAACAACCCAACCGTTGAAGAATATCATTATGATTCTTTGTATAAGGATTCTTCATATAAGGTATGTTAACTTATATTGTATTCATATGATTTGATTTTGTATTTTTCATGTTTATCTAATTGGTTTTTTGTTGAATTATTGTCAGGTGAAGCATTTAAAGAAGGATCAATTTTTGTCATGTGAGTGTATGAAGTTTCAACAGTATGGGTTGTTATGCAGACACATTTTTTGTGTTATGAAGTTTTGTGAATATGAGGAAATTCCCAATCAGTATATATGTAGGCGATGGTGCAAATATGTTATTCCTTCAGAATTATTGAGGCGGCGGTTCAAAACTTCACACACTGATGGCGATGTTGACCGGATAGCCATTGACATATTTTCCATGGTTGATCATTGTGTCAATGTGTTAAGTAAATATTCTGTGAAGCTATGTGAGTACCTTGAAGAACAGAAGAAACTTAAAGCTACATTTTGTGAAAGTCTATCTAATCAAGGAGATTTGAGCAGGAAAGCGGAGTATGAGAAGATTTTAGGTGTTTCACTTCCTGATGAAGTTGAAATTGAGAATCCTTCGGATATTAGAAATAAAGGATCTGGCGCAAGAGGTAAAAGGCTGAAGAGTAAATCTGAACTTTTGGGTGAAGCATCTTCAAAACCAAAAAGATTGTGTAATTGTTGCAAGAAAATGGTTCACCATGATAAAAGAAATTGTCCTGATAAAACAAAACCATTGTAGTTATTATGTTTTTATTGCATTCTCAGAGAATTGAAATCAATTTGTTATTTGTTTTAGTGTTTCCTGTAAACCACAGTTCTGATTATTCCATTCTCATAGAATTGGTAGCAATTAATTTTGTGTTTACTGTTTTCTGTTTCAAGGTTTTTATTATTTTTAATGCTATTCTCAGAGAATGACATATCTTAAAATTGAAATATGGGTTCCTGTTTAACATGTTTGCTTGATTTAACTAATTTTTATAACCCATTCTTAGAGAATACTCGCTTAACAGGAATATGTACAACAACACAATTTTTATTTCATAACATAATAGTACATATTCATTAATAGTTCAGAAGAAATGATAATTTATTCAACGTTTATAGTAAATCCATTGGGTGGTCATTTCATCGAAAGCACATTCCTGGTGAAGCCTGAGTTTGTTTCGAGGGAATGAATATAGCTCATTCCCTCGGTCAAACTGTATTATATACCGATCATTTTCTTGTCGGATGTACGTGCCAACCCACTATCCTTCATGGTACCAGGCGTCAACAATTTCCCCTAAATTGAATTCAGCCACCACCTCCGGTGGGTATGGTCTGATTCTCTTTTTAGGGATGACTTCAACCAATGGTGACCCGTCGTCTTTCACCAGTGTCTCGTACTGAACTTTGTATCTTCCATAGGAGACCGACAGAATTCTACCTGCATAGAAGGAGCCAATTAGGCCAGGCTCTTTCCCTTTCACTTCAACACGATCACCTATTGTTAGTGTCATTTTGTGTTTGATTGTGGGATGTGTGTTAAACTGGAATAAACTTGCTTCCTTTTATAGCCAAAATTTAGTATGTTTTTCCTGTGAATTATATTGTATATTAATTTTTTTTAAATGGATATAGTGTATTCTTTTCATTACTTGTCGTGTTCAATTATTTTGAAGATTTTGCTCATTACTCCACTGTTTACTTTCTCAAAAGCTGCATGTTTGTGTGGATGGGATTGTATACGGCTTTTTATACTTGTTTTTATTCATATTTTGTTGTCTTGTTAAATGTTCTCGACATTCCTATTCTTTTGCATATAAGTTATTTTCTAAATATTGTACATTATATTTTATGTATTTGTTAATTACGTGAAATTGTTGATCCATTCTTAGAGAATACACTATGTATTTTCAAATATAATGTGTCTGTTAAGCATTGTTCTTCCCTATTCTCTAAGAATGAGTGTATTTTTCCCCATTCTCTAAGAATAAAAACATATGATCGCAATCATAATATGTAATAAGATAGTCTGTAATAATTCATTTAAAGTACTTGTTCACATTCTAATAGAATGAATTCTTTAACAACCAAATTCAAAATATAAAACTAGATAGTAAAGAGTTTCAATCAACGCATACTTAACAAAAATTTTGAACTAATTGTTTTATAGACTAAAAAACCATTGTCTTAACTACCTCCTCATCCTATCCTATTTTCTTCTTTCCTTTTGTTTTTTTTGCAGCTTTGGATTCTTCATCAGCCACTTTCTTTTTTAAAATTTCCTTTCTTTCATCAACCAGTTTTGCTTTTTTATACACATCCATTTTGGCATATTCGGATGCAATTGTTAATACCTCATCCCTGTAGAGGTTGTAGTCAGATGTCAACAGGTTATACATGTATCTGTACCTTAGTCTTCCTATGCAGCTTGCGTCGTTCCTTTGTTTTCCATTCAATTCTGTTTTCCATTTTCCTGCTACCTCTCCTCTGTAGCTCTCCATGTGTCTCATCAGATAAACACCACAATTTGGTCCTGGTTCATTCACTTGTCACTCCATTTTCATTATTGAAGCCTCATCTTCCATTAACTTTATATGTTGAGGGTGGTACACACTTGCTAACCAGTGACAGAAAAATTTTTGCTGCATTTAAATTTAATCATGTTATGAATTTTTTAACTCAAACGAGAATGAATATATTATTGAAAACATACCAGTATTCTAGGTCCGGGCCCATACATTCTCTCAACTGTTCCTTTCCTCTTGATATGATCAATAATTGTAGAGTTGCCTTCTTTTAAGTCAAAACATACCATGTAATATTTGTCACCATCAATAATTGGGAAAATAACCTGCAAAACCATAATTTTAAGAGTTTATTTTTTATAAATTTATCAATACATACTGAATATATACAGATTTGTTTTTCTTACCAATGCAACATCTATCAAATTTGCTTTCACTTCCCAATGTGGGATGTACATGTTCATCATTTCTATGAAGTCTCCCAATCGATTAAACTCAAGTTTAGTTTCATTTAAGAGCATGTTAGACTGCAAAATATTTGAAATATAATGTTTCATTTAAGAGCATGTTAGACTGCAAAGTATTCCTCCATTTATCAATGTGTATTCTATGAGAATGACAATCAATATCTCATTCTCAGAGAATGAGTTGTTGATTCACAATTTTCACTGAATGTAATGTTGTTATTTTGGTGTAATGTTGCTTAATCTTTGGAAAATAATTTGACTACTTACCATCATATGAGTGTGAAAGAACAAACGTGCCGGTGCCTCTGCAGATTTGTATTTTTCCAGCATGTTTAGATATGCAGCCCAACAATCAATAATGGCCCAATGTATGGGCACATCAACTTGAAAATATGATGCATGTCCAAGTGTTAGTTGTTCCACATCATCCATCTCCCAAACGAAATCGCTGTATAAATGAAACAAATTTGTTATTAAATTTGTAAAAAAACATATTTTTATATAAATGAAAGCTATGTATCTTACTCTTGATCTTTGTTTGATGATAAAATTGCTTTGTACAAGTTTAACTCTTCAGCCTTCACCTTGTCGCATGAGGTTAATCTTTCTACGTAAGGGGAGCACAATGCTGGTGCCGGTTTTTGCATACGTTTAGTTTTTCCGACATGCTGTGTTTCCCCTTTTTGTTTTTTAGCTATGTTCATCACATCATCTTCATCTTTGGAAGGCACAGCAGCTTCTTCATTTTTATTTTTCTTCTTCTCAGGGACTGTTTCTTCAGGTGTTGCTCCTGTTGCGTTTTCCATTAGATGTGTAACCTCATCCATCACTCCTGGTTGGTTGAAGAATTGGGTAGCTGATAAGTTTTCTGAAGTGTCCCACCCTTCATTCTTTTCCGTAACTGGAGTTGTGTAAGCATCTTCATCATCAATCTTATCATCTTTCACTTTCATTTCTGGTGACACCTGGTTTAGAATGTCTGGCTCATCAACCAATACAAGTGCTTTACCTTTGGCATTCCCATCATCGTCATCATTACTTTCTGTTGCAGCCTCTGAAACAGTGTCTTCATTCTTATCAGCATTATCTTCCATGTCTTCTATTTTGAACTCTTTTCTTATCTTCCTTTTCCAATCTTTTAATGGTTTGCTGTTTGGAAACTTCAACAGTCCCTGTGTAATTATCTTCTCCATCGTGTGCTTCTCATTCAAAATTTTAACATATGAATGTCCAAGTACTGCAATAAACCCCTGTGTGTACCATAAAGAAACATGTTCAAGTAGTTAATGTATTTTGGACTATTTTGTTGAACAAACATGTTGAAATACTTATTTTTTTCACACAATTTCATTATTCTCATAGAATGAATGTATTTTCCAGCAGAATATATTAGAATGCATTTATATATCCCACTGTTAATTACATTATCTGATAATGCATAATATTTTGTATTTTATTTTTTAATTTCTATGTTTATTTTTTTATAGATTCCATTTTGAAGCCCCATTCCCTGAGAAATCATTTACACGTATTAAACTTATGGTAAAACCCTGTACATTATGTAATTACATAGGACATAAATTGTGTTTTATGCTCAAAGAATGACTGTATTTTCCATCATATTCTCTGAGCATATATGTGTAAACAGAGGTTTGAAAACAATTTTAGTCTTTATTATATGAAAATTCCTTTTCTATTTTCCATCAAACAAATTCAGACTGTATTATAAGAAAAGTCCTTTTCTATTTTCCATCAAATTGGGCTTATGCTCAGAGAATGACTGTGTTTTCGATCATATTCTCTGAGCATATATGTGTAACCAGAGAATTGCAAACAGATATTTTACCTCTTCATCCTGATATTCTTCATTTGTTTCTTCTGTGCTTTCATCATCCACTTCTCTTTGAATGAATTGACCCTTTCCCAGTTTGTTGTTTTTCAACTCATATTTCTGAATTGCTCTTAATTTGAATGTTGTCACTTGTGTAATGAATGGTGTTCTTTTTCTCAACATCATGATTCCTGATGTGTTTATGGCAAACACATATGTCAACTGCATACAAATTAATAACTATGTTACATTATAATATTAATAAATATATAGATGATGTTGTAGATCATTTTTCTGAGAATGGTGTCTGACTCATTCTCATAGAATTACTCAAAACTGTTTAATTCAGTGAGTCATTCTCAGAGAATTACTTCATTTCATTATCAGATAATGATATATTCATATGGCAGATAATGTGGTTTACCAATATAACATTGATTGGTCCTGTGTAGTAGGAGTTAGGATCATCCCTTTTCCAAAGTTCTTTTCTTGATTTCAAGCTTTGCATTATGTACTCGCACCAATCAATTTGTGAATAGTCATCCAGTAAGGCTAATTTTTCCATTGGTTTGATAAGGCTTGTACCCATCAACATCGACTCCACAAACGTGTTGATAAACAAACATAAAAAGTTCAACCGGAATAGTTGATTATCTATGTTTGTTGATGTAATCAACTCAAGATATGCGGTGTTTGAGTACCTTTTTTCAAAGAATTGTGCTTTCCAGTCCGTGAACACCTTATCTTGTGGGTCACAAGATGGTAATGTGTTCAGATCCACCCCTTCTTTTGCAACTCCAAGAATGCCATGTATTAGGTCTTTTGTAATTTCTAGTGCCCCATTCTCCAACACTAGTCTATTTGATGTTGGGTCATAGTTGTCTAAAAGATAGTAGGTTAAATTTGTTGGTAACTCTCCTAAGTCTATTTCTAATAAACTACCTAGACCCATTATCTTGACAGCCTCTTTTTGCATTGTAGACAATGACTTTATAGCTGTTGTAAATTTAAGGGGTGTCATTCTTGTTTTAAGTTTTCTATACTTGCTTTCTAATTCTTTGTCCGAATCTTCATCTTCTACTATTTTCCGTTTTGTCCTTGGTTTATCTTTCCCATCTTTATGTTCCAAACTTTTCCTTTTTTGCTCTCTTTCTCTTTCTCTTTCAGAACCCTTTTACCCTTCTGCTTATTCTCCTTTGACTTCTTTTCCTTGTTTTCCTTCTTACTTTTGGGCTTTGAGCTAGAAATTTCAATCACTTTTCTTTTTTCTTTGATGTTGTCACTTTTTTTCTTTGTTGATGCTGCTTCTTTTCCTGAAATTAGGGTAAAATAGTTCATATTACAATGGTAATAAACATATTATTTGAGAATACATATGTAATTGCAAGGCATTCTCAGTGAATAATATATGTTTATGTAACTTTAAGGTAGTATATTCTCATAGAATTGAAATTTCCTTTGTTATTTTAGTATGTAATATCTGTCAATTTTAAGTAGAAAATGTGTATTCTCACTGTGACACTTTAGTGTATTCTCTAAGAATAAGACTCATTAAAAATAATACCTTCTGTGAATGTGCTGTACTACATTATCAGAGAATGCAATCTTTTGATTCTCAATGAATTCTAGTTTATTCTCTGAGAATGCAATTTTTTTTTCGAAAATGTGTATTCTCACTGTGACATTTTTAGTTTATTCTCTGAGAATATCACTCATTAACAATAATAGCTTATGTGAATGTGCTGTACTGCATTCTCAGATAATGCAAATGTTTGATTCTAACTGAATTTTAGTGTATTCTCTGAGAATGCAATTTTATGTAGAAAATGTGTATTCTCACTGTGACATTGTAGTGTATTCTCTGAGAATAAGACTCATTAACAATAATGCCTTCTGTGAATGTGCTGTACTACATTCTCAGAGAATTTTTTGAGAATACACAAGTATTTACAACGAATACAACATGTAAATGTGCTGTACTACAAAGATTTTTTGAGAATTTTGTGTAGAAACTGTGTATTCTCACTGTGACCTTTTACTGTTTTCTTTGAGAATAATACTCATTAACAATAATAGCTTATGTGAATGTGCTGTAATACATTCTCATAGAATGCAATTGTTTGATTCTAAGTGAATTTTAGTGTATTACAGGAAGACAACCTGTGATACAACATGTGATATGTTTAATGTTTCAAAATCGTGATGTATTCTCTTTCAAAATCGTGATGTATTCTCTGAGAATACATAATTAATTGACAGGTTTATCTCAATTTAATGTTTGAAAATCATGATGTATTCTCAGAGAATACACCATGTGCAAAATCGTGATACACCACTGAGAATACACAAGTATATACAAAGAATACACATTTCCTACAGAAATATAGAAAAACAACTTGTGATACAACATGTGTTATGTTTAATGTTTCAAAATCGTTATGTATTCTCTGAGAATACACCACATATTGATAGGTTTATCTCAATTTCGTATGGTATTCTCTGAGAATGTAAAATTATGGGGGAATTTTTGGAGAATGCACAATTAAACACATTAACATTTTTTTTCGAAACCCTAGTTTCATATTGTGTATTGAAATGGTTTTAGTTATACAATGACTTTGATTAAACTTCAATTCTATGTAGAATGTTTGCAGTTTAACAATGTATGAAGGTAAACATTACCTGGAAATGGTCGAACGAAGTCGTCATCCAAATCGTCATCTGTGATTGGATTTTGAGGAGTGTTTTTGAATTTGAATTGAATATTCTCCTTTAATCGATGGCTAGTTCTTCTATTTGACATAATTTCGTTTCAAATAATCTTCTCTTTGAAGATGTTCGTATGCGATTGTAAGGTATATGGAAGGAACTTCCTGGTTATCGTAATGCAGTGGGTTTTAGGGTTTTGAGCTTTTTGATTCTCTGAAAGTGTAACTGTGTAACTGTTATGGAGATTTGATATGATCGTGTCCCGTGATACATGCGATATTACGTTTTGATTCTAATCTTCCTTTTGACTATTTTGCCCTTTAACTGGTATGTTTTAAAACACCCGCGTTCATATTTTTTGTTTATTTACAATACTGCCATCTTGATCTCAGCCATTAATTTATTCAATCAAATGGTCTATATTATGTCTTACATTTGTACAGTAAATACTAATTTCATTTAATACTAACTCTATATATATATATATATATATATATATATATATATATATATATATATATATATATATATATATATATATATATATATATATATATATATATATATATATATAGACTTAGGATCTTTTGAGAACCATAAGTTCCCCGAGAACCCGAGAACTCGACGAGGAGCGTTGGATTAGATTAACTTCATTAAGGGCAAGATGGTCATTCCATTTTTCTTTTTCCATTTACCAATTAATAATAAATCATTTAATTAATCAAAATCTCATTTAACTAATTAATTAAAACATAATCTCATTTAATGATAACCAATTGAAGATTCATGTTGACTTTCTATGAAGATTCATGAAATCAAGAACACGTATCAAGATACTGAGCCGCCGCCATAGCTAGATTTCTCGAGTGGAACTGAAATTAAACTTTGCAGATCGATTTCTTATCTAATCGTGTTATCAAAAAGCAATATCTCGTTATCAATATCATTGAATTTCTTCTTTTCTTGTTCTATCTGTTCTTCACGCATTAACAATTTGAAATCGCAACAATTATAAGTGAGTTTTTGATTTGATTACAGTGAATTCCTTAATTGATTTGTGTTCTGAATCGATAATGATAACTAATTAAAGATTCACGTTGACTTTCTATGAAGATTCACGAAATCAAGAACACGTATCAAGAAACTGAGCCGCCGCCATAGCTAGATTTCTCGATTGGAACTGAAATTAAACTTTGCAGATCGATTTCTTATCTAATCATGTTATCAAAAAGCAATATCTCGTTATCAATATCATTGAATTTCTTTTTTTCTCGTTCTATATGTTCTTCACGCATCACCAATTTGAAATCGCAACAACAAAATCGCAACAATTACAGGTGAGTTTTTGATTTGATTACAGCGAATTCCTCAATTGATTTGTGTTCTGAATCGATTTTGTTAACTAGTAATGTTAGTTTTTTATGTCTCTGAATGGATTACATGTGAGTTTTTGATTTGATTACAGCGAATTCCTCAATTGATTTGTGTTCTGAATCGATTTTGTTAACTAGTAATGAAAGTTTTTTTATGTTTATGGTGTAATCCTCATGTTAACTTACACATGTCGCTATTTTTTTTCAATTTCTTAGTTTACCTAAAACCTTTGACTTTGTTTATCAGTTTATTCTCAATAAATAACATTAATATTCATGCGATTCAATTGTTTTATGTTAGTGTTACATGATTTCTTAGGTTAACTGAATTTCTACTACTTATGGAGCCTAATTCACATATTGGAGGAGAACGAAATGCTGGATGTATCGTCTCAGGTAGTCAAATTCTTCATGTATTCAAATTCTCAGTCATTATATTCAAATCATCCATAAGTAATGGAAATTCAAATGTTAACTTTGATTTTGCTGTTGTATACCAGATATAGTTAATAAAGTAGCTAACAGAGTTGTGGAATCAAATGTTAGAGTTGAAAACGAAGATCATTTGAATATTATCACAGGTATTTATCTGATGTATCTAATAACAATCCTATATCAAAGTTTTTTCAAAGTTTGCAGAAGAAAAATACTATAATTTGTACATGTCTAAACCTTTGCACATGTACACATTTTGTTGCACATGTACACAGTTTTTTCAAAGGTTGCAGAACACAAATACTATAATTTGTTCATGTGCAAACCTCTGGATATGTACACATTTTTGTACAGATGTACACAGAGTTTTTTCAAAGTTTGCAGAACACAAGTACTACAATTTGTACATGTACAAACCTTTGCATATGTACACATTTGTGTGCACATGTACACAAAGTTTTTTCAAATGTTCATAAGGTTTTTTTGTTCAATAAATTTTATGTATTGTTTCAATTCAGCTAATGCTATCTAATGTTATCTATTTGTTACAATGCAGCTAATGATTTGTTTAGGAAGGATTCAGATTCGTTTTTTCGTGAAAAGTCTAGTTGTGATGATTCATTGAAGATTGATTCGTTGTTTTTTAAAGATTTTGATTCTGATTCTGATGAGGAATTAGCTCCTGATTTGGCAGAAGAAGTTTCAGATGAATCAGGTCCTGTTTTGAGTGAAGAAGTTTCATCGGATGATATTGTTAAAGAAGTTTCATCGGATGCTATTGTTTTAACAAACTTTGATGTTGGAAATGTTGCTTCAATCTCAACATCCGGTTCATAAGATATTCTTCCTGTTCCTGCAGGTAATACCTTTTTTCTTTAAAAATATTTGGACATGTGCAAACGTTTTTCAATTCAACATGTGTTTTATATGCACCAATTATGTACTTTTTTGTACTTGTATGTTGTTTCTGTGCGTAGATTATTCTGCAGTTTATTGTGTATCAAAGATTTGCATGTGTGTAAACTTTTGCACACACACATGTTTGTTTACATTCAAGTTTGCACATGTACAAAGTTTATATACTTAAAACTTTGTAAATGTGCAAACATATCCATATACACTGGTTTGAAATACAGAAATTTGTACATGGGCAAATTTTGTCCATGTGCAAACATTTGCACACACACAAGTTTGCACATGTACAAAGTTTTTTAATTTTGTATCTGAAAACTTTTCTTTGGGTCTGTTTATATGTTCAAAGTTTTGCTTTTGTGCTTATATTCTGACATACTACTTATACATATCTAAATAGATTTTTGGTATTTGGCGATACATTCAGCAGTATTGAAATCAAGGCTCCGAACTTGTCTGAAACGATCTACTGGATTCCTCAAATTCTTGAATCGTATCTTCCTAAGAAATATATAATTTTGGATCAGATTGAGAAGGACATTCTTTTCTACTTTAGGTATGGTGACAGAGTCGGTTTCAATTGTAGGCAGCTTTAATCGCACAGTAAACTGAAGAATACTACACTTGGCTCCTTCATAGCTTTCTTAATGCCTTTGGAAGTGCACCTTCGATTTTTGTTACAGACCAAGACCGTGCTATGCGCAATGTTGTTCTAAATGTTTTCCCCCAATCTAGGCACCGTCTTTGCATGTGGCATATTGGTAAAAAGTTAACAGTCAAGGTAAGATTAGCCTCCCTTTTCTAATTTGTACATGTGCAAATTGTTATTGTTTATGCATATGGGCAAACTTTTTGTCCATGTGTGCTGATGGTTACACATGTTTAAACCTTGGTACATGCAAATATTTTACATTTGTAACAATTTGCAAAAGAACCATGTATCCATATTTAAAATTTATTTAGGCATATGTGCAACTTCCAGAAATATGATTCCTTCTAATGCAAGGTCTTATTTTTCAGAGATTTTTTTAATGGTATAAACCATTTTGCACATGTGCAAACTTTTCATATGTTTGCACATGTACAACTTTCTACATTTTTGTTTGATGGTTAAAATGTTAAACATGCATAAAGATTCATTTAACTATTTTAATGCAGGTGTCTTCAAAAGTGATTAAAGAAATTAACTTTAGAAAAAGGATGAACAATCAAATTTGGAACTCATGTCTTGATCCTGATGTCTTTGAGCACAACTGGAACTCGTTTGTAGCAGAACTTGGACTTAATGAAAATAAATGGCTGAAAAAGATGTATTCGTTGCGTTCATCCTGGATTCCGGCGTACTTCAAAGATATGCCCTTGTCTGGTCTTATGAGGACGACATCAAGATCCGAGAGTGAGAATTATTTTTTTTCAGAGCTTCTTGTCAAATACAACCAACTTGATTATGTTCATGGTCAAGTTTGATGCTGCCATGGATAAACAAAGGATTATTCAGTCAGAAAGCGACTACAACTCTGTAAACAAACTACCGCCAATTCATTCACGTTTGGAGTTTGAAGTTCAGGGATCCAGGTTTTACACATATAAAATATTTTCCTTGTTCCAAAAAGAAGTTCATGATTGCGTGTGGAGTTGCTCGGTCTCCAACTGTAGATCAATGGGTGGCAAGGAAACATTTACTGTTTTAGCGCAAATCATGGGTAAAAACTTACCAAACCAAAGTGTGTTCTTTAATCCCAATTCATGCAACTTCAGAAGTTTAATCAGAAATCAGTTCCAATATGAGGTATGTTTGCACATGGGAAAGTTTTTGCATATGAGCAATTTGTTTGTTTGTAAGCATAATTTTGTCTATGTGCAAAGTTTTGCTTATGGGAAAATTTTTGCACACATACATATTCCCGCCCCCCCCTATTTTTTTTTTCTTGTTTTGCACATATGCAGGTTTTTACACTTTTACAAATTTTAGTCATTAGTTGCAAACTGTTTTCAGGTTGAGTGTTCTGCAGAATATGACTCTTTCAACTGTAACCGCATGGTATTCAAGCATTTTGTATTTCTTTGCAGACATGTGCTATGTGTAATGAAATCAAAGTTTAGGTCTGAAATACCTGCAAAGTATTTTCTTAAAAGATGAAAAAAGGTGTTATACGTTCACATGAGTTGGAAAAGTGCTACTTTATTGGTGAAGATGTTGGATGCTGTAATGCATTGGTACAAGATGCATATAGGGTGATAACAGATTCCATAAACATGATAGCACATGATCCAGATTCTATCCTTAAGTTTACTGAATGGCAAAAGGAACTTAGGTTGAAAATTGAACAGAATCCACCGAAGAAAGATACACGTACAAAAGATGATTCTATCTCTTCCGTGCTCAGTATAAAGAAGGTTGATAAAGTTACCATACGTAATCCTGAAGGTGTGAAGTTTAAAGGGTCTGGAACTGGTGGGAAAAGGATTCAAGGGCAAAGAGAAGCAACAATGAAATTGGTTGGGAAAAATCCTAGAACTTGTAGCTATTGTAAGAAGAAGGTAGCACCTGGAGAAAAACATGATTGGAGATGTTGTCCAGATATACTTGAGGCTGAAAGAAAGGCAGCAGAAGAAAAAGAGGCAGCAAGAATGAATATTTGATTTTTTTTTCATTTTTTTAGTATCACAGATGATGAGTTTTATATTGAGATTTAGTATGAATAATCTGGATAATGGTTCATTTGTTCTTTTAGGAATTTTTTTTACATATATGCAAAGTTTAGGAATTTATAAGGTTTTAATCATAGTTTATAAATTTGTCTATATGCATTTTTGTTGATGTTTGAGAGATGTATACTGGCATTTCTGTTTTGTATGTGCTAATCTCTTTATAATTGGTTTTGCTATAAATAAATGTTTGCATATCTATAAATTTTTTTTGTATTGCTTTTGTTGTGGATAAGAAATTTTGCACATGTGCATATTTTTGCAAATTATTTCATCTGTTTTGCACATGTACAGGTTTTTCTTTATTGATTATTTTACAGAAACATAAATATTTTTTCTCTGAAGTATGAGATTATATAAATAAGATTTAAATTGGAAAATCATTAAGATTTTGCCTATGTACAAAATCAATTATCCATAATTTGCCTATGTGCAGATTTTCCTGTACATTTGATTTTTGTGTTTATAAGTAATTTTGGACATATTAAAATAATAGCAGTTTTGATTATAAGCTAAAGTAGTCCAAACAAGTTAACAAAATACAAAGCATCCTATTTTCAGATGTATTAACAACAGAAGTTTCATAGACAACCTAATCTATATTATAAGGATTATTTTTATCCAAACCCCTCCCATATTTATCATTCCATGGTGCTTTCAACTTCAATCTGTTGATTCTTTCTGAATCTTTCTTTGTTCTCCTCTGTACCAGTGCAATCGGTTCCGGATCAACCACCTCTTCAAACTGTTCTTGATTCACTTCTGGATCAACCACCTCATCATTCAACTGATTATCATGGACTTGAGACGGACCAACCTATATTTTTACAAAGGATTATGGTCATATATTTTATATAATGAAAGAATTAACAATAATATTTAATACCTCTTGATTAACCACGACTCGTCTGCGTGGTTCAACCTAGTTCACTTGATCGATAGTGAAACCGATGTGTGTTGCTATTTCTTCATTTGTGTAGTTGGATTCTTTCAAGTCTTGTATGATTTTTATCTTTTCTTGATCCAGTTCTGTATGTTTTTCACCCTCAACTGCAGCATCAGGATTAACAATATAATTAGAATCGAATTCCATATTTTATTTGGTTGTTAGAAAATGAAATTTATGGGTTGGACACTTACGAACAACCAAATATACTAGCCACTACCTAACTAAACCATAAATCTCTAACAAGCTTCTTCAACATTTACCTTTCCTTTTGAGCTTTAACATGAACAGTACCATCTAAGTAGTATGTTAACTGATAAGTTAAATGCTTATTGGGTTACAAGCTTTGTTAAGTAGGAATATTTCTCTAAAAATTTAAAATTTACATAAAGATACAATGCATTTCATGCTATCAACACAAACAGTTGTACTTAGAAAAAAAAGTTTTGCTTTACAGACGGGGCTACCTAAATAGTACTTGATTTTGATCTTAATACGTCACTTGTTCGAAATCCTTTGAATGGTGTGAGAGTTGACTTTACTTTTTTGTTTTCTTCTTGTCATTTTATTTAATTCCTCTATCTTGTCTTTTTCTTTTAACACCTGATGTTGTGGTATTTGAAGTAGAAGCTTTGACTACTGTTTCCTCTTTTGAAAAATTCTGCAACTTATTTGTGCTTTCTTGATATTGTGCTAAGGTTTCGTTATTACTGTCATATGCTAATGTGTCTGTTAAAAGAGGGAATGTAGTTATGATTATAAGATATATTCATGAATAATCTTTGCACATGTGCACAAGTTTGCACATGTTCAAATTTGTGCACATGTGCATGTTGTTCTTTAAAGTTTGTCTGTGAAAACAATATATATAGAAATATTCATAGGTTTCCTTATGGACACGTTTTTTGCACATGTACAAAAGTTTGCATATATGTAAATTGACTATGTCCACCCTTTGCACATATACAAATTTCTTTACAAATGTATACAAATTTGCACATGTCTAAAGTTTTGCACATGTGCATGTTTTTCATCAAAGTTTGTCCATGTACACAATGTATAGAAATGTTCATAAGTTTTCTTTTGTACACGTTTTTGCACATGTACAAAAGTCTGCATATCTATAAATTGACTATGTCCACCTTTTACACATGTACAAAATTATCCATATAGGGAAGAAGGTAATAATAATGTGCTTAGTTGCACCTTTTTGAAGTTTTTTTGTACCTGTAATGCTCTGTACAAGTGATGTTAAGTTCTCTTCATTTATCTCATCTTCGGTGTTGTAATCTTCTTCACTGTCACTCAACTGTCTTTGACTTTTCCTCATATTTTTTTTCCTTTTTAACTTTTGTCCTGTATATGTAATAAATTAACATTTCATTTAATTTGTTAATGATTATTCATAGGCAGTTGCTGTGATGTACAAACTTGTACATGTGCAACAAACTACATACACATATAGTCAAACAATGTGGATGATTTAGGGTTGTACATGTACATAATTTGTCAATATACAAATATTTCAACATTTCACAAAAAAATGTGTACATGTGCAGCAAAATCCATACACATATCTGCAAGCATGGTTAATTATTCAGGGTTGTACATGTGCAAACTTGTCAATATGCCAATATTTAAACATTCACAGACAAGTTTTTTGTACATGTGCAACAAACTACATACACATATAGTCAAACAATGTGGATGATTCATGTTTAGAAAGTTTGTCAATATGCAAATATTTCATCATTTCATAGACTATTTTATGATATACAAAGTTGTACATGTACAGAAAACTACATATTCACAGTGAAACAATCTCAATGTATTAGGTTTTGCGTCTAGCAAACATTTTAGCATGAAAATATGTGAATGTTGTCCTCAAACAACTATCATTATCATAGTAGACTACATTTTGTTGAACAAATCACAGGATAATAGCAGAAAATTATTAGGATCGTTGTATAATTTTCCAAAATCAACAAACAATGAGTGTATTGTTCTAATTTGTACAGAAACACGGTTGAGAAGTAAAACGATCGAATCAAAGCAAGTTTGATAGATCTACATGTTTTAAATTGTGAGAAAGTTGTTTTTCATGAAAAAATTTCTTCAAATTTGAAATCCTACGACCTAGGTTGGTTTTTGGTGATTTTTGTACTGTTTTTTTGTAAAACAATGTCGGATATGCAGTAATTAGTGTTCTTCAACTGCAGTGGAACTTGATTTTGCTCATTGATGATGTTTTGTGACTGAAAATTTCGAGTAAAAAGGAAAATTGAGAAGATTCGAAGAATGTATGAATAAACCTGTGCATTTATTGAGAAGAAATCAATTGAAACTTGCGAGAATCCATCAGGAATTGAGAGTTGCCGCCATGGACGTGTTCTTCAGAGTTATGGAAATTCGAAGATTGTATGAAGATTCGAACGTGATTCCCTTGAATTTTGGGTTAATTAGTTTATTTGGTTCATTTTCCTTTTCAGTTGTTTTGTTTGTGATTTGTCACAATTGCCCCTGGAATGTTTAATTTGTTTAATTGATGTCCAATTGTTTTGTGTTATTTACAATCTTGTCATTAATGAATTTTGACCATTAAAATTTCTCATCCGACGCTCCTCCTCGAGTTCTCGGGTTCTCGGGCTCTCCTTGGTTCTCAAAAAATCTCAACTATATATATATATATATATATATATATATATATATATATATATATATATATATATATATATATATATATATATATATATATATATATATATATATATATATATATATATATCAAGTGAAATGATAAGAAAAAAACCTATATTAAAAAAGAAATGTTAACTCTTTTTTTAACGTATTACCACTTTTCAAGGACATAATCATTATATAATCATGAATATATAATCATTAGTTAGTGTTGATAAAATTTTTTGGGTGCTACTATAGATACACCTCATATACACCTTTTAACAAAAGTCAACTATTTTGAACCAATTATATCTTATTTGTACGGAAAACAATGCAGTTTTAACCAATAAAAAAAAGTTGACTTACATTTAGGGTGTATATGAAGTATAATTGGGGTGTTTATTTGGTGTTTCCCAATTTTTTTAGTGAAGATAGAATTACTCTTACTGAATCCCCCTCTCTTTCTTTCTTGATTTCAGAGTATACAAACCAAAACCATTACCATTTCTACTCGATATTTGTCTCCGCCATCATGAACTCAACCTCGCCGCCGTCCACAACCCATCAGCCACCAACACCTCTCCCACCCCAAAGTGCTGGTTCCCCACCTGGGCTTCCGTTGATTCAATTGAAGCAAGAACCTTTCCTGGAAGAAAAGGTATTTACAACACCTCCGCCTCCGCCTCCGTCGTCGAGGAGGTCGTCCACCAAGGACCGCCACACAAAAGTTGAGGGTAGGGGGAGAAGGATCCGAATGCCGGCCACCTGTGCCGCACGGATATTCCAACTGAGAAGAGAACTTGGCCACAAGTCAGACGGAGAAACAATCCAGTGGCTTTTACAGCACGCTGAACCATCCATTATTGCTGCCACTGGCACCGGTACCATTCCGGCCATCGCTATGTCAGTCAACGGTACCCTCAAAATTCCCACCACCATTAGCACCGTCACCTCTGCCGCCGCCGCCACCACCACCACCACGTCAATCCAGAAAAAACGAAAACTCCCTTCCGATTTCGACATAAACCGAAACGAAAACGATTCAACGACGGTCACCACCCCCTCGACCTCCGTTCTCGCTCCTCTCATGACAACCACCGCACGACCTCAATCTTTTGTCCCGGTATGGGCCATACCCTACAATGGAGCCACCGCGTTTTGGGCGTTTCAGCCTTCTACAACTCCATTTCTTAACATCACCGCTACACCCATCTCTTTCTTTACATCCGGTGACCAAAAACCAACACCAACCTCTACCTCCACCTCCGCCACTGCAACCACAACTACCACAAGAACTCAATCTTCCACAAATTTACCAATGAATCTTCACGAAAGAAAGGAGTTTCTGTTCATTCAGGAAAATCATCGAACACCATCCGAGCAATAACCAGACTTACTCTATTTCTGCCCTTTTTTCTTTTCCCTTCGATTATCGTCAAGAACGTGACCACGTGAGTGAAGTGTACGTGTAAAGTGGGGCCCACAAGGTGGGCAGGTCTTAGGTGTAGGTGGGTCTAGGGTAAATGTGGTGGGCTCAAAAGTCATGGTGCATCTGTGGGTCTCACTGATTACCTCTTTGGTGGATAGCGGGCCCATCAACTGGACCATTTGATATAGAAATCGTCGATTTATGCGGCATCAACGAGGGACCCGATCTTATTGTGGACCAGCGTAGCCTACGGCAAAGAAGTCTGCCACGTGGCTGAATCGGGACGGCAATTATGATACTTTCTAGGGTTTTGACACGTGAAAGTTACCCCTTGGCTAATTTTTCTCCCTTTTTAAATTATTTTAGGTTTTTTTGGTCCCATATCCAACACGCGTGTGGTATGGTGTTCTCCCACCCAGTTTGTCTCGTGTCCCATGATTTAGCAGCTTGTACTATATGCAAATGAATATGTACGTTGTTCCATGAATTAGCAACTTGTACCATATGCAGCTAAATATGTATTTGTTGTTTAGATTATAAAAAGTCAAGAACTACGTATGCCTACTTTTATGGATGTCGATCAAACAAATACGAGATATGTTCATCTCGCATAGGTCTAACTAGAATATTTCGTTGTATTTATCTTTTCATACTTCTATGATATATTTTATCCAAGGGCATTCAAAAATATTGTTTGATTGAAATCGTACCCAAAAAAGATGTCACTAACACAATATATGAAGTCTGTTATCTATGAGTCTACAATATAAATAGGTCCATTTAGGTAACTTTGCGTGACTAATAAGCGTAGTTTAATACATGTTGGTATGGTATATGTTTTAATAATAAATGACTATATAAATTATCTAACAGAACATAATTAATTTTACATACATAAATTTCAAAATTTTACATCGCAAATTTAATGGTGAAACCTATAGTTTATAGTCGATGGACCACAGACAAGTTATTCAAAGAGATTAATCAGCAGAAAAAGATAGTTAACAAATAAAAAAGTGAAAAAGGAAAAAGTGGACCTTTTATAAAATTCGCATATTCTTGTATGGGTGGTGCACCGGTACTAGCCTGCCTGCCCGGAGGGTCACTTGGACCCACAATGGTCCCGCGTACAGTTGTTAAATGGCTCCACGAAACCGATAAACAAAGTCCATTTAATTTCTAACAATCTTGTTTAGGATTATATACGATAATAATACATAATGACAATACTAAAATGACTAAATAGATGGGTCATTTTAAAAATTGATCATTTTCAAAATATTTATTATCAGATGACCATTCATATCATATATTGTATGGTTACTTTTTATTAAATGTTTAAAAATGTCATTTTATGAAACAATTTTATATTTGTTTGTAATTTTAGTTATTAACATTGATGTTTATGTATCCGCTCATATCAAATATTTAAATATGTTTGTACATACTTGTATCAAAACAAATCAATAACGACCGAAAACTATGTGGTCCTATAACAAAATAATTATTTTAACCATCACCCTGATGGCCTAGTGGATAAGGCTTAGGACTCTTTCTCTTCCCCCATAAAGAGGTTCCAAGTTCTAATCTCACTCCCTCCCTTTCCCCATAGAGAGTGTTAGGTTTCAATCAGGGGATGGCCACTGGCCACCTCTCTACCCCCGTAGGTGATTGACCCGGACCACCCTGCTGCCAGGTGTGCGTGGGCCCCGAGGTTGCTTCATCAGGGTCATCCAAATGATGGGTCGGGTGGGGTCCTCGGTTACCAAAAAAAAAAAAAAAATTATTTTTCAAACATCTATCACAAAATGATTATTCACAGGTTGTTGTCGAGACCAACAGATAAAAAATAAATACAATTAACTCAACATATAAACTGTGTATAGTGGTAATAAGGATAGAATCCACGAAGACTGACTCAATTTATAATTTCTACAATTTTTTTTCTTCGTAAAAATGAATTTAAAACAAAACAAAATAAAATGGGGGGGGGGGGGGATTATGTGGCATAATGTGTTTGACATGTATTGATCAAAGGACTGAGACCGATGTCAATATGAAAAAAACTGTCAGCTTTTATCTCTCTTGAAAAGGTGGGATGAAGACTCTCTCGATCTTTTGTCTGTACAAAAGAAGCGAATGTCTTTCTGATCAACGATTATACAAATAAACATATAAGAAACCCAACGACCAGGACGTGGTCCATTGTTTTCTTGGTGCTTTCTTGTCTTTGTCAAAGATAACAAATCCAACCAATCCCAAATAAAAATTCCTCTTCCCAGCTTAGAAATTAACATAATTTAAAAAACCGAGTTTAAAAATTATACAATCTAAATTTCATATTCACGTATGTAAAATAGAAGTACAAATATCTTCATAAACTAAACGCTTGCTAATGAGTATTCCATCTTCAAAATTTGTAACATTCTGATGTCATATAAGCTACTAATTCGTTTTTCCCCAAAACGAGTTCGCCACCAATTGTAGCAACACCACACACTAAAATTTGTCCATTTTAATGCATTTACCCTGCTGGATTGGGTTTTTATGCATACAAGTTTTTTGTTGGAACATTGATACATAACTAATGGAATCCTTATAGTATCTCCATTACCTGATAAAAGGATATTGTTAGTATCGATATAAATAATCTTTCCCTTGTGTTCAGCTATAGCAAGATCTCCTTATTATCGCTTGACATTCTAGTCAAGTTCCAACAATGCACTGACTGCTGCTTGATGTTGCATGTTTTAACTCATTAAAGCTCGATTCACATAATTATGATTGATAAAAGGAATGAGGGAAGCTCAAATGTAATGTGTATTTTCCAAAAAAAAAAAAAACAGATTTCTCATAATATAAAGTGTTAAGAAAATTTCTGCTTTCTCAACCACATTTAATTCAAATCGGAACAATTAGTAAGCAGAAAGAAACTATTTAAGTTTGCAACTATTTGCCAAATGACTAAAATACCTTTAACAAGGGGAATATGCAAATTGGATACATTTTAATGAAACTTTTCCTCATCTTTCTTGGGATCGGATAGAGGAAGTTGCTGGTCTTTATGACATGTCATCGACGAACTCATCACAATGATGTCAATAAACGAAGAGACAAACCAAGGAAGTCATGATCTCACTCCATATTTCCTTATTAAAAGAGCATATACAAACGGACTTGCAATGGACATTACTTCCCCAATTAGATTAAGCTCCTAGGAATACCCTTCTCAGATAAAAAAAAACTCGGGTGTAAAGGTCTCTTTATCTCGGTTTTTGTAAACCACATATATATTAAGAAGGAAAAATTCAGGAAATACCAACATACCTTCATATATTTGTTTATTATAGAATCCTACTTTCATTTGGTGCTATTACGACATTATACATTTGTAATGTCCCAATTTTTACAACCAAAATTTCATTTTTTTAATATTAAGTTAAAACGTCAAACCACCTTAAATATAATAAAAAACCATTTGATAACACCAAGTAATAACATCCCAAAATCCATAATATAAAAATCAGAGTAATAAACAATACCAACGGAAGTCTCAAAAGCACAGTCAAATCAAATGCATGTACAGTCAAGTCGTGCCCGTCCCTTTGTCCTCGAAAAAAACCTAAAAACATTTAACTTGAGAGAGTAAGCACAAAGATTAGTGAGTTTCTCAAAATACCACAAGTTTTCCATTACATAAACAAGCATACCACATAATGACTCTCGGATTGAGTCCGATATGTCAGGATCACAGATTGTCTCTGTGCCGCTAATACCTATGGACTCTCGGATTGACTCTGACTCCGTCTGACTTACAGGCTGACTTTGTTCTGCCTCTATGGACTCTCGGACTGACTTCAATCTGTCATTATATCATACATTCATAAGAACGAATCATATGATCGACCAATCAGAAAGCAATATCATACTAGTCTAAGCACAAAGTCATACCCTAACTGATCTCAAACAACCTACCACATGCAACGTCACACATAGTATAGTGAGAAGACTCACCTAATTCAGAAAGTTGAATCACACACGACCAGGTCCTCAAAATAAACAGCAACACGAACCTCTTAAATCACCATTAAGTGTAACTTAGTGACCCAAACAAATTAAAGGTGAATCCCTCAGTCCAAATCTTATTCCTACCAAAGTTTGACTAGAAGTCAAACTATTTAAAAAGTCAACAGTCAACGGTCAAAGTCAACGTGCACATGCTATGCGCCGCGTCCATGAGTCTTATGTGTCGCGTCATGGCGTGACCCAAAAGGCGGGTTTCTCCAACGAAGGTGCCGCGTGCCCAGGGTGGACGCATCACGTTTGCCAGGTATTTTAACCCATCTATTAAGTGCTTAATCTATCAAGCCAACAACTAAGATTTTCCAAAAAGCATCCACTAAGGCTCGTAACCTAATAGATAAAAATAAAATCTTTATGGACATGCATGTCTCATACATGCCTAACACTAAAACTAGATTAAAATGAGGCTAAAACACCAAAAATCATTTGCATTGCTTCAAGTGAGCTTGAACATGCTCCATTCTTAGCTCAATAGTTCAAGAAATGACTTATAAGTAACTTGATAACTTGGAGTTTCTTCAACTCCAAGATTAACATGCATTAATGGACAAAAAAATGCAACTAAACATCTCTAGCTACTAGATCCAACATGAAATACATAAAACTTGGAACTTTATTACTCACAGAGGTCCAAAACGTGTTTAGAAGGCTTGATCCACTCCGGAACTTTATTTTTTTTAACGAATTCCACCGGTAGATATTCCACAATAAGACATAAAAGAACAATTAATATGAACATGACAATTTCTTACCCAACACATAACACAAATTTTCTAACATATTCCATTATAACATATTCTAGAAAACACCAATTAAGCTAGAACATATAGTAAACACAAATTAACCAAGAACATATTCCACAGTAAAGGGGGGGGGGGGGGGGTGGTGGTGCGGTTGGAAAAAACCCTGGTCCTTTATCAATGTCTTCTGGGTTTTTGGGGTTGAAAGTAAACGATGGTGAAAGTAAACGAGCCTGTATTATTTGGCATAAGGGTTAAATGAGTTGACATTCGTTTATCGGGAGACAACCGGGTAATCGGTCAATTTGTTATAATTGAAACAAAATTATAAAATATAGTGACTTAATTGAAGAAAAATCGATTTTTTTTGTAAAGTTAATGACTTTTATGAATTTTTCCAGAAGTATTTACATGTAACTAATATAATTTCCAGCTGAAGTTCACATTTATGAATAGCAAGACTTGAATAATAATTTGTTTTTACACCAAAACAAAGCGAGTGTTTTTATTTATCAATCCCACAAGATACCGGGCATAAATGATAAAACCATCTATCATCGTAATTGCACTCCCCCAACATTTTGTGAGGCCCAAAAAGGTTGTGGCCCATTTGTAAGTTGTAACCTATTAAATACGGTGATGAGGTGAATCATATGATCGCAAATGTGAAACGAAATCCCACGGTGGTTACTGGCGACAAATTTGGAGATACCGTGCATAAAACCACCTTCAAGTTCGACTGAGTATTTCTTAAACCACGTTTCTCAATCATCAATTTCATTCAGGTACATATAACATATTGTCCGTCTTTGTTTACAAGTGATTTGATTTGGATGTTATTAAGTGATCATAGATAGAGCCATTATTACCTTAGCAGTATTTAACTTTCAGTCTAAACACTAATTTTTCGCTGCATATTGTTCTTGGAGAAGCAATTTAATCCAACCGTGGAAATCCTTCATGATCTTCAGTTATAAGTATCAATAAGACTATGGTTGTGAACGGCTAACTTAGAAACTTGGGATTAATCCATTACAGTTTATTATGATTACAATTCTTAGATTTTATGGTTCTATTATTATCTTAGTTTCTTTGATTTTTTCTTTACATTTGGAATTTAAATAGTTTAGACCAGACATGTACTTAGTACAAATCCATGTAAGGTTTTGATCACACGAAGCATCAATAAGACACTACTAACACCATGCTTCGTGTTATTAGTGTATTATACATGCATCTTTGTCCCCTGTTTACGAGTGTTGTACCTTTTGTGAAATTTGCATTTATTTAATTTTCTTTTGCAAGTGTAGACAAGGAGTATGACTAGAAACCAGACTCATAATGATAATGACGATGCATCATCTAGCAGGAAGAGATTGAAGACTTATGACAATGGTGGTGTGGGACCCTGGTCAGATGTTAACCATGATGTGCTTTATTTAGTTACGATGCAACTGGGATTTGTTGATTTTATTTGCTTCAGTGGAGTTTGCAAGTCATGGAGGTCATTCGCACTCCTTATAAGGAACATCTTTATGGCATCCAAATCACCCATGATCATGCGTATCTCATGGCGTACTAAGAAGAAAACATGCTTTTTAGAGGACTTTGAAGGAAGAAAGTTCAAAACCATCCTTGATCGTTTTGCCGGTGGTGTCTATGTTGGATTCACTTGTGGTTACTTGATCTTCTTCAGGAGGAAAAACCGCGACTTTTGGCTTGTGAACCCTATTACAAGGCATCAATTTATCTTCACAAATTTCCCCCGTAAATTACAAAATGATACACATCATATCAGGGGTATCCTTGTCTATTCACGTTCAGTATGCGAGTGGGTGTTTGTTGTGATGCATAAACACTCTCGTAAAATATGGTTCTCTATAGCGGGTAAAGGAGCATGGAATCACGTCTCCTGTTCTCGTTACTCCTCATCACTGATGTACGTGCTTTCAAGGGGATAATACGTGCCCTAAATTTCAACCCCTTTAGTCAATCGGTTAAACTATATGATCTGAGACTCAATCCAGAACCCAAATTGACGTTACTTGCAACCAAGAATGCTTTAAATGCATCCCGAACGCCAGAGTTTGTGTGTTCATGTGACAACATCTATGTGATGTATCGCACTTTAGAAGATTCATATAGGTTTTATGAACTGGATTTTGGGGAAATGAAATGGGTGTTGTGTGAAAAGACAGCGGGAGAATATGCATATTTTCTTAGCAACTTGAAGCGTGGTGTTGATGATAAATCACAGTTTTGGGAGGGTTGTGGACAAGGTTTGTTACTAGGTCATAATACGGAAGATATGCTGAAATTGATAGAAGTGGACAAAGTAAATTCTTATACTGCCAATATGTGGTACTTACCGCATGAATGTTTGAATGAAGATTCCATATATGAGTGATTAGGTTTGTTAGAATTATTATCGATCTTTTATAATGAACAATAGAATTTTCATATGTAGAGCACTTTCAAGATTATAAGAACCACTATTGTTGGATCTGCATATTCACAAATGATTCAAGTATAGTTCATGATACATAGATATTCTGTTAGAGTTGTTCATTTATAAAGAGTGATGTATTGTAATGTCGCGAATGAGGATGCCATTTTTAGCTACCACAATAGTGTTGGAAATCATGGTTCATGTAGTTAGTTTCCAAAACAAGAGTTTGCAACAGAAGCATAAAATCATGAACACAAATTCCATTTTCAAGAGGATCATGCTACATGCATGTAGAGATAAGATGAAGAACAAACATAGATTAAGTTCAAGATCATAACCTTTGTTCTTGGGTTTGGTTTGGATGATTTTGATAGCTAGGAATCAAATTAGAATCCCTCTATAGTTGATCCACCACAAGCTTGAACACCCTTGAATGCTAGTTCCACAACTTGCAAGTTAGAACTCCTTTTCTTGTGAAACAAAAATCTAATTTTTGCTAACTATCAAGAGAGCTTTTAGAGAGTTTCTTTTGCTTATTTTTGAAGCAAGAATGATCACTATAACACCCTCAAAATCGTCCACTATATCACCCACAAAGAGAAAAGAAAAGCACATGCAACTAGCTTAAAAGAAAGTCCCATTTGATTTCTATAATCAAAAGCTAGAAGACACAAAGCATCTTCCACCTCTTTTAAGTTCTTAATGCATTCTTTTCCTTCCAATATGGCTGATTTTATGATGACAAAGGAAGTGCTAGTGGGTTGTTATTATTTATAAAACTTAGATAATAAAAGCTTATAAATAATACATCTTCTTATTTCTTAAATGGGATAACATTTAACCCATAATCATATACATAAATAAACCATCTAGATATACAATCTTAATTGTATAATTATATATATACATATATATATATATATATATATATATATATATATATATATATATATATATATATATATATATATATATATATATATATATATATATATATAACAATATATATACATATTTTATTTAATTTACCAATTAAATTAAATAAAATGCTTACTTATAAATCAATTAAATCGTTTAACAATTTAAACAATTTAATTGTTACACTTAATTAATTCATCACATATGAATTACTAATCAACCTTTAATTTTGTAGTTATTATTATTTACCTCAAATAATAATAACCTACAAGATTAAATTGCAAGTTTAGTATCATTTGATGTTAAATCAAATTTAACGTTCTAAATGATCAATTTGTGTCAAACTTGTTATTGGTGTGACCCTATAGGATCATGTATTATTAGTAATATCATTTTATGATCATCCTTGGGCATATAGAACTAACAATCTCCCACTTGCACAAGGTTGCATCATAGAATGATATCGACAGTGGTAAACGTCTAGCAACATTTCACTGCCCCCAATAACACATGACATTGTGCCATTCAACAACATTCAATTCTTCAGAAAACACGAGGCTCTAATTGATGTATAAGGTTATCTATCAATTATCCCTTTGTCACAGACATCTTGTTGAACATGAGACATGGATCTTAATCATTCTCATTTTATGTTCAACTTTCAATCAGGCGCCTTAGATGTCTAACTCTCAACACATAAGAGGAACAAATCCCGTCTTGACTACATACGCCCCTCATATAGTTAGTACTATGCATGAGTATGGCCTTTATGGTTGTCTGTATTTCAAGAACAACAGTAAACCATATCAAAGCATAGTACACTCTACACTTGAGTCCCAAATATGTATCTCAGGTCAAAGGATACAATGATAATACCTTTATTCAAGAATCACTTATGATGATGATCCATGGAGTGATCTTGAAACGGGTCAAGTCCAATACTTGTTCACTGACAAGTACCTATGAATTTGGTTGTAACCTTTTGCTACTTTTACCCATAAAAGTCAACCAATCCAATTCATATTAGTCTTACTTCATAATTGCTCCCACAACTATGATCGACTATGGACGTTTAGAATAACTAAATTATTCAAGGATTAAACATGCTAATAAAAGACAATAATTATGAATGCAACATCACGTCACATATATTACATAATTCTTGTCGTTTACATAAGTTCATATTCATAAAACATTAAACACAAATCAAATCCATTCATTAGAAAAACGGAGTCCTATACCCTTAGCATGACTTTCATGCTTAGTTTGGGGTAAAGGTTTCGTGAATGGGTCTGCCAAATTTTGATCTGTATGAACCTTGTGAATACTTATTTCACCATTCTTAACTTCATGTCTAATGTAGTTATACCTTCGGTGAATGTGTTTGGTTTTTTGATGAAATCTAGGTTCCTTTGCTTGAGCTATAGCACCTAGATTGTCACTGAAGATTTCTATAGGGTCCCGAATGGAAGGAACAACCCCTAGATCTTCTATGAACTTTCTCATCCAGACAGCTTCTTGAGCAGCTTCTGAAGCAGCAACATATTCTGATTCTGTAGTGGATTGTGCAATCACTTCTTGTTTGGAACTCTTCCAAGACACGGCTCCTCCATTTAAAATAAAGACATACCCAGATTGAGATTTCGAATCATCCCTATCTGTTTGGAAGCTTGCGTCAGTGTAACCCTTTACCTTTAAGCTTTCTTCCAAACCGCCATAAACTAAGAACATATCTTTAGTTCTTCTCAAGTACTTAAGAATGTTCTTTACAGCAGTCCAGTGGGCTTTACCTGGGTTCTGTTGATACCTACTAGTCATACTTAAGGCACATGAGACGTCGGGCCTAGTGCATAACATGGCATACATGATGGACCCAATTGCCGAAGCATATGTGACATGTTTCATCCTTTCAAGTTCAGTCCTAGAGTTTGGGCACTGAGACTTGCTTAGGATGGTGCCATGAGGCATTGGCAAGAATCCTCTTTTGGAGTCTTGCATCTTGAACCTTTTCAAGATTTTATCAATATATACACTTTGGCTAAGACCCATAAGTCTCTTAGATCTATCTCTATAGATCTTTATGCCTAATACATAAGCAGCTTCCCCTAGATCCTTCATTGAGAAACAACTCTCAAGGAACGCTTTGACACCTTTTAAGGTTGGGATGTCATTTCCAAATAAAAGTATGTCATCTACATACAATACTAGGATTATGACAATGCTCCCACTAGCTTTCTTGTAAACACAGGAGTCATCCTCATTTTTGATGAATCCAAAACTCGTAATCTTTTCATCAAAACGGATGTTCCATGTTCGAGACGCTTGCTTTAATCCATAGATAGATCTTTTAAGCTTGCACACTTAGTTTGGATGCTTGGGATCGACAAAACCTTCAGGTTGTTCCATATAGACATCTTCCAATAAGTATCCATTAAGGAAAGCGGTCTTGACATCCATTTGCCATATCTCATAATCATAGTATGCGGCTATGGCAAAAAGTATCCTAATCGACTTGATCATTGCCACTGGAGAAAAGGTCTCATCATAGTCAATACCATGAGTCTGTGAGTATCCTTTAGCGACAAGTCTAGCCTTAAAAGTGTGAACATTTCCATCCACGTCGATTTTCTTCTTGAAAACCCATTTGTTCCCAACAGTCTTACAATTGGTGGGAAGATTAACCAAGTTCCAAACTTGATTATCGTGCATGGATTGCATCTCAGTGTTCATGGCCTCAAGCCATTTATCAGATTCAGGATCTGATATTGCACTCTGATAGTTGACGGGTTCATCAGAATCTATCATATAACATTCCTCTTCCATCAAAAGGTAACCATACCTTTCTGGTTCAATTCGAACCCTACCAGATTTGCGAACACCTTGTGTTACAATTTGTTCCTGATCAATCGTTTGTTCAGGTTCAACAATTTCTTGTTGAATGCTAGATTCAACTTCTTGTGTATCAGGTTGTGGTTCCTGAAGTTCCTCAAGTTCCACAAACCTCCCGCTAGCCTCTTCCGTCAGAAACTTGTTTTCTAGGAATTCAGCTTTTCGAGAAATAAATATCTTATTCTCGATGGGATTGTAGAAATAGTATCCAAGACAATCTTTCGGATACCCTACAAAGATACATTTAGTTGAACGGGGTTCTAATTTGTTTGAAGCTTCTTGTCTAACATAAGCTTCACAACCCCATACCTTGAGATAGGATAAAGATGGAACCCTTCCATGCCATATCTCATAAGGCGTTTTATCTACCTTCTTAGTAGGTGCCAAGTTTAGGAGACGAGCAGCTGTTTGTAAAGCATAACCCCAAAAAGATAAAGGTAAAGTACTTCTACTCATCATGGATCGAACCATATCCAATAGTGTTCGGTTCCGCCTCTCAGACACACCATTATGTTGTGGTGTTCCAGGTGGAGTAAGTTGTGAAACAATTCCACAAGTCTTACAATGATCCATAAAGTTTGTACTTAAGTACTCACCTCCTCTATCAGAACGAAGAACTTTAATTGTTTTGTTGAGTTGATTTTCCACTTCACTTTGAAACGTTTTGAACATTTCAAACGCCTCATGTTTATGTTTAATCAAATAAACATATCCAAAACGACTAAAGTCGTCAGTGAAGGTGATGAAATATCTTTCACCATATCTAGTCATTGGCTTGAAAGGACCACATACATCCGTATGTATGATTCCTAACAAGTCCTTTGCTCTCTCATTGGTTCCGGAGAAAGGAGCTTTAGTCATCTTGCCATGTAAACAAGATTCACATATATCAAATGAGTCATTCTCATTTGCCTTCAAAAGTCCACTCTTTTGAAGTTGGGATATGCGATTCTTGTTTATATGCCCAAGGCGACAATGCCATAGATAGGTTTGACTCAAATCAAATTTGGGTTTCTTGGTGAAAGTGTGGTATAAAGAGTCATGGTTAGTCTTTTCATCAAGGTTTACTTCATAAATTCCATTTAAAGGCCTAGCCTCAAAATAGAATACATTATTTTTGTAAACACAAATATCATCATTATTAAAGGAAAGATCAAATCCACATTTCTTAATTTAGCAACTGAAATAATATTCCTAGTCAAGCTAGGAACATAGTAAACATTCAACAATGTCACACACAAGCCATTAGGTAGTAATAAATTAAAACTTCCAATTGAATCCACCGCAACCCTTGCATTGTTTCCAACCCGAAGTACTACCTCATTTGCCTTCAGTCGCCTACTCCTTTTGAACCCCTGCAACATATTACATATGTGAGTTCCACAACCAGTATCAAATACCCATGTGTTAGGAGATAAATTATAAAGTTCTAGGTCTATCACATAGATACCTGAAGTGCCTTCACCGGCCTTCTTCTTCTTCAACTCCGCAAGATAGGTAGGGCAATTTCTCTTCCAATGCCCAGCTTTGCCACATTCAAAGCATGTGTCTTCTTTGGCAACCTTTGCCTTCTTCTTGGGCGGATGGGAAGGTTGGACAACTTTCTTGCCCTTACCTTTGAAAGCTTTTGCTTTCCCTTTGCCCTTGGAGTTGGTGGGGTGTTCTGGTCTAGTTCTCTTTGTTCCACCTTCCTTGATCATGAGAACTTGAGTGGTTTTCTTAGGCAGATTCTTTTCCCCGGTAATTAGCATCCCATGTAATTCCGGGATAGTCTTGTTTAAACCATTCATGTTATAATTCATGATAAAAGGATCAAAGGACTTTGTCAAGGAGTTAAGGATCATATCCGTTGCTAGCTCATCGGGCATCACAACTCCAAGACGTGTCAAATGATCAATGTGACTCTTCATTTTGAGCACATAAGAGCTTACCGACTGCCCATCCTCCATCTTGCAAGCATGAAAAGCCCGAACAGTTTCGAACCTTTCTGTTCTTGCAAGTTGTTGGAACATTTCCTTTAGTTGATGAATCATGTCATAGGCAGAATGATTCTCCAAATCCTTCTGAAGGTCGGGAATCATTGTAACACCCGGCTTTTAAAACAAAACACCCCTGAAAATTTTTCATTTTAAATACAGGTTTTTATACATAAAACCATAACAAAAGGGGTATATTTTAAGAAAACACGGGTACAAGTGTATCAAGGAGAGTATATAATACCATAATCTCCTTTGAAGCCGGGCTGCTACTGACAGCATCTACGAGTCCCACTTCAAAGTCACGGACTCTATCTTGTCCCTTATCAGTATCATGCTAACCTGCAGGGACAGTAACAAATATCGTGAGCTATAAAGCTCAGTGAGTAATCATTTCTACAAATAACATGTATCAAATATATTCGTATATCTGTTCGGATATCGAATCCAAACTCATAGCCTTACTGGCTGACCATATATCTCTTAGGATTTCACATCCTAATTTTGTAGCCCTACAGGCTACTTCGTGGCAACCTGCAATTATCAAACCACATCAGTTATTTGCACAGATAATCATATCTATCGTTTCTGTCCCATGTTTCTTAGTCATAGTGGACTGCATCAATATCATGGCTATATAAGCCGCATCGTTTATCATGGCTATACAAGCCACACCAAAGCTTTTTCAGCATATAATTCATAGTCCGTAGACCGTACCTGTCTGGGTTCAACAACCCAGTATCGTAGCTATAAGGCTGTACTATTTCCGTATAATCATATCGTAGCCATATAGGCCGCACCAGTTGGATATAGCATCCAATATCATAGCCACGAGAGGTCGCACCATCTGTTATCAGTTTCTTTCACGATCAAATATGGCTCACGGGTTAGCCCGCTGTTGCCTTGGCTCACGGGTTAGCCCGCTGTTGCCTAGACTCACGGGTTAGCCCGCTGTTGTCTATATAAGTCTGGCTCATCAAAGTAAACCATGGCTCACGGGTTAGCCCGCTGTTGCCTAGACTCACGGGTTAGCCCGCTGTTGTCTATATAAAGGTTTAACTCATCAGAATAAACTATGGCTCACGGGTTAGCCCGCTGTTGCCTGAAATATGTGGCTCACAGGAAAATCCCGCTGTTGCCTAGACTCACGGCTGGTTCCGGTCTTGTCTATATAAGTTTTATTGACTCACGGCTGGTTCCGGTCTTGTCATACCATAGTGTATATATATATGTATTGACTCACAGTTCCGTTCTTGTCATCGCAATGACTCACGGCTTATCTGGTCTTGTCGTTTACATATATTTTTACACTTGTCATTTTTATCCCTCGAATCCATTTCAACCTGTAACAAATCAATCATCATATATCACATATGATATCAGTGAGATTACTCACCTGGATGCTAGCTGCATTTAAATCCCGGTTGTTTCTTGCCTTTGCGTGCACCACAACCATTTGTCCCGTACCTATATAATCATTTATATACCAAATGATAATAGGTTAATAGCCATTCCAGTTAACTCTAATACAATAGAGTTTAATACGATATCATTATAAACAATGCCTAGTTAATAAACTTTCCGTTTACTAACTTTTATTGAATTTTACTATTCACCGAGGCATTCGAATCGATCTACGATCTACAGTGCCCCCGAGGGGTCGAAAACTCAACTTAACAATTTTCCCAAACTTTTCAGACCATAACGAGCCTATGGTCCAAATTTGAGCTAAAACGGACAAGCCAAACGAAAGTTAGCGAGTCGGAAGTCCCCTGCTTGGAGGCGCACTGCGCCAGGAATCAGGCGCACTGCGCCTGGGCGCACCCCGCCCTGATCCTGGGCGCACTGCGCCCTGCGCCTGTGCAGAGCTCCTGGGCAGTCGCGATTTATGCACTGTAGCAAGCAGTTTTGGACCATTAAGTCCTTAATCCAGTCCTTAATCGATTGGGGTTTGTTTCTAGGCTAAAACCTTATACTCTAACAAGGTTTTCAACCATTCAAAACAACTAAATCAATCAAAATGAAGAATTAGGGTTCTTAGTCCCAAAACCCCAAAACTTCAAATTCATCACTAATAGCAACCTACTTCCATTTTCTTGAGTTAAGTCCTTTCTAGCATGACTCAATGGAAGTAATAAACCAATTTAACCACATAATCACAACTGAAATTCATAAATTTCAGTTTCCATAAAACCTTTATAGAACACCATCAAGAACTTGGTTAAAACTAACCTTAATTGCTTGGAAATCACCCATTCCAACAATTGTTCCTAGTTCTTGCTTCAATTTCATGATCTCCTGCAGAAATCGCACCTTGAAACCTTCTCCCGTTGCTGCACAATGAGTTGGTCAAAGAGGAGAGTCAAACTCTCTATATTTATACTCCAAAAATTTACATTTTTGGTCCTAAAGTTCCATTTCTTGAACTTTGCCCACAAAATCAAGTTTTATTACAATAAAACTTCCATTTCTTACATTTTGGCCACAACCAACAATATTTTTTTACATAATTGGCCGTTGACTTGGTCAAATGACCAAAATACCCTTTTTCGGTAAAACGACCAAAAATACATTTTTATAACATTTTAAGTCTAAAACTCAAAATATTATTTCAAACCAAATACTTTTCTGTCCAAAAGACCAATTTACCCTTCCGAGGTAAAATGACCATTTTACCCTTTTTATTATATTTATAAAAAGAGTATCTTGGCGTTACAAATTCTCCCCTCCTTCAAAAGATTTCGTCCCCGAAATCATACAAGGAGTTGAGGGTATATCTCCCTCGTTCCACTTTCGGTCTTCCACATCATGTCGGAAACTATATGGTATTGCCTAAGCACTTAACCATACTAGTCTTCTTATCTTGTGGTTAGATCACAATCCGCATCTCATTCCTCCGGTTGTCCCGGTTACCTTATCTACGTATCTTTCTTCATCTATTTTTCATCTTGTCATAAGGGATTTGTTGGAAATTATCAATACATAATTCCTTTCTTGTCATCCCAAACAGATTTTTAACCTTTCCAAAAGATTACTTTTCGTATTACCATATTCCTTTACTTGGAATCCCAAAGGCTTATACTCAGCGATTCACACACCACTTTATATTTTCTTGACCATTCTTCGATTTCGATCGTACTCATCAAGTCTTTTCTTCAGTTTGTGCAACCAACAAGGATCTAGCCCACGGCTTTATCGCATCTTCAATCCAATAAATCGGAGGATATCATGGTATTCCATACCATTCTTCATGTGAATCATCAAACTTCTAGCATGCAAGCTACTATTTCTTGCCAATTTCTATCAGGGATAGCAGATTTTCTCATCTTCGACTAGGTCTTCTGTGCAATTTCCAAGCACATCTTCTAAAATCTGCATCACTAGGTCGCTTTATTTATCAATATACACTACTTGCAGAGACTTTATCGCAAAGTCTATAACAATGTTGTCCCATTTCTTCACTGGGGCCAACAACTGTTAAATTTCTTCACACATTTCTAACGGTTAGACTTTACTTTACGTACGAGTCAAATACTCTTCATGTGTCTTTCAATGTCTTTCTTCTGTCCCGGCCACCAACACATAGGTTTTATCGACCTATCCAGTCTGGTATTGCCCCGGGTATACTGCATATATAGTACAAAATACATCTTTTCAAGATGATTTTTCATGTTCCAATTACTTTGGAATCCACATTCACAACCACCAAGTTTTTTAAATTACTAAGATTTTCAATTAGCTCCTGCTAATATCCAGTAATTCATCCATTTATCACGTTTTAAATCTCGCACACTTCTCCCTGTGCTAACCGAATCAACTCAGGTAATAAATTTGCCACACTCATACATGTGGATGTAACCTTCTAAGGTTACTCTTTTCAATTCCAGGCATCTAAAACCACGTCTTTCTTTCTGAGATGGTACAAGATTCCATAACCGAAATCTTTAAGTCACCCATCTATCTTTTATCTAGCTCATATATAGCTTCTTTTCTGATCAATAAAGTATTTCAAACTCTAATGATCCACATAAACAATAAGCTTTACACTATATAGATAGTGTTTCCAAAGCTTCATACCAAAATTATAGATGCTACTGTAACATCATGCATCTACAGTCAATTTTGGATACATCCCTATAATCCAATTTAGCTTCTCCACTTAGCATCAATGCTAACGTCAGAAATTCACATAAGGTTTATCCCAAACCTTTACAAGATATCTGGGTCTTTCTATCACTCAAACTTTATACTTTTATTAGTCAACCTTAGTCAACTGAACAACAATCAAGGAGCAGCTTACTACAACTCTCCCATAGCAACTCGCCAATCCAAGGAAACTACTACTAATTCAGTCAGATTCCAAGGCGGTTTCTGTCTCATCACATCAGTATTTCCACTGTATCTACTTTGTCATCTTTGGCATTATTAACATGCCCAAAGAATATACAACTTCTTTTAGCCAAATTTCATACTTGGAGAATCTTACAAATCACTTAACTCAGTGAATTAACTCCAATATCTGGTACAAGCGTACCTCATATACGATCTGGTTTCGAGAATATCAGATTCTCACCAGTCAATGCACACATGCATCGACTTGTCTTTCTTCTTTTCAAACAAGATAGGGCTCCATAGAATGACTCATACGGTCAGAAGAGACCCAATTCAAGAATTTCTTCTATTTATTTTTCCCACTCTGCCATCTCTACAGATGCAAATCAGTCTAGAGTCCGTATACCAAAAACGGCTCCCAATATCATCTTTATCAATAAACTCTTTTCGCCAATCTGGTAAAAATCTTGGAAGTTCTTTTCAAAAGACACATCCGAGAATTTATTCAAAATAGTACACTACTATCACTGCTTTATTTAACTTGGCCAATACCACGTATGCCAACTGCAACGTCATTCCTTTACTAACTCTTTACTGAGTTTAAGCAAAGAAAATAACCAATATTCTCAACAACGGTTATTTACCATGGATTTTCGTCCATTTCATTTCTGTTTTAAGAACCATACTGTTCTTATTTCTACAACTCATGTTAGCATAATTCAGTGCTAACCAATTCATAAGCTCCATTGCTTCATATTCACTGGTAGTCATCAGCTTTAGATTCATAGGGAAAATGGTCCCATAAATCCTAGGCAAACTACCTTCCAGGTGTTCAACATCTAGAACATACATGCTATTTGCTATAGCTTCTTCCAAAATTTCATCCAAAATCATTGATGAAACATTCAAACAAGACATCAATGTCACTGATCCCAAGCATAGCTCTCTGGATCAAATATAACATACACGAGTTATATCCAAAACAATCATATCGGAGATCATATCAGTCTCTTCACGAGCTTCTTCCATAATCTGCTGGAATGCTCAAGGTACCACTGGTCCTTTCTAACCATTCATTTCTTCTTTCTTTCCTGGGTTCATCACCCGTTACTCCACATTTAGCATGTGAGTATTTCATAAGGAGGTGATCTATAGTTCCACGCTGGAACCACTTCCATCCCATACAATAAACTCGAGCATATGCTCCCATTTTCTGTAATTTCATCTTGTCAACGATAGAGTCTCAACTCTAAACTATTCTGAGTGCTTTTCCTGCACTTCCTATATCACATCATCTTTTCATTCTGGTCTCTTCCCTTCAAGGTTAGACCTAATTCGTGATAACTTCTTCTGAGAAGTCCACTAATATTTATGTTGTTCTTGTAGTCTCAACCACTGTTCCTTCACCTGGAATATCGATCAAGGTGAGCAGCCGATTTCTTTATCTGACCACATCAACTAACATTGCTCATCATATGGATTTTTATGCTTTTCGTCCCCTTTTTGCTCCACGTACAACGGAGTCTTAAGAAGGGTTGGTCCATTTCCTAGAGCTTCGCGCCCTAAATGTCTCCCAAGGAGTTTTACAATTCATACTTCTTATACGTCAGAAGTTAGCAACAGACAGGTTATATATATGTATAATAACAACTATATACACCTAACTATGCATCATGTCTACTATCTCAGGGTTTAAGTCCAGGAATCTACTCTATAGACACCTAGTTCACTTAAACCTCGGCTCTGATACCAACTTGTAACACCCGGCTTTTAAAACAAAACACCCCTGAAAATTTTTCATTTTAAATACAGGTTTTTATACATAAAACCATAACAAAAGGGGTATATTTTAAGAAAACACGGGTACAAGTGTATCAAGGAGAGTATATAATACCATAATCTCCTTTGAAGCCGGGCTGCTACTGACAGCATCTACGAGTCCCACTTCAAAGTCACGGACTCTATCTTGTCCCTTATCAGTATCATGCTAACCTGCAGGGACAGTAACAAATATCGTGAGCTATAAAGCTCAGTGAGTAATCATTTCTACAAATAACATGTATCAAATATATTCGTATATCTGTTCGGATATCGAATCCAAACTCATAGCCTTACTGGCTGACCATATATCTCTTAGGATTTCACATCCTAATTTTGTAGCCCTACAGGCTACTTCGTGGCAACCTGCAATTATCAAACCACATCAGTTATTTGCACAGATAATCATATCTATCGTTTCTGTCCCATGTTTCTTAGTCATAGTGGACTGCATCAATATCATGGCTATATAAGCCGCATCGTTTATCATGGCTATACAAGCCACACCAAAGCTTTTTCAGCATATAATTCATAGTACGTAGACCGTACCTGTCTGGGTTCAACAACCCAGTATCGTAGCTATAAGGCTGTACTATTTCCGTATAATCATATCGTAGCCATATAGGCCGCACCAGTTGGATATAGCATCCAATATCATAGCCACGAGAGGTCGCACCATCTGTTATCAGTTTCTTTCACGATCAAATATGGCTCACGGGTTAGCCCGCTGTTGCCTTGGCTCACGGGTTAGCCCGCTGTTGCCTAGACTCACGGGTTAGCCCGCTGTTGTCTATATAAGTCTGGCTCATCAAAGTAAACCATGGCTCACGGGTTAGCCCGCTGTTGCCTAGACTCACGGGTTAGCCCGCTGTTGTCTATATAAAGGTTTAACTCATCAGAATAAACTATGGCTCACGGGTTAGCCCGCTGTTGCCTGAAATATGTGGCTCACAGGAAAATCCCGCTGTTGCCTAGACTCACGGCTGGTTCCGGTCTTGTCTATATAAGTTTTATTGACTCACGGCTGGTTCCGGTCTTGTCATACCATAGTGTATATATATATGTATTGACTCACAGTTCCGTTCTTGTCATCGCAATGACTCACGGCTTATCTGGTCTTGTCGTTTACATATATTTTTACACTTGTCATTTTTATCCCTCGAATCCATTTCAACCTGTAACAAATCAATCATCATATATCACATATGATATCAGTGAGATTACTCACCTGGATGCTAGCTGCATTTAAATCCCGGTTGTTTCTTGCCTTTGCGTGCACCACAACCATTTGTCCCGTACCTATATAATCATTTATATACCAAATGATAATAGGTTAATAGCCATTCCAGTTAACTCTAATACAATAGAGTTTAATACGATATCATTATAAACAATGCCTAGTTAATAAACTTTCCGTTTACTAACTTTTATTGAATTTTACTATTCACCGAGGCATTCGAATCGATCTACGATCTACAGTGCCCCCGAGGGGTCGAAAACTCAACTTAACAATTTTCCCAAACTTTTCAGACCATAACGAGCCTATGGTCCAAATTTGAGCTAAAACGGACAAGCCAAACGAAAGTTAGCGAGTCGGAAGTCCCCTGCTTGGAGGCGCACTGCGCCAGGAATCAGGCGCACTGCGCCTGGGCGCACCCCGCCCTGATCCTGGGCGCACTGCGCCCTGCGCCTGTGCAGAGCTCCTGGGCAGTCGCGATTTATGCACTGTAGCAAGCAGTTTTGGACCATTAAGTCCTTAATCCAGTCCTTAATCGATTGGGGTTTGTTTCTAGGCTAAAACCTTATACTCTAACAAGGTTTTCAACCATTCAAAACAACTAAATCAATCAAAATGAAGAATTAGGGTTCTTAGTCCCAAAACCCCAAAACTTCAAATTCATCACTAATAGCAACCTACTTCCATTTTCTTGAGTTAAGTCCTTTCTAGCATGACTCAATGGAAGTAATAAACCAATTTAACCACATAATCACAACTGAAATTCATAAATTTCAGTTTCCATAAAACCTTTATAGAACACCATCAAGAACTTGGTTAAAACTAACCTTAATTGCTTGGAAATCACCCATTCCAACAATTGTTCCTAGTTCTTGCTTCAATTTCATGATCTCCTGCAGAAATCGCACCTTGAAACCTTCTCCCGTTGCTGCACAATGAGTTGGTCAAAGAGGAGAGTCAAACTCTCTATATTTATACTCCAAAAATTTACATTTTTGGTCCTAAAGTTCCATTTCTTGAACTTTGCCCACAAAATCAAGTTTTATTACAATAAAACTTCCATTTCTTACATTTTGGCCACAACCAACAATATTTTTTTACATAATTGGCCGTTGACTTGGTCAAATGACCAAAATACCCTTTTTCGGTAAAACGACCAAAAATACATTTTTATAACATTTTAAGTCTAAAACTCAAAATATTATTTCAAACCAAATACTTTTCTGTCCAAAAGACCAATTTACCCTTCCGAGGTAAAATGACCATTTTACCCTTTTTATTATATTTATAAAAAGAGTATCTTGGCGTTACAATCATGGTTGCCAACATGAGGCATGATGCATCGATGGAATCATCCATCTTTTTAAGCCATGCATCGTGTGCGGGCTTAGGAATGGCAGGGGGCTCTTCTGGAAGTGGTTCATTGAGAACATATTCTTTCTTTTCTTGTTTGAGAACAATTCTCACACTACGGTGCCAATCCAAGAAGTTGGTATGGTTAAGTTTTTCTCCTTCAAGGAGAGACCGTAGTGAGGTTTTGTTAGGAGCCGAGTGTGTGTTGTTTGGTGCCATCTACAAAATTTTAACAAGGTTCTATTTAGTAAATTATGATATTAAGTCCTTAATAATTAATACCCTTTCTTGTTTCATAAACTTTAATTAATTAAGGTCTAGAATCCAAGTTGCATCACGAATAAGTGGTTAGGTATCCTTTATCCCGCCTATTCGAATCAACAAGGTAGGTAACGGTTTACCAATTATATCCAAATATAATTTCTAGAGTTATGGGATCCCATTATAACATTTATAAGTTTGGCATGTTTGATCCCATCTATGCCTTGGATTTCTAATGCTTAGGTGACCTTTATCACAAGAGATTTCCAAACGAATCATCCTACTTAAACGGACGTGTAGTTTTGACAACTATTAATGGTTAGGTGTCCTTTATCCCATCAATATTGCAAAACTACTTCTTGTATCACAAGAAGACTCCAAGTGGTTAGGTATCCTTTATCCCACAAGGAAATACAAGTGATACATGAGTGTCTTTAAGAAGGACAGCATAGATTCGTATTTTATAAGGGATTTGTATGTTTTACAATTCTAATTTTGAAAACATATGGTATCATGTAGATTGCATGCAACTAATGAACATGGTACCATTAAATCTTATTTTGTTATTTGGTTCCTAAATCATAAAATCTCCATTTTATTGATTCTTTGTTTGTGGTCAAGATTACAATTAATATCCAATATTAAGTTTGAGTTTGATCACATATATTAGAACCAATTTATAATCCTAAATAATTACCATTATTATTTAGGGTTGGAGTTTGTAAGAGTTCATAAAATCTCCATTTTATTTCTTGTTTCAATCATTTTCAAAACTTGACTTAATAGGTTTTAAAACAAAACCCATTTTAATAAAACCAATTTTATCACATCTTATGTTTTAATTGTCAACTTTTGAAAATACAAACTCCTTGATGATTATGTTTAATTATCTAGGTTGTCTAGCATGCAAAATCTTATTTTCATCCACAACATAACATAATAAAACATTCAATCATCACAAGCATGCATGGGTGCATAAACACAAGCCAACTAGTTTGATATTTCATGTGAGCCACACATGAAATATCAAGTCCAAACCTAGGGACAAAAAGGTGACAAAAACTCAACCAAATGATCTTCGATTTGGCTACAATTTTGCCAAGCTTCTTATATCACCAAATGACACTTGAACCACCATTTCTTGACATCATGGAGTGAGTTATGAATTTTCTTTGGCCCCCATGAAACTTGCGAAATTCAGGGCAGCAGGAAGAAGATTTTGTGATTTTTTGTTGCATTTTTCAATTCATTCTTGGCCATATTGATGCTAATACTTGTTGAAACTTAATGTATATACTAGATATTAAAGTTACCAACAAGTATATCACCAAATGACCAAGATATGAATTTTTAAAACACTTCCAAAACAATTTTGAAATCTGGACAGCAGCTCTTCAGAAAGTGCTACTGTTGGGTGCAATCTTCTCTTGGTCTTTTACTTCCTTCTCTTGTTACATTTTGTGAAATAAATAAAATACAACTATTCTAATATTTACAAAATGAATATTAAGAAGGAAATAACTAATTATTATTACAAACCATTTGAATAAATGAATAGATTACAACCATATCGAATACAAACACAAAACATGCATCATATGGTCCTTGGCTTGTTTATGCACCATTTTATCACATAAAATCATAAGAAAATCAACACTTTGTTTTTCTAAGGCAACATCTATGTAACCAAATGCATGCATACATAAAATATAGTTGGTTACATAAAATCATAGATTATATATTTGCATGTTGCCAAAGAAGCCATGCATGAAACTTTCATTCAAGAAGATGAACATTCATGGCTTCCAAAAACCAAGTTTATCTAAATAAACTTATTATATAAACATGCAATATAGCCATGGCTCTGATACCAATTGTTGGAAATCATGGTTCATGTAGTTAGTTTCAAAAACAAGAGTTTGCAACGGAAGCATAAAATCATGAACACAAATTCCATTTTCAAGAGGATCATGCTACATGCATGTAGAGATAAGATGAAGAACAAACATAGATTAAGTTCAAGATCATAACCTTTGTTCTTGGGTTTGGTTTGGATGATTTTGATAGCTAGGAATCAAATTAGAATCCCTCTATAGTTGATCCACCACAAGCTTGAACACCCTTGAATGCTAGTTCCACAACTTGCAAGTTAGAACTCCTTTTCTTGTGAAACAAAAATCTAATTTTTGCTAACTATCAAGAGAGCTTTTAGAGAGTTTCTTTTGTAGATTTTTGAAGCAAGAATGATCACTATAACACCCTCAAAATCGTCCACTATATCACCCACAAAGAGAAAAGAAAAGCACATGCAACTAGCTTAAAAGAAAGTCCCATTTGATTTCTATAATCAAAAGCTAGAAGACACAAAGCATCTTCCACCTCTTTTAAGTTCTTAATGCATTCTTTTCCTTCCAACATGGCTGATTTTATGATGACAAAGGAAGTGCTAGTGGGTTGTTATTATTTATAAAACTTAGATAATAAAAGCTTATAAATAATACATCTTCTTATTTCTTAAATGGGATAACATTTAACCCATAATCATATACATAAATAAACCATCTAGATATACAATCTTAATTGTATAATTACACATATACATACATATATATATATATATATATATATATATATATATATATATATATATATATATATATATATATATATATAACAATATATATACATATTTTATTTAATTTACCAATTAAATTAAATAAAAGGCTTACTTATAAATCAATTAAATCGTTTAACAATTTAAACAATTTAATTGTTACACTTAATTAATTCATCACATATGAATTACTAATCAACCTTTAATTTTGTAGTTATTATTATTTACCTCAAATAATAATAACCTACAAGATTAAATTGCAAGTTTAGTATCATTTGATGTTAAATCAAATTTAACGTTCTAAATGATCAATTTGTGTCAAACTTGTTGTTGGTGTGACCATATAGGATCATGTATTATTAGTAATATCATTTTATGATCATCCTTGGGCATATAGAACTAACAATAATAGTACTTTCCATCGTGCCACTTAACCACTTTCTTGGAAAGAAGTCACTACATGAACAAACAACACAAAATATGTTTTTTTTTTGACATATAGCTACATAAAAGCATATTATATTTTGGCCTTGTTGATTTAGAATTGTATTTGTTAATATTGCTTTGGGAAATGACAAACATTGTGGATTTTAAGGTGGATTTTGAATTTCCTTGAATGTGAATAGGTTAGAGAACTTTTTTTATGTTTGTTTTGTAATTGTTTTTTTAAAATCTCGTAAAGTGTGAGAGATGTAATATCCTGGCATGAAGAACTTACACACAAAGGCAAATAAATCCAAAAAACATACATATTACGAAATTCGAAAGATATCTCGGGGAAATTACCTATCAACTGTAACACCCGGCTTTTTAAACAAAAACACCCCTGAAAATTTTTTTCATTTATAACACAGGTTTCAATACATAAAACCATAACAAGGGGTATATTTTAATAAAAACGGGTACAAGTGTATCAAGGAGAGTATAAATACCGTAGTCTCCTTTAAAGCCGGGCTGCTACTAACAGCATCTAAGAGTCCTACTTCACGAGTCACGGACTCTATCTTGTCCCCTACCAGTATCATGCTAACCTGCAGGGACAGTAACAAACGGTATGAGCTACAAAGCTCAGTGAGTAATCAAATCTACGATAACACGTATTAAATACAATCATGTATTTGTCTGGATATCGAATCCAAACTCCTAGCCTTACTGGCTGACCGAATATCTCTTTAGGATTTCACATCCTAAGTTATAGTCTTACAGACTATAACATAATAACCTGCATTTATCAATCCACGTCAGTTATTTGCATCTATAATCATGTCTAACCATTTCTGTCCCATATTTCTTAGTCACACTGGACTGCATCATATTTCATGGCTAACAGCCGCACCCTATGTCATAGCTATACAAGCTGCACCAAAACATTATCAATATACAATTCATAGCCCGTAGGCCGTACCAGTTGGGTTTGATAACCCGATATCATAGCCAAAAGGCTGCAACATGTACCTGTAACAATATCATAGCCAAACAGGCTGTACCGTGTACCTGTAACAAAATCATAGCCAAACAGGCTGTACCGTGTACCTGTAACAAAATCATAGCCAAACAGGCTGTACCAATTATCATAGCCCGAAGGCTGCATCGGAGACATAGCCCGAAGGCCGCACCGGAGTCCTCGCCCGAAGGCCACATCGGAGACATAGCCCGAAGGCCGCACCGGAGTCATAGCCAACAGGCCGCATCAAATCATAGCCCGAAGGCCGCATCGGAGACATAGCCCGAAGGCCGCACCGGTTGGACATACAATCCAAAAATCATAGCCATATAGGCCGCACCCATTGGATATAAAAATCCAGAAGTAATTATGGCTCACGGATTAGCCGTTATTGCCTAGACTCACGGTTCCGTTCTTGTCGTCGCAATGACTCACGGCTTATCCGGTCTTGTCTCTTCAAACGTATCTTTTTCGTCTCACAATCAGTTTCAACCTGTAACAACTCAATCATCATATATCACATATGGTATCAGTGAGATTACTCACCTGGATGCTAGCTGCATTTAATTCCTTGCTTTCCGATACGATCCGTAGAATTTTGTCCCGCACCTATAATTTAATCATTTTCAACATGATTATAGGTTAATACCCATTTCAACTAACTCTAATACACTAGAGTTCAATAAAACATTGTTACACACAATGCCTAGTTAATAAACTTTCCGTTTACTAACTTTATATGAATTTTACTATTCACCGGGACATTCGGATCGGTCTACAGTGCCCCCGAGGGGTCGAAAACTCAATCTAAAAATTTTCCCAAACTTTTCAGACCATAATACACCTATGGTTCAAATTTGGGCTTAATCGGACAAGCAACGCAAAAGATAGCGTTTCAAAGTTCCTGTCTGAGGGGCGCACCCCGCCCAGGCATGGGCGCACTGCGCCTGGGCGCACCCCGCCAGGATTTTGGGCGCACCGCGCCTGGCACCTGCAGGTGCCTCCTGTCCAGCCGCGATTTATGCACTGTAGCAAGCAGTTTTGGTCCATTAAGGCCTTAATCAGGTCCTTAATCGATTGGGGTTTGTTCTAGGACTAAAACCTTATACTTTAACAAGGTTTTCCACCATCCAAAACAACCAAATCAATCAAAATGAAGAATTAGGGTTCTTAGTTCTAACAACCCCAAACTTCAAATTCATCACTAATAGCAACCTACTTCCACTTTCTTTAGTTAAGTCCTTATTCTAATGACTTAAGGGAAGTATTACATCAACTTGAACACATAATCATCACTGCAAATGCAGTTTTGAGTTGCTACAAAACCCATCAAGAAATAGCAAGCTAGAACTTGGAATACCAACCTTCAAAGCTTCCAATCCTTCATTCCAAAGCTAGGAATCGAAATTCAAGCCTCAACCTTCAAGAATTCCTCCAACTTCTGCAGAATTTCTAGAGAGAAACTCTCTCCCGTAGCTGCACACAATGGCCAGTCAAAGAAAGTCAACTCTCTCTATATATATCACAATATTTTGCAAATTTGGTCCCTAAGTTCATTTTCTTGAACTTTGACCACAACAATCAAGTTTTATTACAATAAAACTTCCATTTCTTACATTTTGGCCACAACCAACAATATTTTTACATAATTGGTCGTTGACTTGGTCAAATGACCAAAATACCCTTTTTCGGCAAAACGACCAAAAATCAGTTTTTATAACATTTTAAGTTCAAAACTTAAAATATTATTTCAAACCAAATACTTTTCTGTCCAAAAGACCATTTTACCCTTACAAGGTAAAATGACCAATTTACCCTTTTATAATAATTATAAAAAGAGTATCTTGGCGTTACAAATTCTCCCCTCCTTCAAAAGATTTCGTCCCCGAAATCATATTATCACGCGAGGGTATTTCTTCCTCGTTACAATTCCGGTTTCTCATATCATATGGAAACCTTCATGGTTTGGCTACAGCTCTTTAACCATACCAAACTTCGTATCTCGTGGTTATATCATCATGCGCATATCACTCATCCGGTTGTCCCGGGTACCATAATCACTTATCTTCCTCATTTCACATGAGGGATTCGTTAACATCTATCAATCTATGTTCTCAGAACCCTGAGACCCATAAAAAACTTTACAATCATCTTGAAGTTCATCAAGGATATTCAATCAACACACCGCAATTTCTTGCGTTTGGGATATACAGAAAGGTCCAATCAACAAGGACTCAACTTTCCTTTTTGTCCCACATCAATTTCTAGTCTTTCCGGAAGGTCACTTTGAGTTCCACTATCTTCCCTTACTTGGGGTTTCAATGGTTTTACTCGACAATCCACATACTACTCTTGTCGATCTTGGTCTATGTCCAAGCTTTTTCGACCTTGCCAAACCTTTTCTTCTGTTTGAGATACAATCTCAGGTTTGGTCAACAGCTTTACCCCAACTTCTGTCTAGCAAATCGGCGTACATCACGGTAGTCTATACAATACTTCCCACGAGTCAATAAAACACTAGTATAATACCTATACTAATCTACAACTTCTACCAAGAATAGACGGTCGTCTAGTTTTCCACTAGGGTCTGTTATGCCGATTTCGGGCATATCTCCTAAGGTCTGCATCATTTTCTCATCTCGTCAATCCATCTGCAATCCGCACACAGTACTTACTAGTACTTTTGAGCTAAAAATTCTAAGAATTAATGCTAAATTCAGCAAATAATTCTAGTATCTCGATCCGATACAGTCGTCACCTGTAGTGCACGTCAACAATTTTCTTTTTCTATGTAGTTTTTCACTACTTTTCGATCTTAATTCCTTCTTAGTCAGTATAAATCTACACTGATTTCATCAATCAACCTGCAATCACCCATATGGTGTCATACCCATGCGGTACTTGCAAAGACTTTACTACAAAGTCTATGATATTTTTCGTCCCATTTCATTTTTGGGACCGACAGTCCATATACTTCTAATGATTTGACTGTAGTTACACACAAGTCAAACATTTTTCACATGTCTTTCTTCAGCCCCAGTCACCAACACATAGGTTTTATCGACCTATGCAGTTTGGTATTGCCCCGGGTATGCTGCATATCTGATACAAAATACATCTTTTCAAGATGATTTTTATATTTTCGTTTGACTTTGGAATTCACATTTACAACCGCCACGGGTGTTAAATCACTGTGATATTCCAACCAACTTCCGCTACTTTTCAATCATTTATTCACTTTTCACTTTTTCAGAGTTGCACACATCTTCCTGTGCTACCCGAATCAACTCAGGTAATCAATTTGTCACGTTCATACACGTGGATGTAACCTACAAAGGTTACTCTTTCTAATTCAAGGCATCTGTAACCACATACGCCTTTCTGAGATGGTACAAGATTTCATACCCGAAATCTCTAAGTAACCCATCTATCTTTGCTATCTCATCTTCCGTTTCTTTTGATCAATTAAGTATTTCAACTTTTATGATCTTATCGCTATAAGCTTTACACCATACAAGTAGTGTTTCCAAAGCTTAAACGCCACGTTCATAATTGCTACCGCAATTTCATACATCCACAGTCAACGTTGGATACCTTTCAATGATCCAATCCATCTTCTCTACTTAGCATCATTGCTAATGTTAGAGGTTCACACAAGGTTCATTCCAAACCTTTACAACATATCTGTGGTCTTTCTACCACTCAGACTTTACACTTTTCTTGGTCAACTTTAGTCAGCTAACCAGCAATCAAGGAGCAGTTTTCTACAACTCTCCTATAGTAACCCGCCAAATCCAAGGAACTACAATGTCAGTCGGATTCCTCAGGCGGTTCCAGTTTCACCACATCATCTATCCCACTGGATTTATTTCATCATCTTTGGCAGTATTATCATGCCCAAGGAGTTGAAACTTCTTTTAACCAAATTTTTATACTTGGAGAATTTACATATCACTGAACTCAGTGAAGTAACTCCAGTATCTGGTACAATGTACCTCATATTTAATCTGGTTTCGAGAATATCACATTCTCAGTAGTCAATGGACATACACATTAACTTATCTTTCTTCTTTTCAAGCAGATAGGGCTTCATCTGATGACACTACAGTCACATGAGATCCCAATTTAAAAACAATTTCTTCCAATTGTTTTACCACTCTGCCATCTCTGCAGAGGCTAATTAACACGGAGCCTAGATGACAGGAACGGCTCCCAATACCAGCTTAATCATAAGCTCTTCTTGCCAATCTGGCAGAAATCTTGGAAGTTCTTTTCAAAAGAATCATCCGAAAATTATTTAAAGTAGTACACTACTTTCACCACTTCATTAAACTTGGCCCATACCACGTATGCCAACTACAACATCATTCCTTTACTAACTCTTTTCCGAGTTTAAGCAAAGAAGCTAACCGGTATTCTCAACAACGGTCATTCACCATGAATTTTCATCCGTTCATTTTTGCTTTCTGAACCATCATGTTCATATTTCTACAAATCATGTTAGCATAATTCATTGCTAACCAATTCGTAAGCACAATTGCTTCAGATTCACTGGTAGTCATCGACTTCAGATTCATAGGGAAAAGGGTCCCGTAAATCCTAGGCAGACTACTTTCCAGGTGTTCAATATCTTGAACATACTTGCTATCTACAATAGCTATTTCAAATATTTCATCCAAAATCATTGATGAAAAATTCAAACAAAACATCGAATCATCGATCCAAAGCATAGCTTCATGGATCAAATATAACATACACGAGTTATATTCAGAACGATGATATCTACGACCATATCAGTCTCCTCACGAGCTTCTCCCACAATCTACTGGGATGCTCATGGGACCATGGGTCCTTTTCGACCATTCGTTCCTTCTTTCTTTCCTGGGTTCATCACCCGTCACTCCACATTCAGCACGTGAGTATTTCAATAAGAAGTGATCTATAGTTCCACACTGGAACCACTTCCGTCCCATACAACAAGCTCGAGCAATCTGCTCCTATCATCTGCAATTTCAGCAGGTCAACTATAGAGTCTCAACTCTACAATTTTCCTTAGTGCCTTTCCTGCACTGATCACTATACATAGTGGCTCTATTTTGGTCCCTTCCCTATAAGGTTGGACCCAGTCTGTGGTAACTTCTCCCGAAGCGTCCACTAATCGTTTTCTGCTTTTTATCTCATTGCCCCTCGTTCGATGGAGTCTTGAGAAAAGGCTGATCCGCCTCTTAAAGTGACACGCACTAAACTTCTCCCAGTAATATCCGCTGCTCATACTTCTTATACGTTATAAGTCAGCAATAGTTAGGTTATATATGTATAAATAACAACTATATACACCTAACAGTTCATCATGTCTACTGTTTCAGGGTTTAAGTCCAGGAATCTACTCTATAGACACCTAGTTCACTTAAACCTCGGCTCTGATACCAACTTGTAACACCCGGCTTTTTAAACAAAAACACCCCTGAAAATTTTTTTCATTTATAACACAGGTTTCAATACATAAAACCATAACAAGGGGTATATTTTAATAAAAACGGGTACAAGTGTATCAAGGAGAGTATAAATACCGTAGTCTCCTTTAAAGCCGGGCTGCTAATAACAGCATCTAAGAGTCCTACTTCACGAGTCACGGACTCTATCTTGTCCCCTACCAGTATCATGCTAACCTGCAGGGACAGTAACAAACGGTATGAGCTACAAAGCTCAGTGAGTAATCAAATCTACGATAACACGTATTAAATACAATCATGTATTTGTCTGGATATCGAATCCAAACTCCTAGCCTTACTGGCTGACCGAATATCTCTTTAGGATTTCACATCCTAAGTTATAGTCTTATAGACTATAACATAATAACCTGCATTTATCAATCCACGTTAGTTATTTGCATCTATAATCATGTCTAACCATTTCTGTCCCATATTTCTTAGTCACACTGGACTGCATCATATTTCATGGCTAACAGCCGCACCCTATGTCATAGCTATACAAGCTGCACCAAAACATTATCAATATACAATTCATAGCCCGTAGGCCGTACCAGCTGGGTTTGATAACCCGATATCATAGCCAAAAGGCTGCAACATGTACCTGTAACAATATCATAGCCAAACAGGCTGTACCGTGTACCTGTAACAAAATCATAGCCAAACAGGCTGTACCGTGTACATGTAACAAAATCATAGCCAAACAGGCTGTACCAATTATCATAGCCCGAAGGCTGCATCGGAGACATAGCCCGAAGGCCGCACCGGAGTCCTCGCCCGAAGGCCACATCGGAGACATAGCCCGAAGGCCGCACCGGAGTCATAGCCAACAGGCCGCATCAAATCATAGCCCGAAGGCCGCATCGGAGACATAGCCCGAAGGCCGCACCGGTTGGACATACAATCCAAAAATCATAGCCATATAGGCCGCACCCATTGGATATAAAAATCCAGAAGTAATTATGGCTCACGGATTAGCCGTTATTGCCTAGACTCACGGTTCCGTTCTTGTCGTCGCAATGACTCACGGCTTATCCGGTCTTGTCTCTTCAAACGTATCTTTTTCGTCTCACAATCAGTTTCAACCTGTAACAACTCAATCATCATATATCACATATGGTATCAGTGAGATTACTCACCTGGATGCTAGCTGCATTTAATTCCTTGCTTTCCGATACGATCCGTAGAATTTTGTCCCGCACCTATAATTTAATCATTTTCAACATGATTATAGGTTAATACCCATTTCAACTAACTCTAATACACTAGAGTTCAATAAAACATTGTTACACACAATGCCTAGTTAATAAACTTTCCGTTTACTAACTTTATATGAATTTTACTATTCACCGGGACATTCGGATCGGTCTACAGTGCCCCCGAGGGGTCGAAAACTCAATCTAAAAATTTTCCCAAACTTTTCAGACCATAATACACCTATGGTTCAAATTTGGGCTTAATCGGACAAGCAACGCAAAAGATAGCGTTTCAAAGTTCCTGTCTGAGGGGCGCACCCCGCCTAGGCATGGGCGCAACCCGCCAGGATTTTGGGCGCACCGCGCCTGGCACCTGCAGGTGCCTCCTGTCCAGCCGCGATTTATGCACTGTAGCAAGCAGTTTTGGTCCATTAAGGCCTTAATCAGGTCCTTAATCGATTGGGGTTTGTTCTAGGACTAAAACCTTATACTTTAACAAGGTTTTCCACCATCCAAAACAACCAAATCAATCAAAATGAAGAATTAGGGTTCTTAGTTCTAACAACCCCAAACTTCAAATTCATCACTAATAGCAACCTACTTCCACTTTCTTTAGTTAAGTCCTTATTCTAATGACTTAAGGGAAGTATTACATCAACTTGAACACATAATCATCACTGCAAATGCAGTTTTGAGTTGCTACAAAACCCATCAAGAAATAGCAAGCTAGAACTTGGAATACCAACCTTCAAAGCTTCCAATCCTTCATTCCAAAGCTAGGAATCGAAATTCAAGCCTCAACCTTCAAGAATTCCTCCAACTTCTGCAGAATTTCTAGAGAGAAACTCTCTCCCGTAGCTGCACACAATGGCCAGTCAAAGAGAGTCAACTCTCTCTATATATATCACAATATTTTGCAAATTTGGTCCCTAAGTTCATTTTCTTGAACTTTGACCACAACAATCAAGTTTTATTACAATAAAACTTCCATTTCTTACATTTTGGCCACAACCAACAATATTTTTACATAATTGGTCGTTGACTTGGTCAAATGACCAAAATACCCTTTTTCGGCAAAACGACCAAAAATCAGTTTTTATAACATTTTAAGTTCAAAACTTAAAATATTATTTCAAACCAAATACTTTTCTGTCCAAAAGACCATTTTACCCTTACAAGGTAAAATGACCAATTTACCCTTTTATAATAATTATAAAAAGAGTATCTTGGCGTTACATCAACCTAATACTTTAATACTTTCAAATCAAGTATATTTGCATTTGATAGTTTATAATCAAATTAGAATATTTAATGTTGATAATTTTGGTTTTGGAATATTTATGTTGGTTTTGGAATATTCAAAATATGAAAGTTTGTTTTCGGACTATTATTTAGTTTGTATAATTTTGGGTTTGAAAAAAAATGAGGTAAACGTCGTTAATTTCCAAATAATACATGTTAAAGAAAGTAGTGGCAAGAAACCACACAATGGGGAGGGAGGATAACATGTGAGGGATATATGTGAGAGCATGTTAAGGAGGGCCGACCCCGAGAATTTGGAGGCTTTGGTAGACACTAAATTAATCTATGTACTATCCTTATCTAATAAGCCAGTAATATATTATTTTGAGCTATCCTTATTATCTAATTTTCTTTCCAATACATTTATTTCATTTCAATTAAAAGGGTTTTTTTGTTGGGGAAGCAAAAAAGATCATTTTTCTCCAAATACCATACAACAGAACTAGGAGCAAAGCAGGATGGTCAGAATATTGGTGCAATCTGATCTCAACAACTTAATAACAGCAAAAGCATGCATATATAAAAAGTTTTCTTCATATGCACTTATGCAGAAAAGAATTGGATTTTAATAATCAAGATCGGATCTTTAGCTTCACTCATATCATGCTATTTCTTATACAAGAAGCTTCATATCAAAGGTATGGTATGACCTTCAACTTTCTACTCTGTTTATATGTGTTTAAATTTTAGAAATTCAAGAGATGAAGTATAAAAGAACGTATAATACCTCTCATTATTTAGAAATAATGAAATCAGAAACCGTTGACTCTTGAGCAACGTCCAAATGCATTCATACTCTAAAAAGTAAAATTCTTCAAAGATGCACATCATAAGTTACTCACAACTTAAAAGAAGTGAAAGACTCAAGAATCGATGAAGTTAAGAACAACGTTGCTGCCTTGCTGTTTGTAGAACTAGAGAAATGAAGAACCGGCATTCAAGAAGGGTGTTGTCGTGGTGAAAGGCGCGATTCAAGAACAATAACTCAAGAAGGGTTTAAAGCCAATATATCATATGGTTTTGAATAATAAAGTAGAAGAACTTGAATAGTAGTCTGGCATCAATCCTTCACACGTATTGAAAACGAGGTGGGAGCTGAATCGATTTCAATCATATTCCCGCTTTCTATTTTTTATCATAGAGTGGAAGTTATTTTTTTTGGAACCGAAAAATACGAAAACCAAACTGAACCGAAACCGCAAAATATATTCAAATTCGGTTTTTGGTTTGGCCCAAGACCAAACCCATTTTGAATTCAGTTTTTGGTTTGGGGAAGTTTAGACCAAACCAAACCGAATTACTGAATATTATTAAATAATTAATTAAAAAATTATTTTATATTTTTATTTTATATTTAAGCATTAAAAGTAATACGAAATTACTAGGGCTGTAAACGAATCGAGCGAACAAGAACGAGGACTTGTTTATGTTTGTTCATTTAAGTTAGCCGAACAAACGAACGAACACGAACGGTTAAACGAACGAGTTTTCTTGTTCATGTTCGTTCGTTTAACAATTATTTTGTTCATGTTCGTTCGTTTATGTTCGTGAACATGTTAAAGGAACATAAACGAATAACATAAACGAACAGAGATAAACAAACACAATTAAACATATATGAACATAAACAAACATACCATATTGTAATGTAATCAAACACAATTAAACATATATGAACATAAAATGAAGTTAAATGAACAAACATATACGAAGGTAAACGAACAACATAATTGAACGAACGAGGCAATTGTTCATGTTCGTTCGGTTAACTAAACGAATGAGAAATTATGTTCACGTTCGTTTATTTATTAAATAAACGAACATAAACGAACTTCCCGCCGAACATTTCACGAACGGTTTGCCGAATGTTTGGTTCGTTTACAACCCTAAAAATTACAGTTTAGATTTTAATTTTTTATCTCCTTAGTTTAGCCCTTTAGGAATTACGTATTAGGTTAACCCAATTAAACTTCATCAGTTCTGTTCCTAGTTCCTACTTCAGACTTGACGACTTTTGTTCTCGCTTTCGCAATCGTTAATCGAGGAGACGACTAGACGAGTCGACAACGACCACACCTGAGACCGTCGTCCGTCAACTCTCCTACGTCAGAGATGGAGACGACCAACACCGAAGTCGCCGTCGCTTTAATTTATGTTTGAAACTTGTTATTTAGTTTGAAAAATTGCAACAATGAATTAATATTTTTTTTGGTTTCCTCAGTTTCAAACTGAACCAAACTGAATTCAAATTCGGTTTTCGATTTGGTCTGGAGACATTTGAAATTGGTTTGGTTTGGTTCGATTTTTGAATTTGGCAAATAAAACTTTCAAACCACAGAAACCGATTCAAGTAAACGAACCAAACATAAACCAAAGTTTCAATCTGATAACTGAGGGCCGAACCAAATGGTTTGGGGGTCTTGTTGCGGATTCTTGAAAAATAGATGCCTTGGCTTTGGGTTCGATTTGAGGTCAAAACCGACCCAAACCGATCAATGTTTAGCCCTAAACAGAAACAGTACTGTCTGGCATCAAAACATGATATGCTAATAGAGGTAACGTGTTGTCAACCGGATAAAATCCAAAAATTAAAACAAAAGATAAAAAATAATAACTCTTATAGAACAAAAAAATTTGGGACTAAAACAGAATAAAAACATATAAATAATGACTTCTATGACATTAACACAAAAATATAATATTAGGGCCACGATCGTAATTTTACATGGACGTTAAATGTTAAGGACCAAGAGTGTTATCAAAACCAAGAAAAAGGACCAAATTTGCAAACACAAGTCTTTTGGAACCAAAACCAGAAAGCCAAATTTAGGGACCAGACCGTGCATAAAACAACCAATCATGGTAATTACACTTAGGCCCAACATTTTGTGAGCCCAAAACTTTTGTAGCCCATTATTAAACTATGAAATACGGTGATCGTAAATGCGAAACGAAATCCTAACGGTGGCGACTGGCGACAAAGCTTCAAGCTCGACAGATTACTTCTTAAACCACGGGGCTTAAGTGTTTCAATCATCAATGTCGATCAGGTACTTATTGTCGGTCTTTGTTTATAAGTGATTTGAAAGGATTTGGATCTTATTACGTGATTTTAGATAGAGCCATTATCACCATTTGCAGTATTTGACTTTCAATTTCGTTATGCTAAACACTAAATTTTTGCTGCATGTTATTCTTATATATATTGAACAGTACAATTCAATCCGACAGAGAAAATCCTTCATGATCTTCCGTTACAACTTACAAGTATCAATATATAAGACTACGGTTGTTTTGAACGGCGAACTTACAGAGTTGAGATTCACCCATTACAGTTTATTATGATTCTGATTCTTTATGTTTCTATTAGTTTTTCTTGTTTTCTTTGATTTTTTCTTTCGTTTTTGATTTTAATAGTTTAGACCAGACATGTACTGATGTACAAATACATAATCAGGAAAGAGTTATGTTAGATTTGTTATTTTTTTGACTGATACAATAGTTTTGAATTTTAATTGGTTAATTGGGTCATAACCCATAACACATAACTCATGATCGTATGAAACTAATTATCTTTATAATAGTATTGAGATAATGAGCTAAAAGTTAGTTTGCTGGATTTGGTATATTGGTTTCATGTGAGGTTTTGATCATAATAAGAAGCATGGCGTTAGGGTAAGGAGAGATACATGTATATATGTTTGTGTATCTTTTGTGAAATTTGCATATACCGAGCTCTCAAATATTTATTTTTCTTTTGCAAGTGTAGGAAGCTAGGGCTAGAACAAGGAGTATGACTGAATCCAGACTCATAATGATAATGATGATGCGTCATCTAATGAAGACTTGTGACAATGGTGGTGCGGGACTCTGGTCAGATCTTAACCATGACATGCTTTATTTAGTTATGATGCAACTGGGAGTTGTTGATTATCTTTCATTCGCTGGAGTTTGTAAGTCATGGAGGTCACTCGCACTCTCTAACTGGAACACGTTTACGGCATCCAAACCACCCATGACCATGCATATCTCTTGGTGTGGTCCCAAGATAAAACTAAATTCCTGCTATTTAGAGGGCTTTAAAGGAAGAAAGTTCAAAACCATTTTTCCCTTTGTTGGTGGGGTCTATGTTCGATTAACTTGTGGTTACCATATTATCTTTAGGAATGCAAAACGTGACTTCTTGCTTGTGAAACCTATCACACGACATGAACTTTATTTCCCTAATTTCCCAACTATTGGAAATTTGGGTACATGGAATGTGAGGGCAATCCTTCTCACTTCACATTCAAATAGTGGGTGGGTGTTTCTTGTAATTGATCAGAACCAGAATCGAATATGGTTTTCTACAGCGGGTACAGGAGCATGGAATACGGTTTTCTCGTGCACTTCCCCCTTCACTGATTTACATGCTTTCAAGGGTAAAATATATACCCTAAACCGCAACCCGCATAGTCGTTTATGTGAACTATACGAACTCAGACTTAATCCACATCCCAAATTGACGTTACTTAGAACCAAGAATTCTTTAACGGCCTCCCAAATTTCAGAGCTTGTAAGTTTAGGTGACAACATTTATGTCATGGATCTTGTTCCACAAAACAGTAATATTTACATGAGGAATCGCACTCCAAGATACCGGTTCCAAGAACTAGATTTTGGTGAGATGAAATGGGTGTCACGTGAAAAAACAGTGGGATAATTTAAATGATAGAGCTATCACCATTAGTATTTTTGTTTTTCTTATGAACAATAGAATTCGTTTATGTGGAAATTTTTCAAGATGTTAAGAAATGCCGTTGTTGGATCTGCATGGATTGTTTGGTTCTTACCGACCCTTTTGCTCCATTGTGGCCGGCTCAACTATCATGTAAATTTTGTTTTTATGTGAATTAGTGTTCTTTTAAAGTGTATGGATTTTTTCATATTAATGAAAACCCCTAAAAGAAAAACATAATATGAAATAACCTATAATAGCGGGTTGTATACTAGCATTGAATTGATTACATATAAAATTAGAATTAGAATTAACATATAAGAATATTTATGCCCATTACCAGAATTACAATATATGTCGGAACATTTGCCAAACGGATTTTAACTGTTGGTAAAGCAGTCAAAATTTTGTCGCCTAAACAATACTTGATTTAGAAGCTCTTTAGAAATGGGTAAATTGTGTAAATATTAATATCCGTAGGATAAGGATTGCTTGCTTATGTTTAAATGCATCATCGCAAACGATCGAAGTGTGATGTTTATGATACATAAATATTCGAGTAAATTACAGTTTTGGTCCCTGTGGTTGACTTTTGAAATCCCATGTTCTTGGTCCATGTGGTGGCAAAAATATAATAGTTTTGGCACTGTCTTTAGACCAGTTTACCCTTTCTCGTTTCTTTTTCATTTTTTAACCTTCTATTTATTATATTAATTAAAAAAATCACCCCTACCCCAGTCTCTCTCTCTCTCTCTCTCTCTCTCTCTCTCTCTCTCTCTCTCTCTCTCTCTCTCTCTCTCTCTCTCTGACGTAACTCACTTCCCATTCAATCCACTTCATTTACAAATTATGTCTAGATGCAGAGCATGATTCAAACCTAAATGATAATTGAATGCAACCTCCCTCCATCTGCATCAACAATGGCGGCTCTCTCTCTCTCTCTCTCTCTCTCTCTCTCTCTCTCTCTCCCGTTTGCTTTGCTATAGGAGGAACCTCCATAAAGGTGAAGGAATTGTTTCAGAGATCTAAGGTTAGTCGATTAATGAACCGCTTCAATTGATTTCCAGTAGTGTTATTGTGAATCAAACTTTTGGTTTTATATCTGGAATCCAAACTTTGTACACAGTATATGAGAATTCGGCATCGGATCGGGTAGATGAACAGCTCGAGTTTTATGTTGATCAGTTCTTGGTATGGTTCCTTTGGCGTATCATATAGAACTTTGTGGATATATTAAGATCGACCTGCTCTGATTTTATACCTGATTAAAATGAAAGTTTCTAAAATGGTTATTGTTAATGTAGCACAATCAACTTTGTGTTTTTTCCTAATTTGGTCGTCAAAGTTTTTTTTTTTTTTTTTTTTAGCGCAATAGGTCACTAAACTTGTAATATACCTGTAAAAAATAACTTGTAATATACTTGCCGGTTTGTAAGTTACCATGCTTAGTTCGCACCAGTGATGTGGAGACAAGATGACATGTCATTCCCACGTAAGCATATACATGATTCTTACATTAAAAGTTATTTTTTATTGTTATGTTCGAAGATGTTCAAGGATACGAAGAACACCATATGTTCATGTTTGTGTTCTTGAAGAACCGCCACCTTCCACCTCCACCTCCACCAGCCACCGCACGAAGTACACCTCTACTTCCACCTCCATCGCCACCAATGGTTCCTTGTGACGAACCAGAACCCACCAACGATTCCACTTTATTTAGGGTTTCTATAGATCTAGTCGAATATGAGAGGTTAATGTTTGAATTGGGTATCGATTCCACTTCCAGGTTAAAGTCCTCCTGATACCAACATCGAAGATACCCATAAATTAAACAGTTTAGTAGACAGAAAAGGCGATTAATTCAACTACAACTAAATATTTAGATTTTGATTTGAAGAACAGAAAATTATGCGGAGAAAGGTAGTACGACTGTACGACAAAAATCAAAATCGTCCAAAGCACCTAACCTCCCGACTACTCGGCTCCTTGCGGTGGCAGCGGTTGTCGGTGGAGAAACAATTGCTGGTGGAGGTGGTGGCGGTGGTGTACTTCGTGCGGTGGCTGGTGTTGAATCTGATATATATTATTTTTCGGGAAGTTCAGCATCACCAAAAGAATATCGACTACAGGGGTTTCCATCACGAAGGTATGGAGGGAACGGGTGTTGAACTCGTAACTGGCGTTTTTACGCTGTGCCCTCCACGCTTCACCTTCAGAGTTGAAGATGCCATGACCAAGAAAATGTTCGAGGATGGAAATAAACCGGGTTCCTTTTGGGTAATTCTCGAAGTTGGTTTTGATCATGTGTTCGACGTAAGCAGGGTTAGCGGTGATGAAGGCCTTGATCATTCTGAATTGGAATATGACAGCGGTGTTGGTCGGACACTGGGAGAGAACTTGAGTGGTCCATTCAAGGAAACGGTGGCGATTATGGATAAATTCATGTATGGTTCCTAGTAATGGGTTGTTTTTGAAGCCTATGGTTTTGGATTTTCTATGGTGGAGAAAGAAGAAACAGTAGGCTAACAGAGGGATGAACCCTTGATTCAAAAGCGGAAGCATCGCCGACGGTCCTTCGCGTTTAACATTTTCTAAATCGATCTGAACTTGCCTTAAACGATGCTGGAGAAGCAGTGATGTGAGGCATGAGGTCCGATTGTGGGTGATTGCATCTAGGGTTAAAGAGACAGAGGAAATGGGCAGTTTAAGAACAATAGAGGGGGAAGAAACGTAGATTCAGTCAACAAAAATCTCAATGTTTTAATTAAATAATTAATTAAATTCCATGTCAACTTCCAAGTCAGCCAAGATACCGGGTAACTGCTTCAAATGTGTTCTAATGGTGTAATTGACAGGTAAAATATGACTTTAATGACCTATTATGCAAAAAAAAGTTTGGTAACTAAATCGGGAAAAAACACAAAGTTGATTGTGCTACAGTAACAATAACCCTTTCTAAAATATTGTACATTTAAGATTATTTTAGATAATTTCTATATGCTCTTTATATATATATATATATATATATATATATATATATATATATATATATATATATATATATATATATATATATATATATATATATATATATATATATATATATATCGTTCTATATATATATATATATATATATATATATATATATATATATATATATATATATATATATATATATATATATATATATATATCGTTCTATAATATTCTAGTTAATCGTTAAAAAACTTTAGGTCCTTCAAGATTTTCCATGTACCTCTTCTATAATCTAGTAGCTTCTTGAATACTACGGAAGATTCTAGATCTTTTTTGTGACACATCGCATACAAAGACTTGATGAGGATGTCAATGACTAATGTGGGGGGAGGTGTCACGGAAAAAATTAGAATCTTTTGTAATAATCGAGAAGCTACTGTATTATACAATAAGTATATGGAAAAGTTTGAAAGGTCTTACAGTTCTTTAAGAAACTATAGAATTGATTAAAATATTATGAAATCAGGTATATAAATAATGATGATCATATAAGAATTATCTAATGTTCTTTGAATTTACAATGTTCTAGAAACTTTCATTTGAGAAGGTGAAAGTTTTCTATAAATAGAGGTAGAAGTATTCTTTGAATTTACAATGTTCTAGAAACTTTCATTTGAGAAGGTGGAAGTATTCTATAAATAGAGGTAGAACTTGTTTGCTCCAAACCATCGGAATTTGTATCGTAACCTTTTGAGTTCTCTTAATATACTCTTATTGTTTTGTTAAAAGTCTTGTAGCCTTAATAGATTACCTTCCAAAGTCGTTAACATACCCTGAAGATAGTTGTAAGCCTGACTTTGTCGTAGGGATGGCAACGAGTGGTTTTGAGATGTGGATTAACCCTCTCGTCCCCGTCCCTATTTAACAAACTTGTCCCCGTCCCCGCTTAAAAAACTGTGAGGATTTAATTGGGGATCCCTATCGGATAAAGCTGTGGATAATCGGTGTCCCTGTTTAACTTAAACGGTTAATTAAATGGGTAATTTTCACTGTGGGGAATCTTCGGCTCTTTTTATATTTAACCGTGAGTTTTGAATCCAAACATATCCATAGAAAGGAAACTAAAGCTTTAAAGTTCAAAATACATCCAAATTATCAAAATTAAAGTACTAAATTTGTGATGCGACTTGCGAGTTGTGAGTTACGACTTGCGACAGCCTCACAACGACTTCTTGTTCTTTTAATTTGTCTAACACTATGAATTGATAAGGGATTTAGGTTGGACCATAGACTTGTGGAGTGGATTGGACTAATCACTAAACCCAATTACCCAAATGTAAAAAGCCTATTATTACTAGTGGGCCGGGTAATTGGGCTGGGGAATCGGGTAAATTGCAAATACCATCCCCGTCCCCGTCCCTGCTAAAACATACGGTTTTTCCCCATCTTCATCCCCGTTTATCGTCCCTGAACCAGGCCCCATTATTTCGGTTTTTGGATTTCTCGGTCGGTTTTGGGTTTTTTTTTGCCATCCCTACTTAGTCGAAGAAATACTAAGTGGCTCATGATGATCAAGATCGTCCCGTGACAGTTGATCTTGTCACGGAACTACCATAGATCTTGTTTGCGCTCCCAACTAGATTCGCTATCAACTTGTCCCTTCCATCGAACATGGTATTCAGTCTAGTTGGGTAAGCCTCGTTTGCGAATCACTTTATCAGCTAGAATTTCTTCTACCTCTTTGCTATAAGAGACTATATTTGTGACTGGAGCTTGATGAGATTCATTTCTTGTTGGATCTTCTTCATCTCGATTGTAAAGTTTGAAAAGACATACGTGAAATACCGCGTGATCTTCAAGTGGGATGGTATGTCAATTTTGTATGAACGTGTCCTGACTTTCTCAATGACCTTGTACGGTCCCTCGAACCTTCGAGTTAAACATTTGTGGAAGTTTTACCATTACTTCGTCTCCCACTAAGAACTCTGGCTGCCTCTTCACATCTGCCCATTTCTTCATACGTTTAGTGGCCTTAATCAGATAAGATCTTGCAATATCGACTTCTTCATTCCACCATTTGGCAAACTTATATGCAGGCGGGCTTGCTCCCTTATAACCCTTGGCTAACTCTTGAGGTGTTAAAGGTTGTTGACCCCCGACGAGCTCAAAATGGCTTCTTCCAGTAGTCTCACTTTGTTGTAGGTTATAAGAAAATTGGGCTACGCCAAGTACTTAGCCCAATCTCGTAGGTTGGCACTCACAAAGTGCCTTAGATATATTTCTAGCAAATAATTCACCCTTTCGGTTTGACCATCGATTTGCTGGTGAAAGCTGGTCGAGAAGTGGAGACTAGAGCCCATTAGTTTAAACAACTCTTTCCAAAATTTTCGAGTGAAGCGTGGATCTTGGTCACTAATGATACTTTGAGGAAGTCCCAAATACTTTACCAAGTGTTTGAAGAATAGTCGTCCAACTTCCTCAGCTGTGCAATCTCGTGGGGCTGGAGTGAATGTTCCATACTTGGACAAACAATCTACTATTACCACGATGGATCCACTTCCCTTTGATACAGATAAACCTGAGATAACGTCTATCGATATGCTTCATATAGACGCTCACGAATTAGTAAATGCTCCAAAAGTCAAGCCTGTTTGGCTTGTTCAACTTTGTCTTGCTGACATATGATGCAAGTCTTCACGAATTCTTCTACATCGGCTAACAGGCTAGACCACTAGTACGATGGTTCCACAATTGTCCTTGTCCAATGCATGCCCAGATGTCCAACCCACTTGGAATCGTGGCACTCTTTCAAGACATCCCTTCTCAAGTTGTTCCATTTTGGAACATATGCCCGATTTATTTTTGGTGAGTAAGAGTCCATCTTCAACCCAAAATTTTCGGATCTTGCCTTCTTTAGCCAACTCCATTAGGTACTTTCTTAAAGGGTTGTAGCTTAAACCTTCCTTAATATGATCAGAAAAATCACACATGGCTCGGGAGATTACCGCTAATTTTGCCTTGCGACAACGATATTGGCTTTCCCAGGCTTGTACTCCAGGATGTAGTTAAATTCAGCCAAGTAGTCTTGCTAATGTGCTTGCTTGGGAGTTAGTTTTTTCTGATTTTGAAAGGAACTAGTTGCCACGTTATCAATTGGATCATGAACTGTCACACCCTCAAACCGTGTTGGCGGAATAGTTCAAGGGTGGATGACTTCATGAACAATATCATAACATAGTTACACAATAGTGGAATCCAAGCATACAACCATCATTTAATCAATTGCAAATGTTACAAAGTTTACTTGTTTCATGTTTCAAATACAATTGAAATGATATCAAAATGGACAAAAATGACGTCATAACGTCCCATCTTGTAGCGCTTGAACTTACTTTATCAATTTCCTGAGAATACAAGTAGTTGAACTGTCACACCCTCAAACCCTGTAGTGTATTCTCTTTGAAATGTGTATTTCCACGTAAACAATTTATAAAAAAAATTAAGTTGATTATTTTCCCATGTGAGATACCATATAACAATACTATGACTAGTTGGCCTGCTGCGACGTTCTTCAGGCGTCGGAATGTTAGACATTTGGACACCTCAGACCTGCCGGTCAAGTTGTAGCTAGCAGCTCAGGTGCTGGGTTGTCAAGTCCCGTATAGATCTATACTCAAATATCGAGCTCTCTTATTGAGACTCTGGTTATATAAATTCAGGACTTATAGTAGGTACTTATAAAAGTACTTTGAAGATTCATCTCACAAAAATGTATGTATTCCAATCAACTTGTTTACGTACGTTTTGTATATAAAAACTCTTGTAATCGTTCATTATCATTTTTCCCATGATAATATAGTATAGTTTAATAATTATATAATTTTATATAATTATTTTTGTCATGTTCAAACGTCATAATAACTTGTGTTCATAAACTATTCCAATAATAGTCTATTTTTAGTAATTGCGTCGTAATAACATTATTTTTACGAACGATAGCGAAATAACTTGTTCAAATGACTATAAATAACATCTTTTGAGATATTTCTCACAAAAATAGTGTAATATCTAGATTATAACCATTTTTGTTAGAAAATAGTGCCTTTATTTATAAAAACGTAGTTTTTACTAGTTTTCGTTTTTATAACGTTTTTATCCAAGATCTAGTATCTTTGTACACTTTATTTGTGATTTTATAACTTTTACACAACTTAATATATCAAAGAGTTCATAATACATGGATCTATTCATATTTCATGTCAAAATTCATATTTATAATATTTTTGATCAAGATCCAACATTTTTACACACTTTAATTATAGTCTAGTAACTTTTATACAAGCATATTATGTATCATTATGAACATCTTACAAAGATATACCCATATTTCATGTCAAAGGTATTTTTACCCAAATACTAACTTTATAAACTTGTGTAAATCAACATATATATCATTTAAACACATATAAACTTGAATAAACAACATATATAGTTAAAGAACTTGTATTCTCCCCCAAAAAGGTTTGAAAAGATAAAAATGAGGGGTATGAACTCACCTTGAGTGTGGATCTTAAGATTCCTTGGAAGAATATTGAAGATTTTGGTTCTAAGACCCGGAGGACCCTTGGACAAAGCTATTATCCAATGGATTCTCGTGAGTATGTGTGTGTAAAAGAGTATATGAAGGTATTTGGAACTTAAATCACTAGATGATCATAACTTACCAAGGATACTTGCAAGAACTTTGAAGATGATGAAGTTTGGAGCTCAAAGACCCTTGGACAAAACTAATATCCAATGGATATGGATGGATGTTAGTGTGTGTAAAAGGTGTAAACTTGTGTTATGTTGTTTAAAATCAAAAGATATGTGAAGCTTACCTCTTAAACTTGTGAAATGAGCTTGAAAATGGAACTTGAAAATGGAGATGGTGATTTGGGTTGTGAGCCGTGAGCAAGGAAGAAGAGAGGAGAGAAAGAGAGTGGTGAAATGTGTTAGTTTCAAATAAATGGCTAGTTTAGTTCTTGGAAGCATAAGTCTTAATTTTTCCAATTATAAAATCATAGCCTTTTAAGGCCTAATATTATAAAACTAAAAAGAAAGATCTTGGTGTGTTGGCTTGTCCCCCATGGGGCAGCCGATTTGGGAAGGGGGTGGGGTGGGGTGGGTTAGTTTTTATAAAAATAGCAATGTACTTGTTAGTTCTATATGCCCAAGGATGATCATAAAATGATATTACTAATAATACATGATCCTATAGGGTCACACCAACAACAAGTTTGACACCAATTGATCGTTTAGAACGTTAAATTTGATTTAACATCAAATGATACTAAACTTGCAATTTAATCTTGTAGGTTATTATTATTTGAGGTAAATAATAATAACTACAAAAATTAAAGGTTGATTAGTAATTCATATGTGATGAATTAATTAAGTGTAACAATTAAATTGTTTAAATTGTTAAACGATTTAATTGATTTATAAGTAAGCCTTTTATTTAAATTTAATTGGTAAATTAAATAATATATATATATATATATATATATATATATATATATATATATATATATACAATTAAGATTGTATATTTAGATGGTTTATTTATGTATATGATTATGGGTTAAATGTTATCCCATTTAAGAAATAAGAAGATGTATTATTTATAAGCTTTTATTATCTAAGTTTTATAAATAATAACAACCCACTAGCACTTCATTTGTCATCATAAAATCAGCCATATTGGAAAGAAAAGAATGCATTAAGAACTTAAAAGAAAAGGAAGATGCTTTGTGTCTTCTAGCTTTTGATTATAGAAATCAAATGGATCTTTCTTTTAAGCTAGTTGCATGTGTTTTGTTTTTCCTTTGTGGGTATATGTTGGCCGAGTTTTTGAGGGTGTTGTGTACTTCTTTTCATGCTTAGAAATCATCCAAAAACTCTCCTTAAGTTCTTAGCAAAAATTGGTTTTTGGTTTCATAAGAAAAGGAGTCATATCTTGCAAGTTGTGGAACTAGCATTCAAGGGTGTTCAAGCTTGTGGTGGATCAACTATAGAGGGATTCTAATTTGATTCCTAGCTATCAAAATCATCCAAACCAAACCCAAGAACAAAGGTTATGATCTTGAACTTAATCTATGTTTGTTCTTCATCTTATCTCTACATGCATGTAGCATGATCCTCTTGAAAATGGAATTTGTGTTCATGATTTTATGCTTCCGTTGCAAACTCTTGTTTTTTGAAACTAACTACGTCAACCATGATTTCCAACAATTGGTATCAGAGCCATGGCTATATTGCATGTTTAGATAATAAGTTTATTTGGATAAACTTGGTTTTTGGAAGCCATGAATGTTCATCTTCTTAAATGAAAGTTTCATGCATGGCTTCTTTGGCAACATGCAAATATATAATCTATGATTTTATGTAACCAACTATAGTTTATGTATGCATGCATTTGGTTACATAGATGTTGCCTTAGAAAAACAAAGTGTTGATTTTCTTATGATTTTATGTGATAAAATGGTGCATAAACAAGCCAAGGACCATATGATGCATGTTTTGTGTTTGTATTCGATTTGGTTGTAATCTATTCTTTTATTCAAATGGTTTGTAATAATAATTAGTTATTTCCTTCTTTTATTCATTTTGTAATTGTTAGAATAGTTGTATTTTATTTCTTTCACAAAATGTAACAAGAGAAGGAAGTAAGAAAAGATTGCACCCAACAGCAGCACTTTCTGAAGAGCTGCTGTCCAGATTTCGAAAATGGTAAGGATGGGTTTTAAAAATTCATATCTTGGTTATTTGGTGATATACTTGTTGGTAACTTTAATATCTAGTATATACATTAAGTTTCAACAAGTATTAGCATCAATATAGTCAAGGATGAATTGAAAAATGCAACAAAAAAACCACAAATCTTTCTTCCTGCTGCCATGGCTGTCGCAAGTTTCATAGGGCCAGAAGAAAATTCACATCTCACTCTATGATGTCAAGAAATGGTGGTTCAAGTGTCATTTGGTGATATAAGAAGCTTGGCAAAATTGTAGCCAAATCGGATATCATTTGGTTGAGTTTTTGTCACCTTTTTGTCCCTAGGTTTGGACTTGATATTTCATGTGTGGCTCACATGAAATATCAAACTAGTTGGCTTGTGTTTATGCACCCATGCATGCTTGTGATGTTTGAATGTTTTATTATGTTATGTTGTGGATGAAAATAAGATTTTGCATGCTAGACAACCTAGATAATTAAACATAATCATCAAGGAGTTTGTATTTTCAAAAGTTGACATTTAAAACATAAGATGTGATAAAATGGGTTTTATTAAAATGGGTTTTGTTTAAAACCTATTAAGTCAAGTTTTGAAAATGATTGAAACAAGAAATAAAATGGAGATTTTATAAACTCTTACAAACTCCAACCCTAAGTAATGATGGTAATTATTTAGGATTATAAATTGGTTCTAATATATATGTGATCAAACTCAAACTTAATATTGGATATTAATTGTAATCTTGACCACAAACAAAGAATCAATAAAATGGAGATTTTATGATTTAGGAACCAATTAACAAAATAAGATTTAATGGTACCATGTTCATTGGATGCATGCAATCTACATGATACCATATGTTTTTCAAAATTAGAATTGTAAAACATTCAAATCCCTTATGAAATACGAATCTATGCTGTTCTTCTTAAAGACACTCATGTATCACTTGTATTTCCTTGTGGGATAAAGGATACCTAACCACTTGGAGTCTTCTTGTGATACAAGAAGTAGTTTTGCAATATTGATGGGATAAAGGACACCTAACCATCAATAGTTGACAAAACTACACGTCCGTTTAAGTAGGATGATTCGTTTGGAAATCTCTTGTGATAAAGGTCACCTAAGCATTAGAAATCCAAGGCATAGATGGGATCAAACATGCCAAACTTATAAATGTTATAATGGGATCCCATAAATCTAGAAATTATATTTGGATATAATTGGTAAACCGTTACCTACCTTGTTGATTCGAATAGGCGGGATAAAGGAAACCTAACCACTTATTCGTGATGCAACTTGGATTCTAGACCTTAATTAATTAAAGTTTATGAAACAAGAAAGGGTATTAATTATTAAGGTATTAATATCATAATTTACTAAATAGAACCTTGCTAAAATTTTGTAGATGGCACCAAACAACACACACTCGGCTCCTAACAAAACCTCACTACGGTCTCTCCTTGAAGGAGAAAAACTTAACCATACCAACTTCTTGGATTGGCACCGTAGTGTGAGAATTGTTCTCAAACAAGAAAAGAAAGAATATGTTCTCAATGAACCACTTCCAGAAGAGCCCCTTGCCATTCCTAAGCCCGCACACGATGCATGGCTTAAAAAGATGGATGATTCCATCGATGCATCATGCCTCATGTTGGCAACCATGATTCCCGACCTTCAGAAGGATTTGGAGAATCATCCTGCCTATGACATGATTCATCAACTAAAGGAAATGTTCCAACAACTTGCAAGAACGGAAAGGTTCGAAACTGTTCGGGCTTTCCATGCTTGCAAGATGGAGGATGGGCAGTCGGTAAGCTCTTATGTGCTCAAAATGAAGAGTCACATTGATCATTTGGCACATCTTGGAGTTGTGATGCCCGAAGAGCTAGCAACGGATATGATCCTTAACTCCTTGACAAAGTCCTTTGATCCTTTTGTCATGAATTATAACATGAATGGTTTAAACAAGACTATCCCGGAATTACATGGGATGCTAATTACCGGGGAAAAGAATCTGCCTAAGAAAACCACTCAAGTTCTCATGATCAAGGAAGGTGGAACAAAGAGAACTAGACCATAACACCCCACCAACTCCAAGGGCAAAGGGAAAGCAAAAGCTTTCAAAGGTAAGGGCAAGAAAGTTGTCCAACCTTCCCATCCGCCCAAGAAGAAGGCAAAGGTTGCCAAAGAAGACACATGCTTTGAATGTGGCAAAGCTGGGCATTGGAAAAGAAATTGCCCTATGTATCTTGCGGAGTTGAAGAAGAAGAAGGCCGGTGAAGGCACTTCAGGTATCTATGTGATAGACCTAGAACTTTATAATTTATCTCCTAACACATGGGTATTTGATACTGGTTGTGGAACTCACATATGTAATATGTTGCAGGGGTTCAAAAGGAGTAGGCGACTGAAGGCAAATGAGGTAGTACTTCGGGTTGGAAACAATGCAAGGGTTGCGGTGGATTCAATTGGAAGTTTTGATTTATTACTACCTAATGGCTTGTGTATGACATTGTTGAATGTTTACTATGTTCCTAGCTTGACTAGGAATATTATTTCGGTTGCTAAATTAAGACAATGTGGATTTGATCTTTCCTTTAATAATGATGATATTTGTGTTTACAAAAATAATGTATTCTATTTTGAGGCTAGACCTTTAAATGGAATTTATGAAGTAAACCTTGATGAAAAGACTAACCAAGGCTCTTTATACCACACTTTCACCAAGAAACCCAAATTTGATTTGAGTCAAACCTATCTATGGCATTGTCGCCTTAGGCATATAAATAAGAATCGCATATCCCAACTTCAAAAGAGTGGACTTTTAAAGGCAAATGAGAATGACTCATTTGATATATGTGAATCTTGTTTACATGGCAAGATGACTAAAGCTCCTTTCTCCGGAACCAATGAGAGAGCAAAGGACTTGTTAGGAATCATACATACGGATGTATGTGGTCCTTTCAAGCCAATGACTAGATATGGTGAAAGATATTTCATCACCTTCACTGACGACTTTAGTCGTTTTGGATATGTTTATTTGATTAAACATAAACATGAGGCGTTTGAAATGTTCAAAACGTTTCAAAGTGAAGTGGAAAATCAACTCAACAAAACAATTAAAGTTCTTCGTTCTGATAGAGGAGGTGAGTACTTAAGTACAAACTTTATGGATCATTGTAAGACTTGTGGAATTGTTTCACAACTTACTCCACCTGGAACACCACAACATAATGGTGTGTCTGAGAGGCGGAACCGAACACTATTGGATATGGTTCGATCCATGATGAGTAGAAGTACTCTACCTTTATCTTTTTGGGGTTATGCTTTACAAACAGCTGCTCGTCTCCTAAATATGGCACCTACTAAAAAGGTAGATAAAACGCCTTATGAGATATGGCATGGAAGGGTTCCATCTTTATCCTATCTCAAGGTATGGGGTTATGAAGCTTATGTTAGACAAGAAGCTTCAAACAAATTAGAACCCCGTTCAACTAAATGTATCTTTGTAGGGTATCCGAAAGATTGTCTTGGATACTATTTCTACAATCCCATCGAGAATAAGATATTTATTTCTCGAAAAGCTGAATTCCTAGAAAACAAGTTTCTGACGGAAGAGGCTAGTGGGAGGTTTGTGGAACTTGAGGAACTTCAGGAACCACAACCTGATACACAATAAGTTGAATCTAGCATTCAACAAGAAATTGTTGAACCTGAACAAACGGTTGATCAGGAAAAAATTGTAACACAAGGTGTTCGCAAATCTAGTAGGGTTCGAATTGAACCAGAAAGGTATGGTTACCTTTTGATGGAAGAGGAATGTTATACAATAGATTCTGATGAACCCGTCAACTATCAGAGTGCAATATCAGATCCTGAATCTGATAAATGGATTGAGGCCATGAACACTGAGATGCAATCCATGCACGATAATCAAGTTTGGAACTTGGTTAATCTTCCCACCAATTGTAAGACTGTTGGGAACAAATGGGTTTTCAAGAAGAAAATCGACGTGGATGGAAATGTTCACACTTTTAAGGCTAGACTTGTCGCTAAAGGATACTCACAGACTCATGGTATTGACTATGATGAGACCTTTTCTCCAGTGGCAATGATCAAGTCGATTAGGATACTTTTTGCCATAGCCGCGTACTATGATTATGAGATATGGCAAATGGATGTCAAGACCGCTTTCCTTAATGGATACTTATTGGAAGATGTCTATATGGATCAACCTGAAGGTTTTGTCGATCCCAAGCATCCAAACAAAGTGTGCAAGCTTAAAAGATCTATCTATGGATTAAAGCAAGCGTCTCGAACATGGAACATCCGTTTTGATGAAAAGATTACGAGTTTTGGATTCATCAAAAATGAGGATGACTCCTGTGTTTACAAGAAAGCTAGTGGGAGCATTGTCATAATCCTAGTATTGTATGTAGATGACATACTTTTATTTGGAAATGACATCCCAACCTTAAAAGGTGTCAAAGTGTTCCTTGAGAGTTGTTTCTCAATGAAGGATCTAGGGGAAGCTGCTTATGTATTAGGCATAAAGATCTATAGAGATAGATCTAAGAGACTTATTGGTCTTAGCCAAAGTGTATATATTGATAAAATCTTGAAAAGGTTCAAGATGCAAGACTCCAAAAGAGGATTCTTGCCAATGCCTCATGGCACCATCCTAAGCAAGTCTCAGTGCCCAAACTCTAGGACTGAACTTGAAAGGATGAAACATGTCTCATATGCTTCGGCAATTGGGTCTATCATGTATGCCATGTTATGCACTAGGCCCGACGTCTCATGTGCCTTAAGTATGACTAGTAGGTATCAACAGAACCCAGGTGAAGCCCACTGGACTGCTGTAAAGAACATTCTTAAGTACTTGAGAAGAACTAAAGATATGTTCTTAGTTTACGGCGGTTTGGAAGAAAGCTTAAAGGTAAAGGGTTACACTGACGCAAGCTTCCAAACAGATAGGGACGATTCGAAATCTCAATCTGGGTATGTCTTTATTTTAAATGGAGGAGCCGTGTCTTGGAAGAGTTCCAAACAAGAAGTGATTGCACAATCCACTACAGAATCAGAGTATGTTGCTGCTTCGGAAGCTGCTCAAGAAGCTGTATGGATGACAAAGTTCATAGAAGATCTAGGGGTTGTTCCTTCCATTCGGGACCCTATAGAAATCTTCTGTGACAATCTAGGTGCTATAGCTCAAGCAAAGGAACCTAGATTGCATCAAAAGACCAAACACATTCACCGAAGGTATAACTACATTAGACATGAAGTTAAGAATGGTGAAATAAGTATTCACAAGGTTCATACAGATCAAAATTTGGCAGACCCATTCACGAAACCTTTACCCCAAACTAAGCATGAAAGTCATGCTAAGGGTATAGGACTCCGTTTTTCTAATGAATGGATTTGATTTGTGTTTAATGTTTTATGAATATGAACTTATGTAAACGACAAGAATTATATAATATATGTGACGTGATGTTTCATTCATAATTATTGTGTTTTATTAGCATGTTTAATCCTTGAATAATTTAGTTATTCTAAACGTCCATAGTCGATCATAGTTGTGGGAGCAATTATGAAGTAAGACTAATATGAATTGGATTGGTTGACTTTTATGGGTAAAAGTAGCAAAAGGTTGCAACCAAATTCATAGGTACTTGTCAGTGAACAAGTATTGGACTTGACCCGTTTCAAGATCACTCCATGGATCATCATCATAAGTGATTCTTGAATAAAGGTATTATCATTGTATCCTTTGACCTGAGATACATATTTGGGACTCAAGTGTAGAGTGTACTATGCTTTGATATGGTTTACTGTTGTTCTTGAAATACAGACAACCATAAAGGCCATACTCATGCATAGTACTAACTATATGAGGGGCGTATGTAGTCAAGACGGGATTTGTTCCTCTTATGTGTTGAGAGTTAGACATCTAAGGCGCCTGTTTGAAAGTTGAACATAAAATGAGAATGATTAAGATCCATGTCTCATGTTCAACATGATGTCTGTGACAAAGGGATAATTGATAGATAACCTTATACATCAATTAGAGCCTCGTGTTTTCTGAAGAATTGAATGTTGTTGAATGGCACAATGTCATGTGTTATTGGGGGCAGTGAAATGTTGCTAGACGTTTACCACTGTCGATATCATTCTATGATGCAACCTTGTGCAAGTGGGAGATTGTTAGTTCTATATACCCAAGGATGATCATAAAATGATATTACTAATAATACATGATCCTATAGGGTCACACCAACAACAAGTTTGACACCAATTGATCATTTAGAACGTTAAATTTGATTTAACATCAAATGATACTAAACTTGCAATTTAATCTTGTAGGTTATTATTATTTGAGGTAAATAATAATAACTACAAAAATTAAAGGTTGATTAGTAATTCATATGTGATGAATTAATTAAGTGTAACAATTAAATTGTTTAAATTGTTAAACGATTTAATTGATTTATAAGTAAGCCTTTTATTTAAATTTAATTGGTAAATTAAATAATATATATATATATATATATATATATATATATATATATATATATATATATATATATATATATATATATATATATATATATATATATATAAATTATACAATTAAGATTGTATATTTAGATGGTTTATTTATGTATATGATTATGGGTTAAATGTTATCCCATTTAAGAAATAAGAAGATGTATTATTTATAAGCTTTTATTATCTAAGTTTTATAAATAATAACAACCCACTAGCACTTCATTTTTCATCATAAAATCAGCCATATTGGAAAGAAAAGAATGCATTAAGAACTTAAAAGAAAAGGAAGATGCTTTGTGTCTTCTAGCTTTTGATTATAGAAATCAAATGGATCTTTCTTTTAAGCTAGTTGCATGTGTTTTCTTTTTCCTTTGTGGGTATATGTTGGCCGAGTTTTTGAGGGTGTTGTGTACTTCTTTTCATGCTTAGAAATCAGCCAAAAACTCTCCTTAAGTTCTTAGCAAAAATTGGTTTTTGGTTTCATAAGAAAAGGAGTCATATCTTGCAAGTTGTGGAACTAGCATTCAAGGGTGTTCAAGCTTGTGGCGGATCAACTATAGAGGGATTCTAATTTGATTCCTAGCTATCAAAATCATCCAAACCAAACCCAAGAACAAAGGTTATGATCTTGAACTTAAACTATGTTTGTTCTTCATCTTATCTCTACATGCATGTAGCATGATCCTCTTGAAAATGGAATTTGTGTTCATGATTTTATGCTTCCGTTGCAAACTCTTGTTTTTTGAAACTAACTACATGAACCATGATTTCCAACAGTACTTATAAAAATGTGTGATTTTTATAAAATAGTATGACGTTTTAGTGAAATTTCGTGAGAATTTGACGAAACGAAGTTCTAAATAATTATTTTGTATAAAAACATTGTCAAACATTTATTTTGATTGAATTATAACTCGTTGGGTGTCGGAATACGCGTTTAAGCGCAGTATTCTTCCGATTTCGCGATTTTTGACGTTTTACCGTAAATTGCATTTAGCTTTGGAATTAAATACTAGATACTATTACGTCACTTATCATATGAATTTTTATTTTATATTTGATGTTTAAGGCACCTCATTTTGAAATTTGAGTCCAAACCCTGTGTACATTTATCCGTTTACAGCGGTTTAATTGATATAACTTTCACATACGAACTCCGTTTTCGACGTTCCCTATATCGAAAATTTCGCATTGACAAGTAGATTGTTTTATGAATATTATTATTTTCAAAATAATAATTGTACGATTTTCGAATTTTTACGCTACAGTAGATTGCTGTTCGCGTTTTCGATTTTTAATCGCTAATTGTTTTGATTTAGCATACGAAATACTATAATGTTAATATTTCATCGCAAAAGTTATGGAAAATAACTTTTCAACATATAAATTAACGTACTCTTCGTTTGACTATAGTTGACTTTTGTTGACCAAAATTTACAATTGTCACATGAACCGACTCCCCAACAAGTAATGTCTCCATCTCGAAGGCAATGAATAATGTCAGTCATCTCCTTGTCATGTACCGGGTACCTTCATTCGGTGCCATTTAGTTTTTGACTTTCATAAGCCACAAGGTGTTCGTCTTGTACCGATACTCCTCCTATGGTAAAGTCGGATGCATCGCTTTGAACCATAAAAGGCTTTGAGTAGTCTGGCAGTTTTAGAACCGGCTCCTTCATGATAGCTTGCTTTAGTTCGTCAAATGTTCTTTGGCACTGCTCAGACCATTCCCATGTTGTTTTCTTCTTGAGAATGTCGGTTAGCGATGTGGCTCTGGCGGAGTAACTTTAAATAAATCTGCGATAGTAATTCACAAGGACCAAAAATGATCGTAACTCAGATACGTTCTTTGGTGGTTCCCACTCTGCGATAACCCGTACCTTACTTCCATCCATGTAAATCATTCTGTCGGCTATCCGATGCCCTAAGAATGTTACTTCGTCTTGGGCAAAGGAACATTTCTCCACTTTTACGTAAAGTTGATTTTCTTTGAGGGCTTGAAAGACTAGGCAAAGGTGTTTCACATGCTCCTACAATGTCTCCGAGTACACAACGATGTCGTCCAAGTACTCTACCACAAATTTATCCAGGAACGAATGGAAGATCTTGTTCATCTGAGTACAAAATGTGGCAGGGGCATTGGTGAGCCAAAAGGCATAACTAAAAATTCGAACGAGCCGTACCTTGTCACACATGTTGTATTTGGCTCATCCCCGATGGTTATACGTACTTGCTAATACCCCAATATGAAGTCTAACTTTGAGAACCATCATGCCTTCGCAAGTCGATCAAAGGGATCGGCTACTAGGGGAATGGGGTATTTATTCTTTATATTTACCTTGTTTAGTTTCCCGATAACCTATACACATCCTTAAGCTTCCATCTTGCTTTTTCTGAAATAAGACTGGGGCACCAAATGGGGACTTAGAGGGTCGTAAAAAGCCGACATCGAGTAACTCTTTCAACTGTCTCCTGAGTTCTTCCAACTCGGGAGGTACCATTCAATAGGGACCCATTACTGGTGGCCTCGCTCCTGGTTCTAGTTCAATTTTGTGATCTACTTCTCTTCTTGGAGGTAACTTTTTTGGTAATTCGGGTGGCATCACGTCCTTGAATTCCTCCAACACCTCCTTGATCTCTCTAGGGACATCCGTACGGGAGGGGAAGGTTTCCTCTTTTAATGTTGTTAGTAACGTCATTTCGCCCCTCTTTAATCCTTTGTTGAGTTATATGGCTGATAGTGTTCGAGACTCTGTTTTGTTTTTCTCCATGGGTATTATATGAATCATTGACCCTTTGGTGGTCCGCATGGTATCGTTTTCCTAAAATGAGTAGGGCCGTAGCTCGTCTAGGAACTCCATTCCTAATACCATGCGATAATCGTCCATTGGAACTACTGTCAAGTCTACGATACCCTTATATCTTGCTATTTGGATAGGGAATCCACATGCTACCCCGAGGATTGGTTGGGATAGGGAGTTAACTGCTTTTACCCAACCTATGTCCTTGGTGTATTGAATACCTAACTTCTTAGCTTCACTTTTAGCAAGGAAGTTATTTGACGCACCTGTGTCAACCAGGGTTTTAATATGCCTTCTGTAGTTCTGTTCACATTGAATTTTATGAACATCAGACCTCCTCCCTTCTTAGCTTTGCCATTTGTTGCCTTGGTATCTTCTTTTGTACCTGAGTTAAGGAGACGCATCGAGCTAATATGCGCTTCCTCCGTTTCTTCTTTTTCATCCTTGAAGACCATTGCATTGAAGCTCTTTTTCTTTGGACAATCCCTAATCAAGTGTGGGCCATCACATAAGTAACACTTGATCTCCCTTCTGGTCCCGTTTTCGATGGCCTTTCCTTTCGAACTTGAAGGCTTAGTAATGAGTCTATCTTCCTTTTGTGGTAGTCTTGGTGTGGGTTTGTCTCCCACGCTAGGTTTTCGCACTGTAGAATCTCTCTGGTAGTCCATAAGTTCTTCCGCTACAGTGATTGCTTCGTCGACATCTTGAACATTCATTCTCTTGAGCTTGTTGTAAGCCCAAGATTGTAGACCATCCATAAAATAGAACAACCTATCTTTCTCCAGTAAGTCAAGTAATTCCAACATCAAAGTTGTGAATTCTACCACATAATCCCTTATCGATCCAATATGCTTCAACCCCCGTAACTTCTTCATCGCTAATTCCTCTACATTGTGTGGGCATAATTGCCTCTTAAGTTGCCTTTTGAATTCCTCCCATGTGTCTTTAGTGTATAGACCTTTTTCTATGTCACCATGCTTCTTTCTCCACCATAGAGTAGCATTTTCGCACAAGTACAAGACGGCGGTGTTTATCTTTGACTTCTCATCCTTGACTTCGGTTGCATTAAAGTAGCATTCTAGGGACCATAAAAACTCATCAAGTAGTTTGGCATTTCTCTTACCTCCATACTTCAAGGGTTTTGGGGCCTCTATGCAGGGCGTTCCCTTTGCGATCGCTCCTCCTGCTATCGTTGCTTTGCACAGATTTACTTCCATCTCCAAGGCGTTTACCTTCTCACAGAACTCATTCCGTAATGTGTTGATGAGTTTAATGACTTCTCCTTTGATAACAATGATATTCTCCTTCAATCCATCACTTGTGTCACTCATATCTGTGACGAATTGGTCGACGGTATCCTTCCATTCAAGGATTTCACGGACGTTTATCTCCATCCTTGTTAGCTTACTCTCAAAGCTAGCGAAGGTATCTGCTGATTGATCCCTCTTCTTGGATTGACGGCCCCCAACTTCGCCGGTTGGGGGAATATTGGCTATTTCACTTGTTCCTTCCATATTCTCCTGCTTGCTCAAGCCTTTTTTTCTACAAACCTGGCTCTGATACCACATTACAAAAACTAAAAAAAACAACCTAAATACTGAAAAGTAAATCATAAATACGGGAAATTAAAACCTCAATACTGGATACTAAAAAAACGAGGTGTATCGTTCACAACATTTCACGCTTCTATGTGCGTAAAGTCTCTGTTGTTTGTCATCTGATATTGTTGTAGGGCTTGTTCAACGATCCCATCGTCAGTTATCCCGTTTGGTCGGTTGAAAGATAAGTTTATGTAAATCTGGTTAAATGTGTCATTTTTAAACATATATTTCCATTTGCCGTTAAGCATATGTCTATTCCGATAATGTACCATGCCCAAATTTTTGTGAAACAATTCCTTCACACGATCCCAGAATTAGCGGTGGGTTGCCACATGCACTTCTTCGGTGTAGTCGACCGAGACGTTTGTCAAAATCACATATTCTCTTGTAGTCCATCCCCAACGAATATTTACATTTCCGAAGCTTGCCATTTTTTATAAAACTTGAAAGATAGTTTTATATTTATAAAGTTGAGAAAGAAAGATTTTATTTTTAAATGGGCAGAGAGAGGTATTTATAGGAGTGGAGTAAAATTTTATAATTAAAAGTTTTTTTTATAAAAGGTGATAGATGAAACGGTTTTGTGATCATTCAACACATCCCGCAACCTTCCATCTTTCCTGAACCCACCAGCGCCCGGCAATAGCGCCGAGGGTACCGGCGGTATCACTCCAAAAAATCCTTCGTACCCGCACCATCTCTCATATGCTCCGTCGAGCCTTAGTCAAAATTTTTGGGAGGACTCTCTTTCTACTTTTTATCCCATCCATTATTGTGAGTTGAATATGTTATGGTAACTAATGTTTAATTTATTTTTTATTTTTATAATCATTAACAACATTTTAAAACTTAAATGTGTTTGAAAGTTCTCATTTTCGCTTCTTCATTTTTATTGTATTGTTGTAAATTGTTACATTGTATGGACTACTTTTTGATTATTGATTTAGATTGCTAAATGTAACCTTACTATTTATTTTTTTGTTTAATTTTGTTTTCAAAATTTTTCTTTAACGTCAACATTTTTATTGTCTATGGCTTTTTTGGTTCATTTTCTTAACGTAAAAATTTAAAACCATATCTCCAAAATAAACATTTTTTTATCGTAGCTGTTATTTAGATCCTCATTATATTTATTTATGCATGTGATTATGTGATCTACTTCTAAGGCTATGTAGGTCCTTGTCTTTTCTTTATGTGTTTTTTTCAGTGGGGATTGAGTTTGGGATTGACAATGTTGAACACTATTTAATTTAAATAAAACGTGAACAACCTAAAAGAACACGGTCCAAAGTCACGCTTTTTAAGTAATAGAATAATGGTGTTGATGCTTTGAATGAATTTGGATGAGATTGTTTGAGTTCTTTGAACAAATTTATGAGAATTAGAGGTTGAGTTTTTGGTTTAAATTCGAAAGGCTTGAATTCAATAGACGGCGAGAGGTAGACCCGTTTGTAAAAGACTAGGGCTATTTTTAGGCCGGATGGCGTGGGGTTATAAAATCTCCAATAAATTCTAATTTTTTGGGTTAGTTTAATGAAAAAGTTTTAAATTAAATATTTTTACGAAAAAATATAGAAAGACCGCCTAATGTAGTGAACGAGCGAAAGGGAGCCGCGCGTTGCTGCGGTTAATGAAGTCAATAAAATGGTAACAAAATTAAAATAATTTAAAGTTTTAATGGCAAAATTGAAAACGACGAATTTTTTGTTGCCAAAATTGAAAACAATGAAAGTTTACTATTGTTGGCCAAAACTAAAAACATTGAAATTTTTGAGGCCAAAATTGAAAATAGCAAAAATTTTGGTGGCAAAATTGAAAGCAACAAATTTTAGTATTTATAACGCAAAAATTTTGGTGGCAAAATTGAAAGCAACAAATTTTAGTATTTATAACTGTAGCTAATACAAATTAAAAACTATAGGGACTAAAATTGTAATTATACAAATTAAAACTACAATGATCAAAATTGTAATAATGCTAAACTTGAATATACACTGTTCATTCAAGACAACAATTATATATATATATATATATATATATATATATATATATATATATATATATATATATATATATATATATATATATATATATATATATATATATATATATATAATTAGCTTTTTTAGCATTTTCAAGTTACATTGTTATATGAAAAAATCTACATGTTTTATTTCTTCCACGAATTTTTAATATTTTGGTTTAGTTAATGGAATAGTTCCATTATGTTTTTTGTTCAATAAAGTTTTAATATTATGTTTTCGTTTTTGAAAAAAGCCCAACATTTTGATTTAAATTAGTTAGAAAAAATTACGTATTTTTATATGTATTTTTGTCTTTAATAATGTATTTATATGTTTTAGAATATATTTTATGTATTTATAAACTATACATAAAAATAATCTATTTAATAATGTAAAAAAACATAAATAATATGTCTGTACTAACGTATTTATATGTCTTTAATAATGTGTTTAACAAAGCAAATGTCAACGAATATTGATTTTGGTAAGTTTACTTGTTCAGGATTAGATAGAATGAGATTGGAAAATAACCGAACAAATATGAATTGCATGGATATAGATATCAAAATTGTAGTATTTGGGCAAAACATGAATACATGTAAAAGTATATAAAATAAAAATACATAAATATATTTAAATAAATAATCTTAAATTATGTTTAAACAAATAATTTTAATAATTTTTTTGTTTAATTTATGTTCTGATAGCAATGATTTTGTTTGTCTGCTTTTTCGTTGGCCTCGTGATCAATCCATGAACTTTATGATGACACAGTTGACTTAGCGGTATTAGTAATCCACGAGTCTTTTGAACAATATGGCTCGTAATGTAAGATGGCCGGTTTCTTGCGGAATTTCGATATAAGAATGTAAAAAACCTATTCTTTTTCGGACGTTGTTTGCTTTTGTTTCCCCATTCTTCCTTTTTCGTGAACCTCGGATTGAGTTTTAGGAATTTCTTGGGTGTTAAGAATTGAATCGTGGGTTGGGGTGGGACGTTTTAGTGTGAGGTGGAACGTACTCGGGAAAATCATTAAACCCGTACGGTTATAATAACCACACAGCCTTAACCGCATCTATACACCGCCTCCCTTTGGTGCGTCATCACGAGTTTCCCTCAGCTCCTAGCATTTTTTCATGCATGTGTTTAAATCCTTTTCCCCAGTACATTCAATTCCAAATCCAAAACGTCCAACCAAATCTCAATTCAATTCCTGATACCTAAGAATCACTCGAAGAAGTGCCTGTAACTCAAACCATGGTTCAAAATAAAGGATATTGGAAAAACAAAAGTGGACAACGGTGGAAGAAAATCCCTTTGTCATTCTTGGATTTTAGAGGATGCGGTGACCGGAAACGCACTAGTGGACGACCATTTTTAGATGTGCATTAGGGAACGATTTTATAATGAGTTACGACGCGAGCCATATCGTTCAAAGGACTCGTTGAATACTAAATACCGCGAAGTTATATGTGCCGTCATAAAGTTCAACGGATTGATCCACAACCTACGAAAAAATGGGCAAACATAGCAAAATATTTTTGAGAAGCATTCAAAATAAATAAGTCTGGATAATAGAGGAACATCCTTCAAGTATGTGAAATTTTGGAGAATAATCAAGAAATATAAAAAACGGAGGATTTCGACGTTATGCCCCTAACGAGAAAAAATATCAAAATCAAAAAGTGTTTTAGAACGTCTGAAAGGCATGTAAAAAGAAAAAAGGAAGGCTCCAAAATACCTTGAGATCCAATAAAAAGAGATAAGAGTAAATTACAATTTTGGTCCCTGTGATTTGCATGAAATTTCACTTTTGGTTATCGTTTTGTTTTCCAATCCTGATGGTCCCTGAACTACACTTTTGCTTACACTATTGGTCCCTTGGCCAGGTAAAATGATCAATATACCCTTTTTATTTTCTTTTTCATTTTTATTTTATGTATTATTTATTAAGTTAATTAAAAATAAAGAAAAAATAAACAAAAACCCACCGGAGGAGGAGGATCGAGAGTTAGAAATTGAAGATTGTTTCAATCACTTAACCGGAGGAGGATCGAGATTGTTTCAATCGACTTCACCAGGTAAGACGGTTATGTCACGAAATTTAAAATCCACGTAGGTTCCAGATAGAGAGAGAGAGAGGGGCATGTTTATCCATCGTATATCTCTTTGATTTCATCCCTATTCACTCCGACAATCACTACAGATTGTGCCAACATTTTCACAACCAGACGAAGAAAGAATGGAAAAAAATGGACGACCGGCGTCGGCGATAATTGAACACAAGTCGTATGCTCGAATTGGACTTCTTGGTAATCCCAGCGACGTGTATTACGGACGTACGATCTCCCTAAACATCTCCAATTTTTGGGCTTCAGTTCGTTTGGAACCTTCTTCAGATCTCGTCATCGTCCCTCATCCTACTCACGATTTCGTTAAATTCAGTTCACTCTTTAACTTGGTACTTGTGTTCTTCTTAACTGCGTCGTCTATGTTATATCTCGTGATCTATTTCACTATTTGATGATCCAGATCCCTATCGCGTATTCGAACTCTGTGGTTCTCGATCTGCGTTGTTCTATTTTGCTTCGATTTGGTTCTTCAATTGTTTTATGATGATTATATGCGAGGATTTTATGTACTTCAATGTAACTAAAATTGAAAACAGTCGATTGATGCTTCCAGAGATTATTCTGGTCCTGAATAATAGACGTGCATTTTGACTTTTGAGAGTAAATCCAATGAAACTTCTCATTCAGTTCTTACAAAAAACACGATATGGAGACTGAGATTCAAAGGGAAGAAAACCAGCACCTATGTTGCTGATGGAGAACAAAAAGGGCAGCAGCGCCGCCCTTAACAGCGGGTTTGGGTGGCCGACGGTGGCCTGAGACGATGGAAGCTTGTAGTGGGTCAAGAACGGTCAAAATTGAATGCAATCATCGCTGCGTTTCAATTCACCTACAATTTCTCATTATATCCGCCATCTTCACCTTACTAAGTTATCATTGGCTAATAACAATCTTACTGGAAGCATAGGAGTCAATCTGACCATTACTGATATCTCAAACCTTAGAAATCGTGAACCACAAAGGAGATACGGTGTTGAAGAGTTCATCTTGGGGTTGAATTTTTATTTTTTTTAATTACCAAAATAATAATATTTCAAAAGAAAAAAGAAAAAGAAATTAAAAAGGGTATATTGGTCATTTAACCTGGCCAATGGACCAATAGTGTAAGCAAAAGTGTAGTTCAGGGACCATCAGTGTGGAAAAATGAAACGATGACCAAAAGTGAAATTTCTTGCAAACCACAGGACCAAAATTGTAATTTACTCAAGAGATAATGTTGATACATATATGGATCAATCTTTCGAAGTGGGTAACGTCCAATAACTGACACATTTTTTGAGGCGAGATTTTATATGTTTGTACAATTAAATGGATCAAAGACTATTGGACAAAAAACCTAACCTACTCGAAAATTGCAAAACATTTATAGCACATTATAGAAAAATGATTAATAATATAAAAGTTACTGTAGTTTGTTCAAATGGAAAATGACTTATAAAGGTAATTATGTTTCAAAAATATTCAAAAAACACCATCCAAGTTTGATTTGTTCAAAAAACATCATCCAAGTAAAGCCTTTGTACAAAAAACACCATCCAAGTAAGGCCTTTGTACAAAAAACACCAATGAACTACATGTTTTGTTTAAATTTTACCCGATGGTAACCGGCTCTTGCAGGTTAAACTGTTCATCTGTTATTATGTCATGTCACTAAATATTAGGCCAAGTCATCCTTTAACCTGCAAGATCCGGTTACCATCGGGTAAAATTTGAACAAAACATGTAGTTCGTTGGCGTTTTTTTGTACAAAAGTCTTACTTGGATGGTGTTTTTTGTACAAAGGTCTTACTTGGATGATGTTTTTTGAACAGACCAAACTTGGATGGTGTTTTTTGAACAGTTTTGAAACATAATTACCCTTATAAGTCATTTTCCCTTTGTTCAAATTATGGTTTAACCACTATATTTTTTTTTGTTTTATAAAGACCACTCATACTTTCAAAGAATTCTATAGTGACCATTATTCGTTTCATTTTATAACTTTTAAGGATTTTTTTCATCGAAAGATTATGTAAAAAGTTTCATACAGATATTTGAAGCAAATATTGAAACCCAATTGTCGTGAAAATAATACATAAAGTTGTCTACATGTGATTTTGTCTTCGTAAGTGTAGCTCTTCGGTCACGTTGTGAATGCATAGGGTATCCAAGTGAATGCACTAAATTTTGAATGTGACGAGGGTAATGAGTGTTTCGAGTTGACGACATACAATCATGACTTTTATTTATTATAGTGGTTGCAATGGATCTTTTTGAAAATATGAGTGGTTTTTACGAATTTTTTTGAAAGTATAATTGGTTTTTTAAAACTACATACATACATACATACATACATACATACATACATACATACATACATACATACATACATACATACATACATACATACATACATACATACATACATACATACATACATACATATATATATATATATATATATATATATATATATATATATATATATAGTGCTTAAACCGGATTTTGGCCAAATTACAGTGATTTTTTCATGCTTTCTGGTGGCTTTATCATTCTCTTTTTACTTTCTTTGTTTAATACAATTTGAAGAGACTTTATTCCTTCAAATTCGTAGAATACAAATAATCAAGGTAAAAACAAAATATACTTTTTATCAAGGTTGTAAAAATCGTTTGACGGTAGCATGACGTTCGAGTAGGGTTAAAGAATTAATAGGAGACCCTAAATTATAAATAAATTTATTTAAAAATAAATGAATATAACAAAATAACATTTATATTATTCTTAGATACATATAAAAGATTATACATTTGTTTATTTTCATTCATTAATTTTGATTTTTTTCCAATTTCTTAACTTATTATAACGATATTTGATCAAAATAAAAAAACCAAAAATTATATAAAAATTAAAAAATAAAAAATAAAAAAATTGATCGATATTTGACCAAACTGTCAAGCCCGTCCGATTAGGCCTAATCAGAATCGGCTGCAGACCGCCAAGCGATTAATCGACTATCAAGGCTGATTTCTGCAACACTGTTTTTTAGCAAATAATCTTGGTTTCTTGTGTTCTTATGTTTGTATGAATACATTTGGTTCCATTCATGTTTAAGTCCATCTAAACTCATTCTGGTCAATTGGCAAGAAGAATCAACAAGAAGGGGTATGGCATTTTTACTTGATTCTATAATAGAATGTGTAGATGTGTGTCACAAAGTTTTTCGCTTATCTGTTGATCTTTAACATTTTTCAGGTTCAACAGGGGTAAATAAGGGTAAGAACCTGCATTGACTATTACGCGCTCCCTTAAAGCTATTTTAAAGTTTATTATGTTAAAGACTTCCACTATTAATATTTTAAAGATCTTACATTTATGTTTAACATCAAATGTTTACTAGAATGTTTATATCAACTTTCATCAATGTTTTTATTGAGAAAATGTTAATTATTTACATTTAAAAAAGGGTATTACAAAAAATTTACTTGAAACAAAACACATATGATTTGATATTGTTGGTGTGATACCAACTCTATTGCGAGAGAAAGTATTTTTATAGAGAGAAAAAGTGAGAACTATATTGCTTGCATTAACTTCAAGTGGAGAATATATTCATCTTTGTACACATAGTTTGTGTCACAACTTTAAGGCACTTTTTATTAGCGTATCAGACCTGGGAGTGAATCTGGTTAGACAAGAGTGAACTATTGTAGTAGAATAGTCTATTAGGGTAGAGTGAACCATTTTAATAATCATGTTCATTGTGGTTGATTAATCTATTTGTTTTAATTTATAGTATATTTGTATTTCCACAATTTAACCTATTTATTGACTTTTTTTTAATCTAAATCATTGTATAAACATTCCAAAACAACTATTTGGATCACTTTTCAAAAAGTTTAGTCCATACTCGTGACCAAGTATCTATTTGGTAATTTGTGTGGGAAAAACCTAAGGACCTAAAATGTGTTAAAATCACCTTCTTCCAAGGTTCTATATCCTTTTCAACAGTAAGGCCGTAAGGGTAAAAACACATTTGATGCTATACATCATAGTTACGTGCTAAATAACAACTTCTACTAACATGTGCACTATGACTTGAAAAAGACAGAGGAAAAAGCACATTTGATATGAACCAAATACTTTTTCCATCAATACCATATATTTTTTTATAGTCATTAAAATTCTTTTTATCACTGGCACGAGCAACCTATACTTACCATTGCTTGGTTGTTCTTTCACTATTAATGCTTGATTAAGGTTTTCCTAGTCCTAAGTTGCACATCTTTTGCATTCAACTCGTTAGAATGGACAATGAGTTGCTTTTCATGATCTTTCAACTCATATTTCTGCAAAATATTATGAATGATGATACTTTTAAGTGTTGTTGGTATTCAAAGTTATGAATTAATGTTTAAGAAACTTAATAATCTTTTGCTAACTAGTTGTTAGAAGAAAAAAAAATAGTGAAATGTCAATTTGCATAAATAAAGAAACTACCATATTGACAGAAGATTGAAATGATTAACAACATATTGACTTAACATGTAATATAATCAAGCATAACTTGTAAAAGATGTAAATACAATTTCATTAAATTTGTGTATGTTCACGCAAGGGATATGCGAACAAGATTTCTCATAGAAATATAAGTATCAATTTTTGGTTGTGTAAATAACCAACATAACAACCCAACATATAAAATATTTAGAATAACTTGCAAAATGTATTTACAATCATTTTGCAAAATATGTCTACATCACCCAAAAAAAAAAAAAATTAACTTATAGTTACAGTCATTTGTATTATTTTGTTGTATACAAAATCAACATATTGACCTACCATGTAAAATAATCAATGCACAAAATATAACGTGGCAAAAAACATTTTGTGAAATATGTCTATGTTCATGAACAAGACTTAACCAAAAATTACAATCAATTACGGGCTTTATCATGTATATATTCAACATATGGACCTAGAATGACTTGTAAAACATGTGGAAAGTCACTTCATGGCATATCTACGTTTGCAAAATGTATACACAATCATCATTTAAATCAATATTTGGGGGTGGGGTTCTCTGTGTAGATCAATTATATTATGATGCCACTTTTAAGATAATCATCAAACCAAAATATGTAAAAAGTTTAACCATTATCTTTCTATGTTTGTGAAATCATAATCTAAAAAATGTTAGAAGAGTTGGAAATAAGATTAAAAACTTACTTGTATGTGATGCAATTTCAATGTTTGGAGAAAAATGTTTGTGTAAATATACCAGATATATGACTTTGCAAAAATATGGTATATTTCCCTTAAGGATAGAAAAAATTAGACATAACAAACGTGTCATGTATTTCAAGTTCAATTGTTGAAGATTAGAACTTAATCCTTGTATGTGACAATTTTGGGATTAGATTGAAGATACATTATGAAGTTATAGTATTTGATTGTAACCCTAAGAAGAATTAGAATTTCCTAAAATGTGTTTGTTTGACCAATTTTACGAGAAATGATTTTATGTCAAGATGTTTTATAATTATTGCACTTTAAATCTATAAATGATAAGGTGTTACGACTTACGATCAATAAACTTTATTATAGAACTTCACAAAAACCGAGTAAAAAAGACCATGGATTACGAACGAAAACGGATTTTGTGAACATCCACCATGAACCCGCAAATTTATGATGACAACGAAATTTTGTTAGAAAATTATACTTTCATTTTTGTATAATCTCATTGTTCTTTTTATTATTAAAATAATAACTACACAAAAACCCTATAATCTCATGTAACAAGCACCACTTTATGCAAAAGCCTCATTCTCATTAAACCGAACCCTTTTTAAATATAAACATGTAACATATATAGACCAGTTATTTTGGCCTAACTAATACAAATATTTTGACTTTAAAAAAAAAAAAAAAAAACAAGAGTTTATATTATATCTAGGGCCTTTTACAAAGTTAAGAGAAGTTTTTAAATTAAAATTCCGCCATAAATAAATCACCTAACAGGAGACGAAAAGAAAATAACAACAAAATAAACAAAAAGTCCCGCAATGAGAATACCAGCATACACCAAACTTTGTGATGTCTCCTGCTTTGGTGACTTGTACTTTATCTCACAACATTTCATTTTTTCCCTCTCATTTTCCAGTACATGATCCACATACTGCTGTGTGAAAATGGAGCTTTGAAGAATTTCAGTGCTGTTCACATTTGCATCTTGTAAACGATGATCATATAAGAGAGAAGATAAATCCACAAGTTGTTCTTCAAGACCCTGTTATTTATACAATAAAACATGTCATCTAAAAACCTTTGAAAAAAATCACATTACTTTTGTAGCAAGAAGTATATAAGGGAAAATTTCAGAGAATAGCCTATATTGCTATTTTGGGTAAAGAATAAAGTAGATTGCCTATATTGGTAAAAGGGTAAAGTAGGTTGTAATTTGGCCTATAAATTAAAATATTAATTAAATATAGAACTTACATCTAGATACTTTTCGAGGCGTTCGACTAGTTCATGAGGAAAAGGCTCGGGCAAATTTGTTTCTTTTTTGTAGAATTTTTCAAGCCAAAGCTCAGTTGTTGTCTTGTTTTTCTTCCCCTTCACGGCTTCACCAAGTGGGGTTTTCAAATACTCTCCCGCAAAAGCTTGCACAGACTATTTCACAAATTTATAATAAGCACAACTCGTCAAATAAAAAATGAGAAAATTACATTTTTGGTCCGAAATAGTTTTGTCTTGCAATTTTCGTGCCTATAGGGACTAAAAACGTTACAACGATTGAAAATAGGCATGAAATATGCACGAGGAAACTATTTGGGACCAAAACGGAAATTTTTGAATAAATTCAGGGACCAAAATGTAATTTAATCGATAAAAAAATAATACAGGGAAATAAATGAAAGAGAAAACTACATTTTGGTCCCTGTGTGTAGTTGATTTTTCCAATTTTGATCTCAAAAGGTTTTACTCTTGCAATTTTGGTCGTTATTTGAGGCTTTTGTAACATTTTTGGACCAAAATTGCAAGAAGAAACTATTTCGGACCAAAACTGAAAATTTCAAACAAATTCAGGGACCAAAATGTAATTTACTCGATTAAAAAATAATAAAATAAAATAAATGAAAGAGAAAATCACATTTTTGGTCCCTGTATATAGTTGATTTTTCCAATTTTGCTCTCAAAAGGTTTTTCTGTTGCAATTTTGATCCTTATTTGAGGTTTTTGCAACATTTTTGGGACCAAAATTGCAGAAATCAATTATACTCGGGGACCAAATATAGTCATTTTATTTGGAGCTGGGACCAAAAACGTTACAAGAATCTCAAATAAGGACCAAAATTGTAAGAAACAGCTATATTCAAGGACCAACAAATGTAATGTACTCAAAAAAAATATATATATTTACCTCTGATGTCTCTCGAATCCTATGAAGAGCAGAATCTACACGTGCATATATCGTATTTCTCTGAGTATTAAAAAAAGCCAAAACTTATTAAAAACAAATTGTTACAATTAACGACCATTATAAGGTTGGAAAAAGACAGCGTCTTACTAATGCAACATCTTGAAGCAATTGACTGATTCTAGAAACATTAGAAAACGGTCCAAACGGATGACAACCAGCAGCCAATAGCCAATTGACAACTGGCCTTTCGTGAATATGAGAAGCTTTTTCATACGGTGCACTTAATCCACCTACAACCGAACCCAATCCAGCCACTATATGTCTTTGTGCCTGTAACGGAACAACATGCCTTCTTTCTGTTTCCGACACATAACTACAAAAAAAAAAAATTAAAAATTAAAAACAAAAAATTAAGCAATTTTTTATACAAATGTGAAATTAACCTTAAGGGTATCTTTTCGCTACGATGTTGAAGTACGATAACTACATCGTTACTTGTCCATAAAAGGCTTTCATCATCCATCATAAGGTGTGGGTCCACGTCAGCTAATGATAACACAAATCTGCAAAAAAAAAAAAAAAAAAAAAAAAATGAAAAGTTGGTATGAAAATTTTAAAAATGGGATGGAAATTATGAAATTACTTACACGGGTACTACTCTTGTTCCGTAAGTACGGTGGATGTCCCCTTGTTTTTTTTGGACTGTTTTGGTTTTCTTTTTTTTGGATTTAGGTTTATATGACCAATTAGGTTTATGTTTTAAAATTGAATCACTCGCGGTATCTGTCTCATCCATCCAATGCTGTAAAAATGTTATACGACAACCAAATATTAAAAAAATAAAGTTATAAAGAGTATCCTTGTGGTTTCAATTTGTTGTGGTTTTGGTCCCTCCAACTTACACTGTGAAGACGTTAAGCCTTACAAAATTGACTATTTTATCCTAATTGTTTTTTTGTTGTTTTATCTTTTTTTACAATTAGTTTATGTTTTATTTATGGACAAATTCCATTAAAAGCACTATAGTTTGGTTTCTTTGTTTAACCACCCAAAGTTTTTTTTTTCCTGGTTTAACCACCGAGTTTTTTTTTTTTTTTTTTTTTTTAAGAAAAAACCATCGGAAAAATATTTCTCTGGTTAAAGTTGTTTTTCTTTTTTAATTCAAAGTCTCAGTGATTAAAACATAAAAAAATTTGCTCGGGTGGTTAAACCGAACAAATTTCAAACTATAGTGGTTTTTACAAAATTCAAAGTTTTATGTAGTAGTTTTACAAAAAAATCAAAGTCCAAGTACAAGGGTAAAAATGTCATTTTACTCTAAACTGACCTGACGAAGAAAAAATCTATCAGAAAGCGAAGGGTTGGAGACTTCAAGCAAACCAGCTGCTAATACATCAGCAGATCGTTCCATTTCCTATTAAAAAAAGCAACTTTTAAAAGATAAACATATTGTAAAAATAAAAAATAAAAGTTTTAATCCAAAAAACTATATAAGTAACCTCTTTAAGAAGTGCACCATCAAGATATGTTTTTGTATGCACATGAAAACGTCCATCTTTTTTTGTTTCCTGTAGTGAATGTCCTCTCATGGCTTTTGAAACAGCAATTGCTAATTTTTCATGGACATGTAATGAATGTGAACCACCAACAATCACTACTTCTTCTCCTTTGTGTACCAATTTTTTAACCTAAAAAATTAGAAGAAAAAAAAAAAAAACGGTTATTGATTTTTTCCATCGTGATTCTGATATTAAATATAAAAAAAAAATGCACCTCGGCTTCAATGGCTTCAATATCTATACTGTAGTTCTTGCCTTTTTCCATTATGTTATAACGGTTATGATTGTGTAGCACAATTATTGGAATAAGTAACCTTGTTGCAAGATCTACAGTTTCAAACCTGAATAAAGAGTTTCAAATATTAAAATATGAATAGAAACAAAAAATAAATAACAGGGTTAAAACTTAAAAAACAATATTAGGGTTTTATAGAAATAAACCCTTAAAAAAATATAATTTACCATCAACATACCTAACATCTGGAGCAATAACATGTTGAACCGTGATACCAATTACAGCAGCAAGTTGACCAACAAAATTATCATGAGTGGTAGAATGGTCATTTGCAGAAAGTGAGGCTTGAGGAAACATTGCATTTCTCAAACGTGGAAGTGTTTTTGAACTAACACTTCCTTCTTCTGTTTCTATTTTTCCATACGTACATGGCCCTGCTGAAATATCAATCACAACAAACCTGCCACCAAAGGGTAAATCCGTCATTTGCAATTTGCAATACATGAATTACTATTTAGTAGCTATATAGTTAGTACCTTCCAGACCCAAGCCATACTTGAGATGCACCACCTCCATTATAATGATACCGATAAATGTAACCTCCCTCTTGATTTTTAATTTCTTCTTCAGTTAATTGATTTGGTTTTTCATATTTTAAATTATTATGATCAATATCGGTATTTCTAGGATCTATTCTAACCTGTAAGCAAATAAACAGGAAGGAAATATAAGTTATCAATAAACCAATGATTTTTTTTTTTTTTACCACCAAGATTTTTAAAGCATACTTTATCAAAATTCACAATAAATATTGCGGTTGGCATAGGTCTGTCCGCCTCGTCAGCATTATATCCCATGTTGTCAAAGTCAAACAAGTAGGAGTAAAGCTTTTGAAATTCCGGCTCTACTACTGATGCATCTACATCAAATGCTGGAACTTCCCTTCCAAAATCAGCCTACAAGTTACGTATATTTAAATTTTAAATTTAGAATCAAGGTATATGATCGTATAAAATTCAAAGAATAAATTATAAAAATTACCTCTCTGGCGGTTCCAGCTGGAACCATGGCTGCTTTTACAGCTTTTTCAAGTGCTATAAGTTCTGGCGGCGCAGCCTGTAGTAAGCGAGAAAAAGAAAAGTACAATGATGTGAAAAAAATTGAACACAAGAATATACATGAAAGCTAAAACCGGAGAAAAACCACGGACACTTAGAGAGAAAAATTCACTATAAGACCAAATATTATGGTCAGTCATATGAAAAGTAATAGAGAAAATTGAACACAAGAAGATACGTGAAAGCTAAAACCGGAGAAAAACCACGGACATTCAGAAAAAAAAATTCACTATAAGACCAAATATTACAATCACATAGACAAATCTTGCAAGCCGGTTGTTGAGAAGAAGTGAATAGATTGGGGTTTTTGAAAGAAAATATGGAGACAAAGAGCTTACTGGAAATGAATTGAACACCATGTGATGCTCAATGTCAAGGGGCTCGCCGGTTTCTAAACATGAAGGCCTGTGAGAAGGAAAGCCTACTCGCAGAAATTCTTCAAGTTTTTGTGAATCCATTGTATATCTGTAACCTCCATCTCCACTGAAACCAATTAGGACGATGTTTACTTCAAGTGGGACTTGGAAGGGAACCTGCATTCAAATTACATCACAATATTTTTTAACAAAAAAAACTAGAAACTTGAAGAGAAATCAGAAATGTAACAGTAAATTGTTAATCTACGGAACTTGTAATTTGTAAATTGTAATCGTAATTGATTGGAATCAAGCTTGATTCGAATAAAACAAAAGACCTTATGCAAATTAAAAACTTCAATTCGACAATTCATACAAAGTCTTTGTAATTAGATAGAATCTACCGCCAGATTAGATTATGAAGATTGTTTGTACCTCAGCGCGAGAATGGAGCATACTACGAACATCGGATCGAACACTGTCTTTAACGTCTTGAAAAGCACTGTGATGCCATTGAGGATGACCCGGATCTCTTCTGTAAGCTTGAGGCGGCGCTGATTCTGAAATTTTCAGTAGAAGAAATACAAAAACGCATAATAAAAGACTAGGAATTGTCGCCATGCTTGAAAAATCGAAGCTTTCTTTAGCCCTAATTTGATCTCTTCTTCATGTAAGAGCTTTTGAGTATTTTGCTCCTCTGCCCGTCGGCCGGAATGGCGTTTACTGGTGAAGACCAACGCAGTGAGACCGTCCTTTTTAGTTTTTACCGAAAGACCCTCCTTGATCCAATTTAATTGTATTCCTTTAAACCGTGGATAAAATGTTATGTAAAATTATAAATATATTATGATTTTTAAAGAATATTTGAAGAAATACAGAATATCTAAAAAATATATAAATGTAAAAAAAAGTTGATAATTGTTCTCAGAAAAGTTGTCTAAGACTACACGGTATGGTGTATTTTTTCTTATTGGCATATGACGTGGCCGGCAATGCTGCCGGCAAAATCCACGCCACATTGGCTGCATGTTTCATAAACATTGTTGATCGGCATCCTAATGCACCCGAAGGATTGAATGTTTGCTTCTTCTTCTTTTTTCAGAATAATTTCGTAGGCATGACACCACAATGTAGGCATCAAAATGACAAAGTTGTAGGCATTCTACGTGGTGTCTATGTAGCACCCGATGCCTGTGAAAAAATGGCAACGACAACCTTTAGCCTAAATATGTATCTCACAATTTTCATGTTAAAACATGTGTTATATCTCTCATTCTTACCGTTGGCTGCTGATGTAAAGGCTCCACATTGTTCATAAAATCATGATGCGATATTGATGCTGATGGAGGGTAACCACACAATGGTGAAGGCGTCGTTGGCTCAACCCCCCCCCCCCCCCCTCCTTTCCCATTCTTTTAACCGCTGAACGGCGATTTTCAATATTTTTTACCTTTAATACACATTATCATTTACCTCTTAGGTTGCACAATGTGGAGAAGTGAAGTCCATCGGCATCCAACGTGACCCTCAATACCGATGGGGAACAGTGCCTCCGATTGCAACATTCGTCGGTAGACAAGGTTTAATGGCAAGATTAGTGTTTCGCAAATGATGTTTATGTGTGTAATGAGGAAAGGACTTATCAAAAACTTCTTAAATAAGTCAATATGTAAGGAAAAAATAACTTGTTACAAACTCCTTATTTAAATCAATAATTGCTAAATAAATATTCTTATCCAAACACTTACAACTCCTTATTACTAGTGTTGAACCGCTATAAGCCAATAAACACTTCAAATAAGTAATCTCAAACACCCCAGTAGCATTTATAAAATATAAATTTCTTTTTATTTTTTTTTTTCAAATACAATTGACTAAAAAGAAGCCAAAAAACTGGGATTTCATATTCAACACAAATCTCTAACATAAATGAAATTTAGTTTCAAGATTTACAATAAGTCTTATCAAATATCTTTTTGACATTTTCTAGCATTTTAATCACTAACTCGCTACAAAACCAGTTTACATTTGTGTTCGACTTATTATAGCCCAAATAAATATGACCATAACCAATCAATTTTGCGGTTATAAAACCGCACCATAGCTATTGTAATTTAAAAGCTGAACTGAACCGCACTTAAAACCGCAAATTGCACCAAACACAAAAATCGAACAGTGAAGTTTTAAGAATCTAAAAACCGATCAATGTGGTTTTCGATGCGATTTTAGCCAAAAACCACACTACATTCACCCTACCTATAATGGCTGCAAACAACAACTCATATCCTTTTCGTCTTAATTCACCACCAACATATTACCCTCAATACAATAATTCGTTTTCACCCACACAAACATATTACCCGCAATACAATAATCGGGAAAACCACTTTAGCATGTGCTTAGTTGACATTTCAGAGATATTAAACTGATAACTCGCAAACTTCGAATACTTTTCAGAAGCACGGATCACTTTCACAACAGGATGAGTTATGAACCCTATCGTTCACACCATTAGCTAAACTCAAAGTGGACAGATTTAAAACAAAATGTGACAAAGTTTAGCGACATCTACAACAAACTTGCAAATCAACAGGGAAGTGGTACTAATGAAGCCGTTATTTTTAAAACGAACCATAAGCAATAATGGTGCGGTGTTTGTTCATATAGCAGCATGGGGTGTTCTAAGAAATTCTCGAAATGGATGATGGTGGCCAAAATGATTCACGAAACTAGTGCTCCGATACTGACGAAGGCATCCATCTCTATTTTGAGAGATTTTAATAGAAAACGAACATGGGACAATGAAATATCTTCATTATAGAATTAGAATCTGGTATAACATTTAAAAACATAAAGTGTTATCTCAAAGTACCAAAGAATAAACTATTCTACCACCTGTTTTCGCAAATCAAAAATTCCAAAAAAGAACTTCATAACATCATGTCATTACAGAGAACTTGTTCCATCTTACTCGTCAAATTCTAACCCCTCTTTTATATAATCTCTAAAACCAACCATAAAATTGTTCCCGAATCACCAACAGTGTAATTATTCTCCAAGTCTCGGGGCTTCAAAATTAGATTTTTATTTATTACAGAAACTAGTGTTCTAATGCACTTCGAAGTGACACATTAGCACCATTAGACTGCCCTTTAGATATCAAATCATAATTCAAGAACAATACAATTACGGTTATATCATCGTGGAAATGTCGACGAACACGTTTATCGATTTTTTTAAGATCCGAATATCGCATTTCTCGTTTTTTTGCTGCTTCTTGTAGAGCGGCCTTCACCAGCCTCTTGGCAATTCCCTGCACATGAAAATTATTTTTTTGAGATTCGAACATGTGTCAACTTGATAGTGATATTTTTTTATAGATTAGGTTACCTAAATAATTTTTGTAGTGATTAAATGATTAAAATTTATGAAAATCACAAAAAAGCCATGTTGAGGGATGACTTCAACAAAATGGCCAACTTTTTTGACTTTTGTTGTGGTATTCTTCAAAAAGCATTTTCAACAAAATGGCCCAATGCAAAATTGATTGTCATGTTGTGTAAAAAGTCAAAAAAATGTCCATTTTGTTGAAAGCCTTTTCTCTCAACATGGCTATTTTTGTGACTTTATCCTGTACCTTTTTTGCCCTTTATAGAAAAAATCCCAGGTTACCTAGTTTTAAGGTTTCATGGCAAAATAATACAGAAAAAACATTAAACATTAAACATGAAGTGCTTTCATCATTCTATCAATTTAACCATTGAACAATTATTATTTTATATCGAAAGCATTTTGTGTTTTTTTTTTTACTGTATTTTGCCTTTTCTAGACCATGATGGTCTAACGACTACAAAATATAGTTATTATTTTTAACGGAATGTACTTTCACCTCAATTTAGTGACCGAACAATTATTATTTTTATCGAAAATACTTCATGCTTTTTTGTATTTTGCCCTTCTCCAAAAAACCCTTCAACAGGGATTTTTTAAGGGTAAATTACGAAAAAAAACACTATATTTTAGCACGTTTTCTGGTTTAACCATCAATTTTTCATTTGTTCTAATAAAACCACCAATTTTTGAAAAAAAATTCAACCCGACCATTATGACCTGAAGAAGCCGGTAACAATGGCTTCGATGAAACTTTTTACCAAAAAATGGTGGTTTTTTCGATTATTAAAAATTGGTGGTTAAACCGAATTTTTGCCAAAATATACTCTTTTTTTTTCATAATTAGTCCTAGATAATGTTTACACATTAATTTATATAATTACGAAAAAGACACTGTAACAATGGCTACGATGAAACTTTTTACCAATTTTTAGAAAAAGTTTTATCCCAACCATTATGACCAGAAGAACCGGTAACCAACAATGGCTACGATGAAACTTTTTACCAAAAATTGGTGGTTTTTTCCAAATCTTTTAAAAATCAGTGGTTAAACCGAACTTTTAGCAAAATATAGTGTTTTTTTCGTGATTAACCCTTTTCTAATGGTCACACAAGCATAATAATAGTTAAGTGGCTAAACTGACAAAATGGTGAAAGTACAAGTGCTATTTTGTATAAATGTAGGAAGAAACTTACGGCACGTGGACTACGGTGAACAATGTCAACAGCTTCTTCATTGGTCAAATGTTCCCATAAACCATCAGAAGCAAATATAAGAAAAGAATCACCCGATTCAATTTGATGACAAAGAATTGTTGGAATTGCTGACATAATCGGCATCACCATTGGTTCAGGAACTCTGAATTTTGCTGCAATTGGTTCCTTATTGTACCTCGCATGTTTCATATAAACATCCCCAATTGACCTTGAAACCTACCAAATGTACAATTATTAGGAATGATGCTATTATGCTATTACACACATGTAAATGAATGTATGTGGCTATTTTTCTTGCATTGATTTCTTTTTCTACAATACCTGAATAATGCCTTTGACTCTCCAAACACCATGTTTCATAACAACAATTTCTTCATCATGTGGATGTAAATCTCTTAATTCACGTCTAACACTTTCAAGATTTGCATTATGTTCGGTTGACAATTGAACCGCGTTTATATCTCCACCATTACCCGATTTTCTACCAAGAACAACACGCGAATCTCCAAGATTTGCCACAAAAAGAGTTTGTTGAAACACAACTCCAACCAAACAACAAGATCCACATGTTGCAATACTCGGTTTTGTATTCCACATTTCGGATACACGACTTGTAAACCCATTTTCGGTTTCCAAAAACGCCCTTTTGATCACCTCGGGCGTCACATTACCCTCACCTCCGTTTAAATTCGCTGCATAAAAAAGTGATCTTTTATTTTAATTAAGAAAAAAATTTGAAAATAGCAATGTAATTTCCTCTTGTTACCAATATATGCAATGTACTTTTCTTTTCACCCATAAAAACGATGTAATTATGATTCTTTACCCATATATCCATAATAGCAATGTACTTAACATTTTTACCAATAATAGCAATATGTAACCCGTAATAATAATGTAGTTATATTTCTTTACACATAATGGTAACATACTTACAAATTCTTGCCTATGATAGCAATATACTTACATTTCTTTATCGATAATAGCAATGTGTGTGTCTATATCAAAACAAAATTCTATCGGTGTTATGGGAAAAAATAAAGTACTTACATTTCTTTACCCATAATATCAATGTACTTGCATTTCTTTACACATAATAGCAACATACTTACAAATTCCTTACCTATAGTAGCAATGTAATTACATTTCTTTACAAATAATAGCAATATGTAACACTGCTCATATTGGTAGCAAAATAAAAGTCGTTGTTATGGGTAAAAATAAAGTACATTGCTATTATGAGGAAAGGAATATAACTATGTTGCTATTACTTGTAAGGATATATATAAGTAAAAAGAGCATAAGTACAATGCTATTCCTTGCAATTTGGCCTATCGATTATGTGTTGTATGATTATCACACGAATGAATAATGAGTATGAAATTTACCTTGAAAATGTTTGAACAAATTATCGCAAACATATCGTGCAACATCGGGTCCTCCATGACCATCATAAACACCAACAAATGTACCAAAAGGACCGGATTCGATTTGGCTTTGATCTTCAAGTATTTGGTTTGCTTGAATTATTGCCATTGAGTACTCACCATATACATGCTTTCCAATATCATGAAACCATAACAATCCATCTTTTCCAAAATCGCCATTGTTTTTGACATTAACACCGGTTTCTTTGTGATCACCCCCAAAAATTGGCTCCCAACAACACGTACACCAATTCATTGGTTTTTTGAGCATACTACATCTCTTGCACAAAATCAACCAATTGGAACCTCACAAATGAACTTAATTTCCCCTGTTTGTAAATAAAATATGAGGTGGGGTTTCTTTCAAGATATTGAATTTCTGAAAATATCGAATCTTGTAACCAAAACTGAAAGTGGGTTTCTCTCAAAATCTTGAATTTCTCAAAAGATTAAAGTTTTATCCCCTAATCAAAAAGCTCACTTGGGTTTACTCTATTCAGACGATTTCAAAATAGGGTTTCTTTCAAATCTCGAATTTCTCAAAAGATCGCACCTTCAATTCCAAATCTTATGAGTAATCTATAAATATAGAATAATCTCTCGCACAAGATCACCTAATCAATACTAAGCTTCTATCTCCTCTTTCCAACCTAAACTCAAAATGGGTTTCCTTTCAAGTACAGAAATTAGTCGGAAGATTACGTTTTACCTCAATCTCACGAGAAGCCGATGGATGAATACGATTAAGTAACAAACGGAAACAAAACGAAGTTTCTGTAATCTTAATCTATGCAAAACAAAACTAATATAATCACAATCGAATCAAGATATGGGTCAGTCGATCTCGAAAAGATCTTAAAATCATGAAGAGCTAGTACGCAGTAAGAAAACCAAGAATCTAAACAAATCCCACAAGAACTTGAAATGAAACAAATCAAAGAATGAATGTTTTGGTTAGAAAACACAGCTTATGAATGGTGATGTGAATCTTGATTTCACGAATCTGAAAGAGGAATAGCAGTAGGAGAGAGAATGCTATGAGGGAGAGGAACAAGCATGTGTTGAATTGACTGAAATCCGTTGGGGAGAAGGTGGCGTAGGAGCATTTTGTTGGGTGTTATTTTCAATGTCTCCCTCTTTTTCGATTTCCTTGTTCATCTCCGGTTTACGCGTTTTTCACACCCACGGACAGATTCTCTTCTTTTATTTTAAACAAAAATATTAAATCTTCAAACCCGTAGGCTTCAAGCTCCGAATTGAATGTTTAATAATTGACCGATTGTTACGTTTCGGTTTTTGCTTAAAGAAAATCGAACAGATTTTGGAGTATTAATTAGGCCATGAAGATGGGCTGGCATGCACTAGTCCATGCCCACTGGTTTGAGGTGGGTGCGATGCGATGTGGTTTTCCAAAAGGATCGGAGCCCTAGTTGTTGACCCACAAATTTCTAGAACCTTCTTTTATTTAGTTTTATATGATTGTTTCCAATATCTTGAATAAATAGGGTCCATCTAATTATACCCATTTTAAAGTCTGACTATACCCCCTAATTATTATCTTCTACTTTTTCCTTAAATAGCTGTAATTAATACATAGATATCTGAACATTTTGCATGGAATCCGTAAAAGTAATTACTTTACCTAACACATTTTGCTATAACTAATAATACATAGATGTCTTTTGTTGGTATTTTAAAATTAACACATTTTGCTATAATTAATACGTTTTGCATAGAATCCGTAAAAATAATTAATAAATTTTGCTATAATTTATAACTGATTATAAGGTTGCTTAAAAAGCACACGTAAATCATAAATTCGTTGTATTACACGAAATATATAAAAGAAATATTAAATTGTGACAAAGTGATTTTTAGATAATATTTGATGACTAATTGACTACTTTGGAACAAACAGGTAATATGATATTAAAATAATATACCATTCTAAAACGTTAAACGACGGCCTATTGTTTAAACGACGGCATAAAGTATTATATATAAAATACTTATTATATTTAAAGTATAATATTTATACTTAATATTTAAACATATAAATGTATTTATTATATATTAGTTGATAGTAAAAAAAAGACATGTGACGATGATGTTTATTTAATATTTGATTTATTTAGAATTATTTTAAATTATATATTTTGTTGTTTTATTTATTTTATAAAAGAAAAAAAAAGAATTTAAAATAAAATATGTAAAAAATAACTATGTTAATAAAAATTATTAGTTAAAAAAAAAATAATGATTATGTCATAATAATGTAATCATTAAAGAATAAAATAAAAATCAATCATTAGTTTACCAAAAAAGTAATGATTAAGGGGGTAATGTAAGTGAAATTGGGGTATAAAAAGTATGACCCGAATAAATATAATAACACAATCTTCAAATTAGAATCACTAACAAATTATTTGACTCGAATGGAACGACAAGTAACCAATCAATATACTATAGAGCAAATGAGAATAATAACACAATCCTTACTCCTTAGTCGCGGTAGGAACTTTCACAAATCGGTGACACAAAATTTTCTTTTCAAAAACTATTATTATTGAGGAACTAAAACAACAAATAAATTGACCACTTGTGATAAATAGATATAACAAAATGATAATTATTTTGAGGAAATACAAAAATGATCATTATCAATAAAACGGTCTAATTTCGTACTCATTTATGAGTCTCAAATATATTTTCTGACAAAAACATATGTAGTTTTTGTTGAAATAAGTTAAAATTTTCAACTTCATTATGAGTTTGGACTTGTTTTTTTCTAACAATAACTAATTACGCAAATTCGAACATCATTATTGTTACTATATTTCATCAATGTTAATTTATGAACATTAATTGATTATGACTGTTCATTTCTAAACATGTATGTATGTATATTTCATCAATGTTCATTTCTGAACATGTTGTATGTTACTATATTTCATCAATGTTTGTTAGTGCTCGTCAATATTCATTTATGAACATGTGTGTATGTTCGTATATTCCATCAATGTTCATTTCTGAACATTAATTATTTATGAATGTTTATTTCTGATAGATGTTACTGGAGTTTAATATTTGAGTGTCTTAATATCTAGTTTATGAATGTCAATGTTCATTTATGAACATAATTTCTATAAATTAGGAATATATTTAATAAGTTATTATTTCATTTTTTAATAAAAATATTGTTTTACCATCATACACTTATCACCCTAGTTTGATCTAAGGGTCAAGAAGATTGTTCTATAATTGTATGTATAATATTGGTTTTATGTTGATCCCATCCGTATATATATATATATATATATATATATATATATATATATATATATATATATATATATATATATATATATATATATATATATATATAAAATTAATGAGAAAGAGACATATAGGTCATTAAACTAGTCTAAGGGCCAATCAAAAAATGATACTTTTTGTTTTAGTAAGCTCAATGATACTTTATTAAACAAAACTGACATTTGTTATCATCCTAAGACAACCTCCTAACCACTTAATATCCTTTTAAGCATTTCCTTTTTCTTTTTGGCAAAAAGAACAAGCTAAACCTACACGTGATAATTATGTTTTTTGAACAATTTAGAAATGTTAGTAGTATAATGTCCAAATAAAAATTTTAATTTTATTAACCAAATCGAAATATTGCTACTTTTCTAAATCATTTTTCCTTTAACTAATGCTTGATTTAGCAAAAATAAGCTAACTTATTGTAATATAGCATTTGATAAAATCACTAAAATAACTTAAAATGTAGCTTATAAACTAGCTTATTGATAAGCTAGCTTGAGACAACTTATTGATAAACTATATTATAGCTATAAGTTTGCTTTTCAGCCAATACGTCAGACAAGACTTAAGATAGAAATAAGTTGAACGGGTCAAAACTCAGATTCATTCAATGCAAGAAGGTATTCAAAACAATTTATATAACTTTACCATTTTATTTTTGTCATTTTATCAACTATATTTTAGTTTTACCCAATTGATTCATCTACAAGTAAATTGGCTAAAATTATCATACACCAAACCATCATCATGACTAACAAGTATAAGTACACAAATCTACATATACTTTCTTTTACAATTCTAAAACGTAGTAGTTCATGTACTCTATACAAAACAATTGCAAAGTGTTCCTTATGGATCACAAAACAATGGTGCATCCTGTCCGATTCATTGGAATAACTTTCATCCACAACATTAAGCTTTTCAACAACCAGACCTTTGAAAGATCAACATACAAAAACCAACCAACTCATACTCAACATGGGCCCACAACACACATGAAATACTTTGAAAGATAAAAGAGGGTCAAAGTGTTTCTGCTTCTTTTTTGTTCTATGATTCCTTTGGTCCATCGTTTTCTCCGGCAGCAGTAGTGGTGGTGGTGGCGGCGGCGGCAGTGGCGGTGCGTGTCGCCTGAAGTTGAACGGTGAACTTTTTTTGCAATTCTTTAAGCTTATCTAGTATTTCTTGGAATGTTGGTCGGGATTGTGGTTCACTAAGTACAAAAATAGGAATCCATTATACGCTAAGATAAAAAAAACTTGGTATGCAGTAGTTAAAGAGGGAATGGAATTGAGAATTACGTAGGAATGAAAAAAACCATGTTAAATTTGCCACATAGATTTGTAATGGAGTATGATTCCATTCCCTCTCTTAGGCTGAATTTCATTCCATGGGAGAGGTTTTTTTTTTTTCCATTCCGTGATGGAATGGAATGAAATAATTTACTTAAAAGATACTTTCATTTTATTTTTTGTTATTTTCGAATTTTTGGAACTCGAATTAAATTATTTTTTTGTTATTTTCCAAAAACAACTAAAAGTTCTTTTTCGATTGTAATGCTCTTTTAAGATTTCATGTTAGATAATTCTTTTAATTTTGTATACAATTTTTTTTAATGATAAATAGCTTCTTTTTCTACTATTGGAAATACATATAGTACATACCTCAAACAACATGAAATTTGTTAGACATATAGTTTACCAAAAATCATTATGTGATTAAAGTTTATTTATATAAAAATTGAAAAATATACAAACCTGCACCAACAGCTTTCAATAAGAGAAGCCCATTGTGGATCCACATCTTGGGGAATATCCAACCGTTGATTCATAAACCCTACAGCTCCAATTACCTGTAAATATCCTACAGACACTGTTACACATACACAAACCATATTTTGACTTTTAAAGTCAAACAAACGGCATTTCAACTCCATAAATTTCACTTGCGGAAAATGACAATTTTGACCTTAAAAGTTGAAAAACGTACCTGCATTGAGTTGAGACTATCCCAAGGAATTTTTTCTGTTGTAATTTCCCATAATACAACACCGTAACTATATACATCAGACCTACAAATTACAAACGAATATTATTATCAGATTATATATTCAAATTATTATATAGAGTAAATTACATTTTTAGTCCCTGCGTATAGCTAAATTTTGCAATTTTGGTCCCAAAAACTTCTCTTGCAATTTTGGTCCTTATTTGAGGTTCTTGTAACGTTTTGAGTCCATGTTTTAAGTATAATGACTATTTTTACAAAATTTGGTCCTTATTTGAGGTCCCTAAGTATAACAATTTTTTTGCAATTTTGGTCCTTATTTGAGGTCCCTAAGTATAACAATTTTTCGCAATTTTGGTCCAAAAATAGTCATTTTTCTTCGAACAGGGACCAAAAACGTTACAAAATCCTTCAATAAGGACCAAAATTGCAAGAGAAAACTTTTTGCAACCAAAACTGAAAAATTCAAACTCAGGGACTAAAAAGTGTAATTTAGTCATTTTACAGTTTTATGGATAAATTTAACTGATTTTTGCAATTTTAGGCCAAAAAATAGTCATTTTACTTTGAACAAGGGCCAAAAACGTTACAAAAACCTCCGATAAGGACCAAAATTGCAACCGAAAACTTTTTGAGACCAAAACTGAAAATTTCAGACTCAGGGACCAAAAATGTATTTTAGTCTAAAACAATATGATGATCCTTTTCGGGTATAAAGCTTACTTTTCATCTGCTTGTTCATTCCGAAGAACTTCAGGAGCCATCCATTGAGGCTAAAAGCGGAAAAACAAAAAGAATGTTAAGTTCTAACCAAAATGACGAAACTACCCTTGCATAATCACAACTTAAGAAAATAACGTAGGTATATACCGTGCCCTTCCCCGTCTTTGTCGTCAGGTATGTTTCATGTTTGACACGCGAGAGACCAAAGTCCCCAACCTATTTCCAGAAAAAAAATGTTTTATTTGTTTAAAATACAAAAAATAAAAAGTGAAAAAGCAAAACAAAATAAAACAAACCTTGACGTTCCAATTTTTATCCACAAGAAGATTTGAAGACTTTAAATCACGGTGAATGATAGGCGGGTGACAATGATGAAGATAATTCATCCCTCGTGCCTTTAGAAAAAAAAATAAAAAATAATATAAAAATTAAATATCATATATAAATGGGACCCACAAAATGACAAAATGAAACTTACTATATCCATAGCCATATGAACACGACGTCTCCAATCCACTTTACTTGTATTTCTTTGAAGTAACCGGAACAAACTTCCACTGCATAAAAAAATCATTTACTTATACATATTATATACTATTTATAATATTATACATATTTTATATTTTATTTATATTACACATACCGGGGAAGAAATTCGGTGACAATGCATAAACGTTGTGGGGAGGTGACGGCGCCCATAAAAAGGAGAATATTTGGATGCCGAAGCCTTTTCATTAGAGATACCTTCAAATTAAAAAATTAAAAAATTAAAAAAAACGAGACGATGATTACATAATGTTCATTAAAAATAGGAATAATTCCAATTTTGCGGGTGTCTCTTGAGAATTCGAAAGATTCTTTTTATTTTGTTATTATCTAAGGTTAACGGCTTTTTAGAAAATTGAGAAAAAGTCGGGAACAATTGAGAAAAGTATTGTTGGAAAATTAGAAAATAGTAATTTTACCTCTTGTCGAAATGATAATATCACATCGTCTGAATATTCTTGTCTTGAGAAAACCTTGACAGCAACATCCTACATTTATAAAAACGTGTTAAATGTCTAAAATACCCTTCAATTTTACAAGATGATAATATCACCTTTTTTTATTTGAAAAAATTTTCAATTTCCAACTACGTATTTACTCATTATTCTCGTTTGGAGAACATTATGATATTAGCAATTCTTATACTACTTTGTCAATTGTCTAAAATACCCTTCAATAACAAGAAACATTTATGGACCCAAAATGTTAAAATGGAGGACATACCGATCCATACCACAATGCATGATATACGGTCCCACATGAACCTGTCAGAACAAAATTAAAACATTAAATACCAAAAATACCCCTAAAAAAACAGAATTAAGATAAAAAATTTGTTATACCTTGGCCAATTTGTTCACCAATAATTAAATCTTCCCACAAAATTTCATAATCCAAGCTATCAGTATCCATGTCCACTTTATTAATAGCACTACTATTTGTACTCCCACAACTACTTGCACTACTTGTACTATTAACATTAAAAGAAGAAGACCAAGATCCTGAAGCCTCGTTTCTATTTGCATTTTGACTATTTTCCCACGGTTGACTTTCCACTTTTGACTGTTGACCGGACTCGTGTTCTTGGTCATTATGTAACCAATGCAAACCGAACCGACCCGTTTTCGAATCCGATGAACCGCCTTCTCTATCGTTTCCTTTCCATGGCCATGTAATTCCCTTTTTACCCATCCATGCTTCCGCTTTCGATGACAGAATTCTGTGGATCCCGGGCTTGTTTTCACCCTCGTCACCCGAATCTCCCGAGGGCTTTCCGGTAATTTGGTCTTTTGAAGGAAACGGTGCGAACGGTGATTGAGGGATATCGCTTCTTGGTGTGCTCGCCCCACTTGAATATCCGTCTTCTTTATGGTCAGAATCTTCATGATCCGTGAAATTTTCTCCCGTTTTCATCTTCGACTTCACTTTGTTGCTAACTTTTGTTGCCTGTTTTACAAAGGGTATTTTAGTCATTTTACTACGTGATAACTTGCAACACGGGGTTGTTTCTTTTTTTTCCCAATTCCCATCAAGTCTTGTATGAGTAAAATGTGAGTATGTACATGGGTAATGATGTATGTTTGGATAAACCGTCTGAATCAGACTAAATGACCATTTTACCCTTACATTCCACAAAACAAACTTCACAATATACATTAATTTTAACATGAGTGGAGTTCGGAGAAAAAAAGGAAGAGGGCAAATAGGTAATTAGGTAAAAGATTAGTGTGTCTTAATACATTAAGCCAAGATTTTTTTGACTTAACACATTAACTTATTCGATCTAGATTAAGTAAAAAAAGAAATTTATGTGTAACCCAATTAAGCCCACTAAGTCAACGACTGACCAGATTTGAAATCTTTGAAGCGATTGCAGTTTGTAATGGTTGTTGAGGATCGAGTCCAAGTTTAGCTGAAGCAATTCTTCTTGGTGCACTGATGCTCGCAAGTGGCTTCATTTCTTGATATGGGCGTGTATCGCTTGATACACAAATAACACCAATTAGGTTTCCATGTTCATCACGAAATGGTGTATTTGTAGCGATAACAAGGAATTTTTCCCCCATTTTGTTTTTAATTGGAAATTGTCCCGACCAATTTTCCCCTTTTGCTGTTCGTTGTAGAATAGATTCAGCTAATGTCAAATCGTTAGGTTCTACTAGAAGCTCGTTTGCTGTTTTCCCTAAAGCTTCAGCCGCCGAATAGCCATAAAGATTTTCAGCCATACGATTCCTGCATGATTTCGTTAATATGTATAAAAAAAAAAAATAATAAATAAAAAAAATAAAAAAAATAAAAAAAATTGAGAACTAGGAAAGAATTTGGGGGAAAAATGAAGAATGAATTGAAATGGTTGACTTACCAGTAGATTATGCGGCCGTTGAGATCGAATATATGAACAGATTGACCCATTGATTGTAATATATTCAAGTATTGTGTTTCCGTTAGCTTCACAGCTGAAGGGCCGGAAACGCCACCGCTGTCGCCGGTAGTGGCACCACCAGATGTGGCGGAAGTGTTGTGGTTGTGATCGTTGCTGTAACTAACATCAACGCTGCGAGTTTCTCTTCTTAAAGGTGAAGACTGGCGGAAAGATGCTGAACCCATCTTAAAGGCGGCTACAGCGCCGGCCTCGAACATCCCGCCGGCCCCGGCCATGGTTCTCCGACGAGGGCGGCGGGGAGATACTGAACTTGATCTTTGACGTTCGGATTTTTGTTGGTCGTCGGAGATTTTCAGCTTTGACATTTCTTGTTTGAGATGAGCATGGCTTTGTTCTAAATCATGGATCTTCTTTAAGAGCTCTTCAGTTGGTGGTATTTCGTTCTTGTTATTGTTGTTATTAGCCATTTTTTTCACACAAATACACACACTGTGATTTATGATTCGAGAAATTGGTTTTTTAAACACCAAATTTACATTTGAAGGAATCCCAAATCAAAAGGGATAAACAAAAATTCAAGTTTTTTTCACACTTTCGCTCAAAAAAACCTTATTGGTCAAACCAATTGGAAAAAACCGCATCAAGGAACAATTGAAATCGAAAACCCAATTTCTTTTTTACAAAGATAAATAGATGAACACCATAACACACACTCTGTCTCCATTTTCACATACTTCCACCAAAAACACATTGATCAATTGACCGACTGCCTTTCAAAATAATCATGAACTTTTCGTTTTGCAAAAACCCAAATCAACAAACTAACGAAAACCCATGTTTGACTGCACGCAACTTAAAAAAAGCGAAAAAACCCACACATACACACAAAAACACACACTACCTGTGAATATATCGAAATGGGTACAGGGGTGATTGTTAGAGTTGAATTGAATGATATATAATCCGATGGCTGATGGATCAATGAACTGACTCTTCTTTACTTCTTTCACATCTCGTTTTTACACAGATACTCATTCAGCCTCTTGAAGGTGTAAATGGGGTTCGGTTATGGAGATTGATGATGAAGATGATAATGATGATAAGATAAGCTCGCTTGCTGGATCAATAAATTGAATCTCTCTCTCTAGTCTTTATCCCCTCTCTCTTTTTTCTATCTCTCTGACACACACACACACACACAAACGCACACACATTAAACCCTAAATTAATCAACCGTATGTGATGAGGTTTGTATATCCCTGAATAGATGTGTATTGAAATGAAAGAATCAAAAGAAAGATGCTGTGTCTTGAAAGAAGACTCAAAGATGAAACCCCTCAAGCTCTCTCTCTCTCTCTCTCTCTCTCTCTCTCTCTCTCTCTCTCCCCAAAAACCTTTTGTTATTTTTTTTTTTTTTGAACGGCTAAACTACCTTTTGTTATTTAATCTTCATAACTTTGATTTCCAGCTTTCTTTCTATATTTTTCAAGTATTACAAATTTAGCCCTTTGGATTTTGTGGTTTGTCCAAATTGGACCTTGACTTGATTTATAATTTTGTATTTGTTTATTCATTGGATTATCTTTCATTAATTGCCAATGCCTTGGTCAAACTCCAAGTACACGTTTGGATTAATGTTGTAGATTTGTTTTTCTTTAAAATAGGCTTTCTTGATTTTGTAGATAATTTAATATAATTTTATATATTTTTTATTACATATAAAATATAGTTTCTATCAAATGCAGTCCTTTAGGGTAAATTTTGATATTGATTTTTGATTCATAAAGTTTAAGACATAACTATCTTTAATCTTAACTAGTGGGAGCCCGTGCTTCGCACGGGTTCGCGTGATATCCACACCAAAGCAGCATATTATTTTTGGTTGCAAAAATATTTTACAAGGGGACCAATTATTATTAAGGGCTAAATGAAACAAATAGCAACTTAGTTTCGATTATTTGTATATTATAGCATCGTACTTTCATTTTTTTTACTGCAGAAAAAAAAATGTGAATGATAGCATTGTATGTTCAGGCTTTGACTTTGGTCAATGTAGCATCGACGGTCAACAGCCATGTCTACCAATGTCCTTTGTTTAATTTCCCAAACAGTTCTGATTCCACATCACCATTCAAGAAACATTAGTACATTGCTATTATACATAAGAAAAAACTAATAAGAAAAAAAATCCAAAACGATACTTGTAAATACCTTTCAAATCATCATGAATTTTCATGATTTTCTGAACAGAACCATCCTCATAAATTCTCTTATTCTTAATAGCAGGAGACCATTCTCCACTGGAAATATAATTAACTCAAAGTTATATAAATTAAATTTATAGTGACATATAAACATACTTTAGAACCCTACGATTATAGATATTAGAAGTATATGGCTCAAAAGATTCATTATTTCCAAGAATCTGGCTGGTTGAAGCGGTCGGCATTGGAGCTACAAGTAAAGAATTCCTTATTCTATTCCTGGATATCATTTCACGAAGAGCTTTCCAGTCCCATAAATCCGAAGGTGTTAGTCCCCACATGTCTGGTTGCAGAATCCCCTACAATATTGAAAACTTCCAAACTTTTTCTTATTAAGACATTATTATACTCTGAATGTGGTTTTCTTTTGCAAATTTTTTGGTCTCTAATTTAGGTCTATAATGGTTTTAGTCCATGTCTCAAATAAAATGACTATCTTTTTGAAAGGTTTTCTGCAACCATGAACTAAATAACCTAAGTTCACATGCAACCTAGAAAAGATCTATGTTTTCTTACTTTTAACATGTAACTAATTCCTAAAGGCCAAACAAAAATTAACTAAAAGAATAAATCAGAAAAACTAACCTTTAGTTTTAATCTTGAAGCTAAGCAGCACAAGTGTCCTGCCTCAAATGAGATCACACCCAGGGAGCCAGAGGAAGGTCACGAAAATTCCAGAGAGAAATAATGGAATGAGCACATATAATGAGGTCTAGGGTTCCCTATTTATAGGGAAACAAGAAACCCTAGCCGTCAGCCATTTTCCGGATTATACGTACGCGCGTCGCGGCCTTTACATTGGCGCGCCGCGCGCCGCAATTTAACTATTGAATTTGTACGACTTTAATCCCTGACTTCTTGATCAATCTAATTAATGCCACAGAAATCAATCCAATTAATTTCTGATTACTTATTAATCAAATAACATTGTTTCTAATTAATATATTATCTCCATAATATATTAACAAACAATATCTTGATTTATTAGTCATATAATAAATCAACCTTTTCTCTCTACCGAACTTTCTACCAAACCTCCAGCTATGATGTGACATCCGCCTAAAATGGATTCGGGTCAACCCAACCCAATTGGGAAATTTAATAAACCCTACTCAAGATTTACTTGACGCTAATAGGATCAAAACCTATACAATACGATATAAATTGACGTTAATAGCAAAATAGCATAGTATAACGTTATAACTATAATCAAATTAAATTATGATACCATATTAAAATCAAATCAAAGTATGATACTCTAATTAAATTAAAAGAGTCAAACTTGAATACTATAATTAAACTTCCAATCAAAGTAGATTGTTATAATCAAATAATAACCTATTTTTTTATAAAACTCTATTTTTATAAACTCTACATTAAATTTTATAAAATTCTTATATTAATTAGTGTATTACATAGAGATGCTTGTACTAGTGGGAAATTATGAAGACCACCTAAAGTCAAAAGTTATTCCCATGGTCTCCCACTCACACATCTCATCATCTTTCCTTTCATTTTTCTCCCCACACATTATTCTCATCACCACTCAAACCCTCTCTATCCTTTCTCTCCCTCTCAATCTCGAAATTCATCTAAGAAATATCAATTTTCCAGCCAAGAACAAGCTCTCATACTCAAATCTTCATCCCTATTGAAGCATTCATCAAGGTATGTTGTTAAAAAGTTCCAAATTCATACATGAAACAAATTAAATCCACCAAAATATCTAAAACTCATTTTATGCATAAACCTGATTTTTCTAAGACTCTCATAAATAAAATAAGAAGTTCTGGAAATTTTCAGAAAATAACTTATTTTTATTGAATTACTATAATTATTGCAATAAAATATGGCAATAATTCACATAAAATACTTTTTGCAGTCAATAAATTCTGGGAATATTTTGGAACAACCCCTATATTGAGTAAAGTGGATTTATAAAGTTTCATGCATTTATATTACTGTTTGATGCTTATTTTGTATTTTATTTTGTTGTAGATAAATAAATTGCAAAATATAGTTATGTATGTTAAAAACTAGATTTTATATTTTTCGCACCTTATTAACATATTAGAGACTCCATGAAAAACTTTACAGATTTTTGTAATAAGGTTTGCTTATTGTTCCTGATTTAATGATTATTTAATGGTTTAAATAGATAATAAATAGCTACATATGTCCAAAAATTATAAAACCTTATCCGAATATCATATATAACATGTTAATCATAAATAAAAAGTCTAATGAATTTCTCTTAATATTTGCCTATTATTTATGATTTTAGTGATTAGTTAATAATGAAAAACATAAGAAATACTTCCCTTAGTCCAAAATATCCAAAATATTTACAGTAGGCTCAATATAATGTTAGCAAACTATGGTTAATTTTCCAGAATTTTTGGGAATCATTTATTATTTTTCCCGAATTTTGTTGTGGTTTAATTATTAAAATACTAAATAAATACTAAAGCAGTTAAGAAAAATATGAACATTTTACGGTAATTACCATTTTATGAAATAATGATTTTCTGAAAATTTCAGAATGTTTTATTACTGTTTAGTATTTAAAACCATTTTCCTAAATATCTAAGCATGTAAAAATGCATTTTTAATGATTATTTCATATAAATAATTGTTTATAATATATAAAATCTGTAAATACTTATAATTTGACTAGTTATTATTTTAATAAGAAATTATTAAAATCTTGTCTAAAGTGAAAATATAAATTAAATAAGCAAAGTAATTAATTCAATTTAAAATTCATTTAACATATAAATACATTAATATTCAAAACAAAATTTGGATAATTGTTAATTCATCTAATATAAGAATATGTGTCTAATTATTCTTATTAATACTATATTCCCATTTATCGATTCCTAAACCAAAACTATTAATTATAATAGGTTCCACGTCGTTTTGACCCGAGCCGTCTATCGTACAACACGCGTATTCCGTTTGGACTAATGTGAGTAATCTACCCCATATTTTATAATTTTCAATACTTTTGGGGTGTATCATGTGGTTTTAATATGTTCCAACTTCATTTTATTATTTTTTCACCATTGAGACATTGTTGGGACATTTATACGTGAATCATCATTTGTATAATTATTGTTTGTTTACGCTACATGTACTTGTAGTGCATTACCATTTTTAGTCTAATCTCCATGACTATGCCCGTATTCTTGAGGTACGTTATGGACAATAATAGCGCTATTGGGTTGACCACCCCGCCTTGGGACGCTAAGGTGATTGATTGCACGTGGTTGAGTGTGTATGATGATTAGATGCTCCATCCTATATATATACTTATATGTATATATAGGGTGAGGACTTATTGTTGTTGTTATCATTTGTTAATCAATTTTTGATTTATAAATTGTTATCTCAATAACACTTGTTTGCCAACTTCAAAAGAAAACAAATTTCAAATTATTCAAACTCACAATTTTCGTTAATAAAACTAGATTACTCACCAACTCTCGTAGTTGACCTGTTTTTACCCATGATGCAGATTTGAAGAATGAAGTTGATGAAAAGTAGGGTGTACCTTAGAAACCCACAATACTATTTAAATTTCATGTAATAAATGTTGTTGTATTTGGATTTGTATTTGTATGTTGTGGATTTTGTTTGCACACTTAGTACTTAATTGAATCTAATCATATTATAACATAGTTGTCATGAGACTTTGAACAATATATCACGCCTTGATCGATTCCGCCAAGGATCGGGGTGTGACAGATTGGTATCAGAGCCCTTGACTATAGGGAATTAGGTTAATTGCCTTGACCTAGTCTATAGCCTCTAGGGTCCTCTCGTATGCTAGTTTATAAAATGCACACACAACTGCAAGCAATTCGCACTTAGAAAATCCTAGGAATACCTTTGTGTGCTAATTGCTCCCTTATGTGCTTACGTATTATTCCCGACACTTATATGTGTGCATACACTTGTGAATTTTCTCCTCTTTCTCTTAAAATCACACACATACTCAAATGGTTTCAAAATAAAAATTTATATACATATATATTCCTTAGAGCTCATAGGAAATTAAAAGTCATCCACTCTAGTTGGGTAGGATCAAAGTAATGGACGCGTAGTAACTGGAAGGGGGAGGTGCCGGTAGCCCGAAAGTCCTGACTAGGTAAGCATTCGTATACATCCCAATCAACCGAGGGACCAGTTTGCTTACCTGGGGACCAAAGGCGAGAGTTCCCAAACCTATAGGCCAAAGCGCGTCATTCACATTACTTTTGTTCCATCAAAATACCCGACCTTATCAAACGTATCCGAAAGGATACACTCCAAAATGGCCAACTCATTGGACTATTAAGTTCCCTAATGGGCCTTGAAGTGGGAAAAACATGTGAAAACTTAGTATTGTGGGGGCCCACGCAATTGCTACATGCTTCACATTTAGTACCCATGGAAAGCCCAAAAGGTGCCCAACACTCCTAACCATGGCCCAACAAGTGTTTTACAATCATTTTACCCAACAATGTCTACAAACTTAATTTCCATAATCAATTTACAAATAACTCACAAGTCCATATGCGTGTTTCTCATAGATGGCATTACGACCCCCGTACGCTGCTCGTAACAACCGAAGGCTAGCCGCCCTTATCGCTAAGGAGGTAGCGAATGTCATCCCAACAATTGCAACCCATCTTCAAACTCTTCAGCCGCAAGCTCCAGCAACCACTCATCGTTGCTCGTTTAAGCATTTTCGTAGCTGTAATCCGCCTTACTTCAAAGGCATAGATGGTGCCACCGCACTCCTCACATGGATCGAAGAAATGGAGAGTACTTTCATCCACAGCGAGTGCCCTGAGGACCTGATGGTCCGTCACGCTACAGGGTGCCTCCAAGGTCATGCTCTCTCATGGTGGAACCTAGAAAAACGGGCAAAAGGAGAGGGTGTTGCCTTGGGAATGACCTGGTCAAAACTAAAGGAACGCATGATAGAAAAGTTCTGCCCGGACAGCGAATTGCAAACTCTCGAGGAGGAATTCTGGAATCTGAAACAGGTGGGAGGAGACAACGCGACCTACACTAATAGATTCTATGATCTTTCAAGACTCCTACCTCACATGGTTCAACCTATGAAAACTGCAATACGTCGCTACATCAAAGGGTTACCGCGCCAGATCCGTGATTCGGTGACCAGCAGCAGGCCATCTACTCTGGAATCCGCTATTGAAATAGCAGGTCAACTCAACGAGGATAATATGAACGATGGTGTCCTCCCACGCAAGGGTTCAAAGACGACAACTGAAAAGCCGACCCCTGAGACCCCCTTAATTGTCAAGTCTGAGTCCTCACACCGACACGACAAAAAGAAGCGGAAAAGCCATCACCACAACCATGCTGTTATTACCCCTACTGCTCCTATCACCCAAGTCACCCAACCAAACAAAAAGCCGTATACCGGACCTCACCCCCTCTGTAACCATTGTAACTATCACCATATGTCCACCAGCCCGTGTCGCCTTTGTACGACTTGTGGTCGCTATGGCCACTTGGCGGACACATGTCGTGCACCAAAAACTCAGCGACCATTCGCTCTACCCTCAAATCAGCAAACACAAACCCGGTATCCAACTGGAACATGCTTCAACTGTGGTGACCCCACCCATTTCAGAAACGCGTGTCCTAGGCTTGTCAATATCATTAACACTCAAGCCCAGGCAAATCCAACAATGCAGGTTCCAGCTCCCAAAGGCCGAGCATTTGTCATTACCGCAACCCAAGCACAGACTGATAACAAGGTCGTAAATGGTACGTTTCTCATAAATGACTGCTACGCATCAGTACTTTTTGATTCAGGTGCCGACAAAAGTTTTGTGTCTTTGGAATTTGAACCCATACTTCACACACCTCGCACGATACTTGATGAACACTTTACCGTAGAAGTCGCCAATGGAAAAAACATTTCACTCAATGCAGTCATCCGAGATTGCACTTTCGATTTTTGCGGTCATAAATTTTCTGTCAATTTAGTTCCTATGGAACTTGGTAGCTTCGACATCATCGTGGGAATGGATTGGCTATCCCAAAACCATGCTGAAATAGTGTGTTACGAGAAGTTTATTCGTATTCCTCTTGCCGACGGTCAAAGTCTTCGTATTTATGGCGAGACTCGTTCAAAAAAACTTAGTCTTATGTCATGTACTCAAGCTCGATTGTATCTACGTAAAGAATACATGGCTTTCTTAGCCCATGTGGTGGAAACAAAGGTCAAAGAAAAGAAGATCGAAGATATTCCGATTGTACGAGACTTTCCTGACATCTTTCCCGATGACGTATCTGGACTCCCTCCAGTACGTGAGCTAGAGTTCCGCATCGATCTCGTTCCTGAGGCTGCTCCCATAGCCAAGTCTCCATATCGGTTGGCTCCAACCGAGATGCAAGAATTGGCAAGTCAGCTCCAAGAATTAACCGATAAGGGATTTATCCGCCCTAGTACTTCACCCTGGGGAGCCCCGGTTCTCTTCATCAAAAAGAAAGATGGTTCGTTCCGTATGTGTATCGATTATCGGGAGTTAAATAAATTGACCATCAAGAACCGATATCCGTTACCTCGGATCGACGACCTTTTTGATCAGCTTCAAGGAGCTTCATGTTTCTCAAAAATCGACCTCCGCTCGGGTTATCACCAACTTCGAGTACGGGAAGAAGACATCCCCAAAACCGCTTTCCGAACCCGCTATGGCCATTACGAGTTCACCGTTATGCCTTTTGGCCTAACGAATGCCCCTGCCGCATTCATGGACTTGATGAATCGGGTATTTAAACCTTATCTCGACCGTTTTGTTATCGTCTTTATTGATGACATCCTCATTTACTCCAAGACAAAGGCAGACCATGAAAGACACCTTCGTCTAACTCTCCAAACATTGCAAGGAAATCAGCTCTATGCCAAATTTTCGAAATGCGAGTTTTGGTTAAATGAGGTACAATTCCTCGGTCATATTGTAAGTGACAAGGGTATTTTAGTCGATCCCGCAAAAGTTGAAGCAGTTAAGAATTGGAAAGCCCCACGTAACCCCAAGGAAATTCGGTCATTCCTCGGTTTAGCTGGCTATTACCGGCGTTTCATTTCAAATTTCTCAAAGATCGCGTTACCGCTTACTTTTCTCACTTGCAAGGGTACGCCATTTGATTGGGGGCCCAAGCAAGAAGACGCTTTCCAAACCCTTAAACAAAGATTGTGTGACGCTCCGATTCTTACACTTCCTGAAGGATCCGAAGATTTCGTGGTATACTGTGATGCCTCCAATCTCGGTCTAGGTTGTGTTTTGATGCAAAGGGGAAAGGTTATAGCTTACGCATCGCGACAACTCAAAATCCATGAAAGGAATTATACGACTCATGATTTGGAGCTCGGTGCCGTGGTTTTCGCTCTTAAAATTTGGAGGCATTACCTTTACGGCACTAAATGCGTAATTTTCACCGACCACAAGAGCTTGCAACATATTCTTAATCAAAAGGAACTCAATATGAGACAAACACGATGGGTCGAACTCCTAAATGATTACGAGTGTGAAATACGCTATCATCCGGGCAAGACAAACGTCGTAGCTGACGCGTTAAGCCGAAAAGAACATGCCAAAGCATTTCATCTAATATGTTCTCCTATCTTGTCCAATCTCAGTGACCGAATTCGAGGAGCCCAACACTCGGCAATTACCGAAAATGACATGCCCACGGGAATTGATGGGGAGTTGGAAAGTAAATCTGATGGCATTTTCTATTATCAAGATCGCATCTGGATCCCAGATCGAGACAATCTTCGTACATTCCTGATGGAAGAAATCCATAAAACTCGATATTCCATTCATCCTGGCGCTGACAAGATGTATCATGGCTTGAGAACCAATTATTGGTGGTCGGGAATGAAAAAGGATATTGCTTTATTCGTGGCCAAATGTCTTACATGTTCCAGAGTCAAAGCAGAACATCAACGACCCTCTGGACTATTGGTCCAACCGGAAATCCCCGAGTGGAAATGGGAAGCGATCGCCATGGATTTCGTAACCAAACTTCCCCGTACCACCAAGGGACACGACAGCATTTGGGTAATCATTGACCGTTTGACCAAATCCGCTCATTTCCTTCCCATCCGTGAAGATTTCAAGGTCGAACAACTTGCTCGAATTTACATCGACGAGATAGTTAGTCGGCATGGCATCCCTCTCAGCATCATTTCAGATCGTGATGGGAGATTTCTCTCTCGGATTTGGCAATCACTTCAAGCAGCCATGGGAACCCGCCTCGATCTCAGTACCGCCTATCATCCTCAAACCGATGGTCAATCTGAGAGGACAATTCAAACACTCGAAGATATGTTGAGGGCGTGTGTCTTAGATTTCGGAGGAAACTGGGACTCTCATTTACCATTGGTGGAATTCTCCTATAATAACAGTTATCATTCTAGCATCAAGATGCCACCATTTGAGGCATTGTATGGCCGTAAATGCCGATCTCCTATTTGCTGGCATGAAATTGGTGAGTCCCACGTGATTCACGCAACAGTGGATTCTCCAATCGTTGGTCCTGAGCTTATCCAGGAAACAACCGACAAAATCACTCACATTCGCAATAACCTTCTCGCAGCTCGTAGCCGAGAAAAGAGTTACGCCGACAAGCGACGCAAACCGCTTGAATTTACCGTGGGTGACATGGTCATGTTAAAAGTGTCCCCATGGAAAGGTGTGGTTCGATTTGGACGCAAGGGTAAATTGGCACCACGCTATGTAGGCCCGTTCAAAATCCTGGAAAGGATCGGACCAGTAGCCTACGAGTTGGATCTACCAATAGAGCTTAATAAAGTACACCCAGTATTTCATATAGCCAACCTCAAGAAGTGTTTAGCAGACGAGAACCTTCATGTTCCTCTCGAGGATATCCAAATCGACGAGACAATGCAATTTATCGAGAAACCCTTGGAAATTGCCGACCGAAAGGAAAAGCAACTCAAAAGAAGTCGCATTCCCCTGGTCAAGGTAAGGTGGCAGTCAGCACGTGGACCTGAGTATACATGGGAGCGTGAGGATCAAATGCGTACCAAATACCCACAACTTTTCTCTTAAGGTACTCTCTTCTTAAATTTCGGGACGAAATTTCCTAAAGTAGGGGAGACTGTGACATCCGCCTAAAATGGATTCGGGTCAACCCAACCCAATTGGGAAATTTAATAAACCCTACTCAAGATTTACTTGACGCTAATAGGATCAAAACCTATACAATACGATATAAATTGACGTTAATAGCAAAATAGCATAGTATAACGTTATAACTATAATCAAATTAAATTATGATACCATATTAAAATCAAATCAAAGTATGATACTCTAATTAAATTAAAAGAGTCAAACTTGAATACTATAATTAAACTTCCAATCAAAGTAGATTGTTATAATCAAATAATAACCTATTTTTTTATAAAACTCTATTTTTATAAACTCTACATTAAATTTTATAAAATTCTTATATTAATTAGTGTATTACATAGAGATGCTTGTACTAGTGGGAAATTATGAAGACCACCTAAAGTCAAAAGTTATTCCCATGGTCTCCCACTCACACATCTCATCATCTTTCCTTTCATTTTTCTCCCCACACATTATTCTCATCACCACTCAAACCCTCTCTATCCTTTCTCTCCCTCTCAATCTCGAAATTCATCTAAGAAATATCAATTTTCCAGCCAAGAACAAGCTCTCATACTCAAATCTTCATCCCTATTGAAGCATTCATCAAGGTATGTTGTTAAAAAGTTCCAAATTCATACATGAAACAAATTAAATCCACCAAAATATCTAAAACTCATTTTATGCATAAACCTGATTTTTCTAAGACTCTCATAAATAAAATAAGAAGTTCTGGAAATTTTCAGAAAATAACTTATTTTTATTGAATTACTATAATTATTGCAATAAAATATGGCAATAATTCACATAAAATACTTTTTGCAGTCAATAAATTCTGGGAATATTTTGGAACAACCCCTATATTGAGTAAAGTGGATTTATAAAGTTTCATGCATTTATATTACTGTTTGATGCTTATTTTGTATTTTATTTTGTTGTAGATAAATAAATTGCAAAATATAGTTATGTATGTTAAAAACTAGATTTTATATTTTTCGCACCTTATTAACATATTAGAGACTCCATGAAAAACTTTACAGATTTTTGTAATAAGGTTTGCTTATTGTTCCTGATTTAATGATTATTTAATGGTTTAAATAGATAATAAATAGCTACATATGTCCAAAAATTATAAAACCTTATCCGAATATCATATATAACATGTTAATCATAAATAAAAAGTCTAATGAATTTCTCTTAATATTTGCCTATTATTTATGATTTTAGTGATTAGTTAATAATGAAAAACATAAGAAATACTTCCCTTAGTCCAAAATATCCAAAATATTTACAGTAGGCTCAATATAATGTTAGCAAACTATGGTTAATTTTCCAGAATTTTTGGGAATCATTTATTATTTTTCCCGAATTTTGTTGTGGTTTAATTATTAAAATACTAAATAAATACTAAAGCAGTTAAGAAAAATATGAACATTTTACGGTAATTACCATTTTATGAAATAATGATTTTCTGAAAATTTCAGAATGTTTTATTACTGTTTAGTATTTAAAACCATTTTCCTAAATATCTAAGCATGTAAAAATGCATTTTTAATGATTATTTCATATAAATAATTGTTTATAATATATAAAATCTGTAAATACTTATAATTTGACTAGTTATTATTTTAATAAGAAATTATTAAAATCTTGTCTAAAGTGAAAATATAAATTAAATAAGCAAAGTAATTAATTCAATTTAAAATTCATTTAACATATAAATACATTAATATTCAAAACAAAATTTGGATAATTGTTAATTCATCTAATATAAGAATATGTGTCTAATTATTCTTATTAATACTATATTCCCATTTATCGATTCCTAAACCAAAACTATTAATTATAATAGGTTCCACGTCGTTTTGACCCGAGCCGTCTATCGTACAACACGCGTATTCCGTTTGGACTAATGTGAGTAATCTACCCCATATTTTATAATTTTCAATACTTTTGGGGTGTATCATGTGGTTTTAATATGTTCCAACTTCATTTTATTATTTTTTCACCATTGAGACATTGTTGGGACATTTATACGTGAATCATCATTTGTATAATTATTGTTTGTTTACGCTACATGTACTTGTAGTGCATTACCATTTTTAGTCTAATCTCCATGACTATGCCCGTATTCTTGAGGTACGTTATGGACAATAATAGCGCTATTGGGTTGACCACCCCGCCTTGGGACGCTAAGGTGATTGATTGCACGTGGTTGAGTGTGTATGATGATTAGATGCTCCATCCTATATATATACTTATATGTATATATAGGGTGAGGACTTATTGTTGTTGTTATCATTTGTTAATCAATTTTTGATTTATAAATTGTTATCTCAATAACACTTGTTTGCCAACTTCAAAAGAAAACAAATTTCAAATTATTCAAACTCACAATTTTCGTTAATAAAACTAGATTACTCACCAACTCTCGTAGTTGACCTGTTTTTACCCATGATGCAGATTTGAAGAATGAAGTTGATGAAAAGTAGGGTGTACCTTAGAAACCCACAATACTATTTAAATTTCATGTAATAAATGTTGTTGTATTTGGATTTGTATTTGTATGTTGTGGATTTTGTTTGCACACTTAGTACTTAATTGAATCTAATCATATTATAACATAGTTGTCATGAGACTTTGAACAATATATCACGCCTTGATCGATTCCGCCAAGGATCGGGGTGTGACATATGAGGGCAACCCAAATGGACTTTGCTTCTATTAATTAGGTAAATACAAATTATAAGTCATGGCTTAGACACCTAATCCAACAGTCTCCCACTTGGATAAGTCTATGACTATAATTATCAATTTAACATCTAATTAATCAGCAAACTGTAGCTTCCTAGAAACTGCTGCCGAACTCTGACCTAGTCAGTTCTGTCCATAGATAAGTGATCAGATGATCCTCCGTCCAACAAGATATTTTCAGACATGAGACATGGATTGAGATCAATCTCTGTCTGACACACTGTTTCCCGATTTCCGATTTTGCTTATGACTCTCAGACTTCTAATTGAACGAATCAATTCAGTCCTGGCTGGCCAGCGCTTTAGTCAACTTCAAAATCATCGAGTGGCCAACAGATATCTGTTTCCCGTCTGGGTCAAAGGACGAATAAGCTTCGACTAATATGTTATATCTTTTACCCGACAAATCACTCACAACAGCACGTTTTATAACATCGAGTTACCGATGCGTTTTCGTACTATCAATGAACAACCGCCTTGCAAATTATAACTCATATCTCTCCACTTTAAGACCATAAGATATTATCGTCTCAACATTGCTCGTGATATAATCCATGAAGCAATCCATTGAGCGCGGGTTTATCCAATACTCAAATCTCCATTTCCAAGTACTCATGAACGTTGCAGCAATCTTATTGCTATGTCTAACTCCTTAGACAATCTACAGACCAATTCATGACAGTCTTCCTTCATACTTACTCCCTAAAAGTATGAACGGCTGTGGATATTTGAATAATCCAATTATTCAGGAAGTAAAACATGCGAAAGCGAAACATAAAATCTGACTGGCAGCTACTCCTGCTTATTACCAAGTCTCCACGAGGTGATTACCAAGTCGGATTTATCATAACTATTATCGGTTTCTTATTCTCTTTTTAAACTTTCAATTCAAGCCTTTTATATCTATGTCTATGACCTTTTCACTCTTTCTATGTATCCAAGTGTCTAACACTTATACACTTTATTGCAGATGATCCTATCGGATACTCTTCCGATGATATCTCAATTTGTCATTGTGTCATTCTCTCTCACAACTCCATTCTGGTGATGTGTACCGTGACTGCCCATGGTTCTTGGGTCTTTAGTCTACGTGACTACACCCTAAGACAATTTCGAGGTGTCATGATGTGCCGGTGAACCACACGCGCTCCATCAGAAACCAACAAAATTCTTTAACCATGAAGTCCTACAGCACCACGTTCTGGTGTAAACAATTACCGATTTGAAAACCCTTTCAAATCAATCACCCTAATCATTTCCCAATGATTTCTCACGTCTGTTCAAATAATCCATTCAGTATTCTCAGCCAGGAAATATCCTGAATCCAACTTACAATGCTCTAAGCATTAAGTCATCAGGATATGTTCATAACACTTCTGATTTGTCTAAGAGGCTCGAGGAACCTGATGTAATCTCATTCCAAGCCCTTTCGGAATCCTGAGATTACCAATAATCCTTGTGTCATGATTTCCGGAAACCATTTCCTTTCGGGGACTCTTTCTTATGCATCTTGAATCCCATCAAGATCATATTCTCAACGGCTAAGTCAATACTGTCAGTCTCATCTATCTGATAGATGTCTATGAACTACGTGAGTATGCTGCACCTCTTTTGTTTCTTTCATGCCAATTCATTACACTTTGCAATGACAGGAAAACTCCATTCCTGGGGTTATGCATCTTGAATCTCATCAAGATCATATTGGCAGAATTCTGATCTATCTAATAGATGTTCACAACCACCTGAGTATGTTGTATCTCTTAAAGTCTTTCATAGCGAACCATTTCTTAACACCAAGTCATTACACTTTGTAATGATAAGAGACGTTTCCTAGAACCAGTATGTAACCCACATACAATGATAGCAGATAACAATGATACTCCCACTGGATTTGACACCGTTATATGACTCTTTCGGACTATTCACAAAATCCAGAACTTATGGCACATTTTGCGAAACCGAAATCCAAACCTTTCCGACATATTAAAGGAAATCTTTCAGGCTATTCACAAAATCCAAACCTTTTGGCCTATTTTGAGAATCTGAATATCCTTTCTTGCGAGATGCCCATGGGACGAATCCCGGGGCCATGTACCTTTTGTAATGGCATGCTCTATGTGAGTCCATATTAGTGTGCCGGTAAACCACACACGCTCCACTAACGACTCACACTATGCCACGCAGAATCCTCTCGGATTACATCTTCTATTGAGAGTGCTTCTCTCAGAATCAATTGCTTGACTCCAAGTGATGACTCATTCAACCAGATGTTCTGTAAGTACATTTCTATGTTCCCTTCTTTTGATGATTCAATTACACCCACTGGTTCCTAGACCAGTTGTAAAGATCAATCAAACTGTCACATAGACTGTTTCTCGCGGTAAGGTTCTCTTATTTGGCAGCAACCGGGCTCACCAATGCTTCCAGCAGTCGGATTACTTATCCGTACCATCTTTAGTGTTTTACCACTACTCGGTATATCACCCAAATCATAACTCCTTATCACAGTGACAATAACTACTGGTCAAGCGAAGAGAGGGTATGTCAGGTTTAACAGGAATCTAATTCCTGGTCAAGGCCCAGTGGTGACTAAAGGTTCTTTCACTTGGCTAATCCCTGAACTCCTTTAGGATTATTCTTACTCCCACTGTTTCCTTAGAACATGAGCTCTTTCTAAAAGGACTCTTCTTTCAAAGGATAACCGGGATGGCCAATGAAACGACATCGCTGATCAGTTTCAGGCTTGTCATGAGATTCAGACGAATGCTACATGACCCTGGACTTTCTATGTACTAGTGGGACGATCCCAGCTTTACATTTCAGACAGTGTCGGCATAACCTACTTAGTTTTAAGATATGGTCGGAATATGGCTTCTGCGGTCTGACTGGTTGAATATTCAATTTATTGAAATATTAGTCGGAAATGTATCCAGTGTATCTTATACACCGAGGATCAAACCTATTTCGATCAATGCTCCATCATCTTCCCTAAGACACATTATAACCATTAGTGTTCTTGGAAGAGGATAAACTGTGAAACATTTTCTCAGTCTATGTAGTCATTCAGGTTCTGTTAATCTTATACTTCCTTTGAAATCCTTGAACACTTCAAGGTTCCAATCAATCGCTTATTCCAATAAGCGAAGCCATATTTGTCAAACTATTTGGCAAATATTTTGAAGCATAACTAATCGTGTTCTGTTCGAAGATTCGAGCAATACACAGTAACTTATGTGTCTGTTGCTCAAAATTTTAATATTTTTACAGTTCCATGTAAATTTATGACTTTGTTAATATTGTTCAAGACATGCAATCATCACCTGACTCCAAGTCAACTGATTCCAAAATCCTATCCATTGGATCTTTGGGCGATTCCTTTCTTGCCACAATTAATTTTATTAAGCACTCAATTCATCATGTGACTCTAAGTCAAAAGATTCCAAAGTCCTGTCCAACTGGACCTTTGGTTGAAGTGATTCTCATAAAATTCACTTTAACAATCATAAAGAACACAATTTACAAATCCAATCCCATTGGATGTATCAACATTCAAGTTATTACCATTTACGTCATCAACACATTCACACAACATTTCGAGGACAATTAAAACAATCATGTTTCAAAAATATTTCATTAAACCAGAATTATCCTCAGAACAATGTACTATGCGAATCCATGTCATATGTATCTATAACCTAATAACAAGAACAAATATCTTAGCTTAACTCAAAAACCGCACGAGCTCCAGATCCAATCCGAATATGCTCCTGTGCGACACCATCCCGCATCCTCCAGAGTTCGTGCATACAGAGCAAATGTGTGAAACACATCCTGTATCAAGGAAATGAGGATCAGGTATTCTGAGTTTTAAGATATTACTGAGTTTGCCAAACGGTTTGGCTTTAGAGCATTTTTCCAATCTTTCTGTGACTGTGTCCCACCTCATGGATTTCCAGTTTGAAACATCGAACAATCGGTCCAGACGATCTGGATCATTTCTTGATGCACCTTAATACTGGACTCAATCCTGAAGCAGCTGAATTAATGGAACTATGCTTCTCCATGAACGATTCATACAGAGTCGACATTGAATGCACTTCCACGATTGTCTTATCCGGTTACCCTTTCTGTTCATCTGGATGAACAGATCAGCGAGTTGAGCTAATGCTTAACTCCCGATCACAAAAGGAAACCAGTTTTATGTTGTTCGCCTATGTATCCCTCAATCTCGGGAACACGCAAACTGGTGCTACTTCCTTCTAGCTTGCAACTTCAAGCTCTTTGAAGATACTAGTTCGTTCCCTTTATTCAACCAGTTCACGGAACCTTTCCTGAACTAGCTGTGCTAACTTATCAAACCCCAGGAATTCTAAATCCCTGCGGAACTCGGGGTTAATGATCAATAGCATAAGGCAACGAACTTCCTTGTCTCAATAGTCAAGGAGTCATGCTCATCACAAGCTGCTGTGTGATGCCATGTTTGGGAGCGGACACTCAGTCCGATATGGTTCGCCAGCAAAACTAAGAACTATTCTCTAATTGCAAAACCATATCACATAGTTCAGGCCAGTCAGCCTTACCATACTAAACAGGTGCTTTCTGAAGCTCTCAGAAATGGGTGAAGGAGGGGAAGGAGGAGAATGACACTTTCTTCAGACATATATAAAATTTGAATTTATTCGTTTAATTAATCCTTTTAAATAATTACCCAATATATATTATTTAACAAGGCTAGGATCCAAAATACCCCAACTATGCTGTGAAGAGGGATGCCGTAGTCACAACACAGTGGTCATTAAGGTAGATAACTTTTATCAATTTCAGTCTTATGAAATTTCTAGATCTGTGAGATTCATTGAACTGTTCAATGGCATGTTTAATCTCGGATATGCCCCACCGTTTGTGACTGGGATGCCGAGGATCACAAACCGGGTGTGAATAACCATGCAAATTAGCTTGGTACTCTCAGGGTCCATTATCATCTCAAATTGATGTGCCGGTTAACCACACACGCTCCATCAACAATGATAACACCCGAGAAACCCATTGCCACTCTTTATGAACCCCCATTGGTGTGCCGGTAACCCACACACGCTCCACCAACGTTTCATAAAGTGCAATGTGCAATTTCATGGATTAGCATCAAATTCACATTTTTTTTCTAAAGTAACTAGATATGGGAATTCTTGTAAAGGATTCTAGTACTTTGATCATTATACTTTTAATGATTAAGTGGTCCTATCAAAACCCGTTCGGCTAACGACCCTCCACTGATCAGGCGAGCGGTGGGTGAGAGTGAACACCCATTAGACCGCCATTTTATAGGCAGTCTCCTTATACTCACTTTATAGACCAGCTTCGTGAATGAGGCCTACTAATGATTTGACTAACCAATTTATCTTATACATATAGTATTAACCTTTAATAATATATATAAGATGTATTTTAAACCTTTTAAAATATTCCTGGTTTATCTTTTAATTTCCTGAAATTTAACTATTAAATTTCAAATTAAATTAAACCTTTAAATTCGATTTAATTCATCTTTTAATTAAACTATTAATTAAATTAATTAAATCTAGATATTTTAAACCTTTTAAAATATTTTAGGATTTATCCTTTAATTTTCGAAATTTAATCATTAAATCAAAATTAAATTAAATCCCTTGAATTATCTTTTAATTAAACAATTAACTAAATTAATTCAAATGTAGATAGGTTTTTCTAAATTAATCAAATCAATTTAAACCTATCTTAAACCCCTAATTATCGAATTCAAACAAACTGGGTTTAAGGTTATCCATTTAATTAACCAATTAAAGTTACCAAAAATAGAAAAACTTTCCAAAACCCTAATCAGAAAAATCGAAAAAGAAGGGGGAAGGGGCTAGGGTTTCAAAAACCCTAAACCCCAAAATCGAAATCAGGCCCAAAGGATTTATAAACATAAACCCTAATTTTAGGAAAACTATTACAGCAATTCAATAAGAAAACAACCAAATGCTCTGATACCACTGAAAGGTTTTCTGCAACCATGAACTAAATAACCTAAGTTCACATGCAACTTAGAAAAGATCTATGTTTTCTTACTTTGAACATGTAACTAATTCCTAAAGGCCAAACAAAAATTAACTAAAAGAATAAATCAGAAAAACTAACCTTTAGTTTTAATCTTGAAGCTAAGCAGCACAAGTGTCCTGCCTCAAATGAGATCACACCCAGGGAGCCAGAGGAAGGTCACGAAAATTCCAGAGAGAAATAATGGAATGAGCACATATAATGAGGTCTAGGGTTCCCTATTTATAGGGAAACAAGAAACCCTAGCCGTCAGCCATTTTCCGGATTATACGTACGCGCGTCGCGGCCTTTACATTGGCGCGCCGCGCGCCGCAATTCAACTATTGAATTTGTACGACTTTAATCCCTGACTTCTTGATCAATCTAATTAATGCCACAGAAATCAATCCAATTAATTTCTGATTACTTATTAATCAAATAACATTGTTTCTAATTAATATATTATCTCCATAATATATTAACAAACAATATCTTGATTTATTAGTCATATAATAAATCAACCTTTTCTCTCTACCGAACTTTCTACCAAACCTCCAGCTATGAGGGCAACCCAAATGGACTTTGCTTCTATTAATTAGGTAAATACAAATTATAAGTCATGGCTTAGACACCTAATCCAACACTTTTTGGGACCAAAATTTCAACAATCAGTTATAATCGGGGACCAAAAATAGTCAGTTTACTTGGAATAAGGACCAAAATTGCAAAACAAAATACTCAATGACCAAAAATAGCCATTTTACCTGGAATAAGGACCAAAAACATTACAATAATCTCAAAGAAGGACCAAATGTTATATGTATTACAATTTCGAATACGAAGTGATGAGGATACTCGTGTTTTGTAGATGAAGGGAGGAACAAAATTGAAGGTTTCGTTGGATATTTCCTTTTGAATACACTTTGATTTTCCAATTATGAGAGGATATTGGGGCTGTGACAATGCCATCGTAATATTTGGATTCAAACCTTTGCTTGTTCCAGTGTTTAATGAATTCTGCAAATAGTTTACGTGCAGATTCTAAAGAAAGATCTGAGAAAAATATCTCTCTCTCGTCTTTCAGCCAAGTGGAAAATTCGTTGTTCTTTGAGAAATAATCAGCATCTAAGCTAGTTCCTAGATCAATCAACCCTTAACGTGCATCAATTGAAAAAACAGAGAAACCTATCTCAGTAATCGACGAATAATCAATTTACAAACAAACGCAGAGACATATATGTTCGTACCTGGTTTGGATTAAAGAAGGCCCTAAAGAGGAGCCTGTGGTCCTTGGACATTGTTAATCAGCTGCTAAAGCCATGTTGTTGTTATGCTCAGTTCCAGCTAAAAATAGGAAGGGAAAACAGATTAAGAATGAAGTTTTTTAATAATTTCTAAAAGACAAGCATATACATGATTCGTGTTGTATTGTATCCCTAACACGTCGATATGGGTATAATGTAAAAACTTAGATAAAAATGAAACCGGTCAAATCAATCAAAAGTCACCCTAACATATACAATGCTTACCACCTATTCCATCCATGTATTATAATAAAGTGTTGGATACATGAAATAGCAACGCAATTTCATTTATATGGTTAATATGGCATGTTACTTTCATTTCTTCCTATGCTAGCATTGATATTATATCTAATCTACCCAATTATAACAATGTCAAGCAAATCCAAAGCGATTTTCACTGCAATAACATGTTAGGTTTTTCAAGATATAATGCCTTGATAAGAAAAAAAAATGAAAAGTACATTGCTATAATTGGTGATAATCTCCATGTACAATCACTTAATAGGAAAAAAAGAAACAGAGCTTCTCCATTTGTGAAATACTGAGTATCTACTTCACTTGTCTAGATTATCAACAATAATTATAAACATTAGAGACGGTTACAAAGACCATTCTTATAGCAAAAGAAGGTTGATACTGTAGCTTTGATGCACAAAAATGACAAATGAAAGTAGGATGCTATGATACATGAATAATTGAAAGTAGGTTGCTATTTATCGCATTTAGCCAAAATAATAAAAATTATTATCCCAAAAAGCGGTTACCTTGACACGAGATGTAAAAGCAGGGTCCGTTTTGTGCTAAATGACAAAGACTAAGCTCAATGTGACGCCGAGTTGATATTGAGGTGGTATTTGAGTTTGCGAGCAACCATGAAAGAACACCATCATCCATTAAAAGAGAACGACCTTTCTTCTGTCCTGTTGAGTTAAAAAGTAACCACTGTTAAGTTTTAAACTGATTGCTGAATATAAAAGAAAGAATAGATTACATTTTTAGTCCTTGAGTATAGCTGATTTTTGCAATTTTCGTCGCAAAAAGTTCTCTTGCAATTTTTGTCCTTATTTGAGTTTCTTATAACATTTTTGGTCCCTCTCCCAAGTAAAGTGATCATTTTTTGTCCCTGATTGTATGTGATTTTTTCAATTTTGGCCCGAAAAGGTTTTCTCTTCCAATTTTGGTCCTCATTTGAAAAAATCAGCTATACTCTGGGACAAAAAATGCAATCTACTCTTACAGAATTTCAAAAACAAAACAATGTAATTAGTCTTAACCTTCAGTTATTGCTCGAGTTTCACATTTAGCAAGATTTGTTAATCCACGGGCGACCTGAGCGATGACATCATTATTTGCAGATCTAACCATGCCCAAAAGTGCCCTTACACCTCCTTGTTCAATCAGCAGTAAATGTAACTTTTCTGTTATGGTAAATAATAAAAGCGGTTAATTAGTTGAGAGCAAATTACAGAAAATAGCAACCTACTTCACTGTTATTAACAAAACAAGCAATTTACTTAATAATTTTTTTACCTATAATAGCAATGTACATGCATTTGTTTACCCATAATAGAACACACTTACATTTTCTTTACACATAACAGCAACATACTTATATTTCTTTAGCGATAATAGCAATATATAACAAATAAAGTACAATATTAATAGTAAAATGTAAGTACATTGCTATTATCAATATAATAAATGTAACTACGTTGCTATTATGGGTAAAAAACAAAGAACATTACTCATATTGGTAGTGAGAGCAAGGTACGTTGCTATTCTTTGCAATTTTTGAAGTAATGAATAATCATTTCCGCATAAATTTGCAATTGCTTCGGCTACGATTCTCAAAGTTTGGGGATCATCTGTTTTTGATGATGTAAGTGCTAGTAAAGCAGCACCACCTTTACCCATAATTAATCCTTGATTAGACTATTTGCAATTTTGGAAACCTAAAACCAACCTAGGACAAATTAAGGTATGGAAGATTTAAAGTTAAACGTACAACTTAAGTTATATCTTCCTAAAAAGCCTCTTAAATTATGTTTGATACCAATTCATACATGTATAAAAGTCAACATCTCCATTGGGAAAGAGGAATTCGATGAGAATGTAGGATTATTATAATCTTAATTATACAGAGTGGTCTTGCTTGGACTCAATGTCACGATCTTACAAATTTTTTCGTGCAAAACATGGATACCATATCAAATAATCTACAGGAAGGTGCCAAATCTAAGATTGACTATCTCTTGGAATCGAGTCGTATTAAGGATTAACAACTACGCAGTTCCGATATGTCAAATTATCAACGGACTATACCAAAATCCACGCATTTGATTGAAATATAGACAAAATTGAATTCGTGTATTGAGTGTGTTTGAAACTGTTGAAAATTGGAAAATCCTAAGTCGTTTCAATGGCATGGCTGAAAAGCGATTCACATGAAAAGATAAAATTATCGGGAAATAGTAACTGAAGTGATGGATTCTTACTGCGTCAATCAGTGGATTTAATGAAGAGCAACTTTAATTTTTCTGCGATTCTGCTTCATGGCGGTGATTCTCTTTGTCTTTAACTTTTACTTTCACTCTAAAAAGGGGCAGAAGGTAGTCATAGAGTTATGATGAGTTCGCACCGGTTGCTCCCGTTTTCTCCATCAAAGTCAAATTCTGAAAAATTAAATCAAAATTGCCATGTACTGTTATCTACTTCTTTCTCCATTCTATCTTTCTCCATTCTATCGATGATTGCTTCAGAAGTCGATTACAACATAATCGGTAATCAACTTCCCGTCCCAAACTCATATATCGATTTGAGCAAAAACGACCACATAATCAAAATCGAATTCCGGTCACCATCAAAGAAAAAACACTGGTGATGGTGTGATTAACATAGATCAATTTACCCGAAAATATCAATTTACCTGGAGATGACGTCGATTGCAGTGAGTCAAGTGATGATGGTGGTCGCTTACTGGGGTTATTTGGGGACGGCCAAGGCGGAGAAGAACAACATGAGCGGTGGAGAGTAAGAAAGAAGATGAAGGCGAACATAGGCTTTAAAGGACTAAGTATGCGTGGATGAGGTCGAATCGGAAACATCGAAGCTACGATCGGATCCGATCGGATCAAAAGGTAAGGGACGGAAATCCCACTCAGTGTAAGTGCAATCGAGAAACATCCAAATTAGCGGTGGAGAAGACACTAAATCCAGAAAATAGGCGAGTTCTCTCAGCCGGATCCACTAGACGACCCGGATCCAGCAAAAAACCCGCGTGTCACAAACCAAAAAAGAAACGTATGTCACAAACCCAAAAATCACGCAATTTGATTAAAAGAAGAATTTATAGATTTTAGGTATTTTATTGTTATTAATGGACATAATAGATATTTAAGGCATCACCAATCCAACTTTATTTATAAACATTATCCATGAAATTAAAATGTTTTGATTCAACTCTATTTACAACTCAAAAAATATAGTTTTGACCAAAATAATCCAGAAATGCAGTAATACTATTCACAAACTTCATTTTTTATATTAAGATGGAGTTAAAAATGCACTTACTAAAAAAATGCAGTAAAACTGTAGATCAATCACCATTATTTAAATAAAAAATAGAGTAGGATTAGAGATAAGAGTTGAAAAATAACCCCATTTTATTATGAGCCAAAATACATATGTTTTTTGGTATGGAAAAAATAAAGAATTTGATGATCACATAGTCGGAATGAGTTTTTAAAACAGTCGACTAATTTTATTAACAAGATTAGTAAAAGAAAAAACATATAAGAAATTGAATGTAAATACATTTATATATCGATTGTTATCTTAAGCATATACTCAATTTATCAAATAATATTTTTATAAAAGAAAATCAATTTAAAACTAAGAAGCTCAATCTTTTTGAACGAACAACCCACACATTTTATCTTATATATATATAGGGAGAGGATCAACATAGAACCCATTTTTATCCATAGAACCATAGAACCCCATTTTAAGTCATTGGATCATTAAATCAATGGATATGATTATTCATTCTAAATACAATTAATTTTAATCCAATAATAAAGCTGGAAGGGTAATTTCGGTAATCCATTTAATTGCCTTTTATAATTATCCCTTTAATTCAGGAAATCAAAACCATTCAATCCATAAATCACGAATCTGTTACACAAATCACTGCACACAAGACAATGGAGAACGTATTTCAAAAACCTCTGATCGGATTCAAATCAACGTCTTCCACAAACATCTGATCAGATCTTGTGCCACAAAATCGCTGCACGTAACATCCCATGATTCTGAAATTGAAGACAACGAAGAACCAGAAGACATCCGTTGATTAGATCTGCCATCGATTTCTACATGCTGATCCAACAATCGATTTCCACAATCAGTTGCTACCTATGTCCGATGAAGACGAAAACAACGTGGATGATCCAATTGGTAAAGTTGAAAACGAAGGGAATGAAGAAATCAGTGAACTGAATCGAAACTGATGTCGAAGGGGACTATTGCCTAGCTTATGATTGAAATTGATGAAGCGTATCACAGATCACAGGTACATTAAGTAATCAGTGTTATTCAAATATGAATGTTCAGTAATGAACATCCCCATGTTCATTAATGAACATTCATGAACATAATGTTAGTTATCGGTATCAATCTTAATCAATTATATGTTCATCAGTCATTAATTTTGCAACTTACAAGTTCGATTACAGAAGAAGAGAGAACGAAGAAGAAAGGATGCGATTGTAGCTACAATCGAGAATGAAAGAGAGAAAGATAGAGAGATCGAGACAGATGATGGATCAAGGAAGAGAAATAGAGAGAGATCAAGACAGAGAGACAGAGAAATGTCGATGTTCATCTATGTTCAGTAATGAACACTTGAGTTTTTGTGTGTATGTTCTTATATTTAATCAATGTTTATGAATGTTCATTTCTGAACATGTTTTGAATGTTAATTTTTGAACAATATTCATTAATATTTGTCAATGCTCATTAATGAACATATGTTCATTTTTGAACATGTATGTATGTTCATTACTGAACATATGTTCATTGATGAACATATGTTCATTGATGAACATCTGTGTATGTTTGTATATTTCATCAATGTTCATTTCTGAACATGTTTGTATGTTCATATATTTCATCAAGGTTATGGATGTTCATAGCTGAACAAATTCTGGGATTTTGAAAACAATGTTCATCAATGAACATACGTATATGTTCATCAATGAACATATAAGTGTAATTTACCCATCATACCCTTATCATCCTAATTTGATCTAACGGTCAAGAGGGTGGTTCTATGGTTCTATGCATAATAATGGTTCTATGTTGAACCCACCCCTATATATATATATATATATATATATATATATATATATATATATATATATATATATATATATATATATATATATATATATATATATATATACATACATACTAATAAAAGAAGCCAATTAGTGCCACTTGGCAATCTTCTAAAGCTATATTGCCACGTGGCATTTTCTTAGCAATAAGCATCTTTATTTTCCGTTTCCGATTCTGCAAATCCCAAAAAATAAGATTCAATCAATTTGAAAAGCCATGATCGCTTAAATCTCGGTCAAATTGATTAGAGGATGCGTGGACATTGGAACATTCAATATTGGCGAGTCCTATAATCACAATATTTTCGCATCTTTTATTCCTAAGCGTTATCGTCGACCAAAATTAGATCTTTGCTTCTTCTCTTATCGTTTCAATGAATGCTTCTGTTTGTAAAAAGCTGTTCCAATTGCTGCTTATAATCATATCCTGCTCATTCCACAAATTGTTTCCAATTGTTGCTGAAAACCTATGTCGGTCAAAGTGGGAATTCAACAATCTGCTGATTTCTTTCTAACAGCTATCATCTGGTTCGTCTTTTACTTTCTTTCTAATAGCTATCCTCTGGTTCATCTAGGGCCGTCAATTATCTTGCTAGCGGAAGTTAATTCTAAGAGCTTCGCTCTTCATCGTTGCCCAACAAGCAGCACCCTTGGTTACAACCCAATCGCCCCTGTCATTCACCACTACCTAGGTAAATACAATTTCTAATGAATTGTAGGTTTTTGGAACAGATATGGTCATGACCAAAGCTAAACAGAGGTTAGAGCAGTGTTTGCATCAGTACTTGACACTTTAAAATAAAATAAAAGTTCAAATCTAAAACCTTGATGACTGACTTGGTCTCTTCCGACAATTAATTAATAAATGATTTGTTGTAAATTATCACATAATTGTTACCTTTTGACATCCAAAGAAATCATAATCGGCTCAACTAGAAATGGTAAGTTTGCAGATATGGTAAATTGCAATTTCCACTTGACTTGAATTTTGCATCGTTTTCCTTAAAGGACCTGCAGTCTTATCTTTCGAATCTTAGTCTTTTTCTTATCCCTGATAGTAATGGTTCTTTTCTGTTCATATTATGTTTACTTATGTAGATTGAGAGGTTTTCCAGTCGATTATGGTTCTATTTATTTTCGACTTCCAAAATCAGTCCAAAAGTAGAAGTTGTGAAGATGCCTTAGAAGAAACATGAACACCAAATCCTCAAATTTGATTCGGCTATAGATTATATTAATTTTTTATATTTGGAAGTGAAGAGATCTGATGTTTTGTTTTTATTCAAATTCCTACAGTAACCACATCTGCTTATTCTCTGGTTACCTGCAAGGGCTTTTAGTGCTTGGCTTTCTTGCTATTGCGCCGGTTACCCGCATTTTAAAAGCTTAACAAGCTACAATTTAGAATGTTAAACAATTTCTAATTCCAAAGGTTAAAATTTTCATTTGAATGGTTAAAATATACCATTTTAAAGTTAATAAGTATGCCATGAGTTTCATCAGATCTCATTTGTTCCTCTCCCCGCCTGTCGTGTGTCTAAGGTTAGTGTATTTTCTATATCTCCAATGTTAACTAAGCTTACAGTTATATCATATCATATTTATTTATAGATGATGGAATGGTGGTACCAATATTTCCTTACTGTGAACCTTTCCTTCATCTAATTTCTGAATTTTAATCTTTATAGGGTGTGATAAGTTCCATATATTTTATAAATTCTTAAGGGTTAATTGCAAGAAATAGTAGTATACGTTCATTGAATTGTTTATTTTAGTATGAAATAGAAATGTACTTTCGTTGATTTCTTATAGTACCATTTCATTCAGTTCAGTTCCTACCCTTTTTAGACTCGAAGCCCGAACCCACATTTCCTTCGGTTCCATTCAGTCCTAGACATGCAAAACCTGCATCGAACTAATACCCCAATCGATGATCGAATACATAGGTTGGGTCACTTTTTGGTTCTTGATTTTCCTTCAAATCTGGTTCGATTCTTGCGGTTTTGTTTCCTAAAGGTTTAGTTCCGGACCTGTGAACACCTTTACGGAAGTAATAAGGAGAAAATTTTCAGAGTTTTCTTTTACCCTTCGCATATAAATTTCTTGATTACTTATAATATGATTTCTACTTATTTCTACTCTAGAGTTGCTCTCCTGATAGCTTCTTCTTTTTTTCAACTTTTATTTGTACGTAAACTGGACTTTCCTAACTAGGCGTAAGTTATATGTTTTTTGGGGTTTGCATTTGCTATTTCTCATCCAACACGTCCATGATCATTTAGTGATGATGTATAAAATCCTAAATTCTACAAAATCAATGTATTCATTCTTTCCAATACGATAACTCCACCTTACTTTTAAGGTCTCGCCTTTGACTTCTTACAATGGTGAATGTATGGTCAAAGTCACATGTTTATTGAATTAACATTAGTTATGTGGGAATTCCTATTCCAACAACAAGTGATTTAGAACACACTTTATTTCTTTTATAAAGTGTCATTATGTTTTTAAGTTAACAGTGAAAGTGATTCTCTACTTGGTTAATTTGTTACGACATCTTTGTAAGTTTGACATAATGTTTATTCATTTCCTTTGATTTTTGCATGTTCATCCTATTTTCTCTTGCTCGCTCATCGTAGCCTTTATTATTTGCCCTACGTTCATTCATTAATGACTTATTAGAAATGTTAATGGTGTTCCAAATCAATGATTTGTGAGATCAACCCAGATCATTTTAGCTTTGGTATAGTTAAAGAGCAAAAGATGATGTATTTTTATGGTCTTGCATATTTAATGGATGAAATCCTTAAATTAGGCGAAATGGTGGCTAAATTGTAGATTGATAATGTATAGACGTGTTGATAGAATTTTGACATTCCGGGATAGCAAGAAACAATGACAATTTACATGGTGGGATAAACTCAAATGCATTCCCCAATTATTAGTTTTATTCAATGTAGTTACTTTGGTTATTATGCTGTTATTATTTCATCTAATTCTGCCATTTATAGAAAAATAGTCACCATGTATATAAAATTTCAATTTTTTTAACTATAACAAAATAAATTTATATATATATATATATATATATATATATATATATATATATATATACTAGTTGTAAGACCCGTGTATTACACGGGATGATACAAAATAATTATTAAATAAAAAAACCTAAACACTAATAATTATGTATAACAAATTCTCGACAATATATAATGAAATTTTTGGATATATACATTATTAAATTAAACACTACAACATAATGTTGATAAACTTTGAACAATTATAACAAATTACAAATTTTGAAAGACTTCTTTGAATACAACATTTGTTGTTCTATTGCTAAGTTTACCGTTGTCTAAAATTAACATTTTTAATCTATCTTTACTTTTAACTCTCGAAAATATAACATACAACTTGTCGTGTGTGAAGACTGGTTGTCTCAGAAACAAACACACCTTTGATAGTGATTGCCGTTGACTATTATTTATTGTCATTGCAAAACATACAGTCAATGAAAATTGTTTTCTTTGAAATTTGAAAGAAATTCTTCTATCTGAAGGCGTCAAAGACATTTTTGGAATAAACGTACGATTTCCAATATTATTTCAAGATATAATATCTATTTCTATAACACGATTACCCAATAATATTGCTTCACTGCGAGGTGTGTACCCGCGCAATGGGACGACGACATTAGTATGTTGATGTTTTCAATTAAAATTAAAGTATTTAGTTTTCAATTAGAATATATTGTGTACTTATTATAATATATCATTTCATAAAATATTTTAGAATTTTTGTATACATTTATGAATATAACATGTTTCATTTTAGAATATATATTTATACGAAACTGATCAATAATAGTGAATAGTAAAAAATAGCCATCAATAAAACTTTTTAACGACGGAATTTGTAAAGGTTTACCGATGGATTTTCCATCACTAATATATTAAACGTAAAATTTTTACGTTCATGCATTTTGAATACCCTTAAGGCCGACCCTGGTGCGTGCGTGCATGCGCGTGTGTGCCGTGTTTTTTTATTATTATGTTAAATATTTTAATTCTATTATGGAAATTAGTTATTATATTTTTAATAGACATAATAAATC